>JAIWNI010000011.1:0-458763 GCA_025331435.1 Choanephora cucurbitarum | reverse complement strand
GGCTCAGGCCTGACTGCTTCAATTCTCTATAAGCAGCAAAGCGCTCCCTGCTGTCCCCATTTATAAGTAAGCTCAGCCAGTAAAGGAAAGCACGAAGCATGAAGGTTCTGGGCAAGGTGCACCCTGACAAGTCTCCAAAGGCTTTAGACAGCTTGTACTTCTTTGTTCAACACATGGCTGTTGAACAACTGCAAAGTGTACGCTAACAAACAAAATCTTTGGGGAACGTTTTAGCGCGATTTGTTCAGGGAGAGTCAGTTGGACATGATTGAAGCCACCCGAGAGGATCTTCTGCAGGAAAAGTCGGAGGAGTTTACTTCCGTTATGGGGTGTCGAGTTCACTAGCCTGCGGCATTTGCAGTGCAGAACTCTTGGTCCGAAATGCAAAGGAGAGTGATAGCAAGGTAAGTGGTTAATAGAATGTAGTAAGCACGTAAAATAGAATAACTATATAATCAATACTTGTTTAACATTACAGAAGATAGCGCGAAGAGAATCAGACCGCTTTAAAAGAAAATCTGTGGGCTTTGCGCTGCCTTTCGTTGCGTTTTACCCTCTTTTTCTTGCAAATAAAAATGTCATCGATCCGTCTTTTGCTTCATTCCTCTTATCTTTGATGCAGACATATGCAATATATGATAAATGGCTTTATAGTGCGCAGAGAACAAGCTGATTATTCAGCAATATCCATAACCTTAAAATGAACAACAAAACCCCGGATTCAAAGGTTGAACCCTGGCGGACCCCAGAAAACGACAAAAAAACCTCTGATTTGAGGGTTAAACCCTGGCGGACCCCAGAAAACGACAAAAAAACCTCTGATTTAAGGGTTTTTTGACCCCTAAAAGACCCCTAAAAAGCACTTGAATTTTTATAGTGTAATTATATGCAATAAAAAAATTGATCTTGTTGTATGGGTGGGTGTTTATTAGAAGCAATAATCCAAAAAAAAAAACCAGCAAAGTACAGCTAATACTCAAATAAGTCTATTGTGTCAAAGCTAAGCGATGTTTTCTTCAGACAAACAGAATATGCCTCTATTTATATTCTTTGATAGGTGATGAGAAAAGACTTGATCCGTGATGCACAATATCTGATCTTCATCCACATCATGTATTATCTATCTCTAAGCAGTTATTTGTGGTAGGTCAACTTTATGACTCTCGCATTACTATACAAACAAAACAATATCAGTGTTCCTTTTAATCCAGATAAGACCTTAGGCAACATTACTTCTAGATAAAAAGCATGACATCTTGAATTCAGGAGTAATACTAAATCTCCTGCCAAATGAGCAGCGGGGACTTGTTTGCTACATAAAACACTTAAATGTATTACTCTGTAAGATGTTTATTCACTTTCTGAGTCTAGGTAGAGGGAAGTAACATACACTTCTGCTGTTTTATACAACATATCTAATTCAAATAAACACGAAGACAACAGCAAGATAGAGAAGCAAAATAATGACAGCAAGACAGAGAGTGGTTTAAGTAGAATGATACACTTTTGCATCTACAGATTCTGATGCTGTGAATTCCATTGCCATATTTTCATTGTACCCAAGCAGATATTCCTTTGACCCATATGATATGTGCCTCTTCTAGCGGCTGCGACTGGCATTATGTCAAACCTGTCTTCAAACAGAAGCTTCTTAAAGAAAGTAAACTCTCTGTGGACTTCTTCTCCTCCGTTTCTACGTATAATTGGCGTCTGTAGTGACTGCAAGTTTGTAAAGTTCAATAATGACAAATGCTTTCGATATGGATTGGCAAAAATCTCAGAATTGATATCCACAGCATTTGATACGGTCAACTTTAATACATGTCTCTCAACATGTGTCAGAATATTGAAAGAGGTAAGAAACTTGAAAGCCAAGACAGTCAACTCTTCTGTGAGCGATCTGAGTCTTCCTTCGAGGGTAGTTACTTCGGCTCGTAAACGATCAATATCTACGCTGCTTGGTACTGGTTTCTGCTCAAAAATTGACGTACACCAACTCAACAGCATATTCTTGAGTTGGTTGTCATCTTGTTCTCTATTCACGGCTGCGTAAATACTTTGACAAACAGAACTTTCAATGTTTTGCTGTTGCTTCAAGACATTTTTCAATCCCGGCCTTAACCCCACGAACACTTCCTTATACAGCTTTGTTCAGTATGCCTTCAGCTGCTGCCAGCTATTGTGACAGATTTTAGCGATCATGAGCTGCTTATTTGCAGTAATGAAGGCGCGAAGAAGAAAAAATTTCTTGTGTTCTTATGAAGTCTTCAAATTATCGTTTATAAGATCTTAGCCATGGTATAAATCAATTTACTTTGACGACCGATTTCGACTATTGTGAGGGATAGAGATAAAAAAAAGCCTATTCCACCAGATCAAGATATGAATGCATCGTTAGGAAACAAATGCACGCTGGCCAAGACAGGCTACGCACAGAAAAAGTTTAACAAAAGATAAGAATTGCAATCCTTTTTTCTCGAACACTACTTGCGGCGGTGAGTCAGAGGTCTGAAAAAAAGTTTGCAAATATAATCCAAATAAACACCATGCAAACAAAGTCGTTTTTTGTATACAACATCAGTGTACTTCATCATTATTTTCTTTCTTGGCTTGGTTTGCTGCTTCCCTCTTTGTTATTTTTACCCTTTTAGGCCATGCATTACATGATTTCTTACTTGTGTAGTGATTTTATGATGGATGTGTACGCGTTGCATATACAGTGTGGACTGAAATAACTCACGGATCTTGAAAATTAGTACCTTATACCATGAAGGTTATTGTGCATTGGTGGAGCTTTGGCCTATCAATAGTGCCTTCAGGTTCTAAAATAACACTTAAAACCTTCCTACTAGAACAGCTCAAGTATACATTTGAAATAAAAGTTGTTGTGTATAAGAACTTGGGTTCCTGGTATATATCCCCTCTGTTTTTTTTGTTTTATAAAGACATCTTGGCCAGATTATCAAAGAGTGTCAATATTCCGAAGATTTGTTATTCTTACATTAAGCGTGCTTTTTACATTAAGTGGTGTTTTGGTGCTTAAAACAATGTTTTTATTTTATAAGGAATGTGCTCTTAGACCGAGAGACTACCGTAATAGTGGTTTCTTATAACAGATCACATAAATGGCCAATATGGCTTGCTTTGAATGGACTATTAGACTATGAAAGCTTTTCTTTTTGAGCGTTAGATGTATCTCTTTATTTTATCTCGTTTTTCAAAGTCATGTCATTACATGCTTGTATCATTACTGTAATATAGCAGCCCATAGGCTGAAAGGGATTTAATGATTCATGTATAACTAATTGGTTTGATGGGTAAGCAGAAACAAAAAGGCTGTTCTACATTCGTACTATTTATTTAAGCTTGGGATTTACACTAAACCCATAAGTGCTCGGTCCAATAAAGATAAACAATCCTTAAAGTTGATTGCAATATCTGTTCAGCTGTCAATAAGAGCTTTTTAGGTGATTGGTGTTCAGATCGAATTTTAGCTGATACCTTATAGATATGTGCAATAAAGGAAAGTAGGATAGGTTCCATCATGTCCTTTGATAGATCGAGTCAAATATATGACAACTATACCAAAAAAGGATATCTCAGTTTCATGAAGTTTAAGTCAACCAGAGTATGAAAGCATCGATCGGATGTCACGATAAACTATAAGCTGCCATTTTCTTGATTCATAGAACACACAAAAAGAAAAATGTTCCAGAATTACAATAAATATAGGCACTGTTACTTTCAAGTTACACGGCTAAAATTACTTTTAGAATTGACGAATTTATTGACTAGTTGCGTATAAGGAACAGCAATAAGCAATTGTTATTATGTTACAGAATAAAGAGAAGGGATGATTGATTATGACACAATGAAAAAAGCAAGAGATTCGGGTTCTTTTTAAAGAAATTTTTTTGGAATCTCCTGTCAAAAATGCAGTGAAGGGGGAGGGGAATGCAACCAATTGATTGGGTAGTTTTCAGCTTATAAATGAGAAAGAAGATTCCTGAATAGCCACAGCCTATTAACGAAAAGAGTTTAAATTTGAGTTTCTCGAAGAAAAGATAGGGCTGGATGAATGCCGTGACTGATGTACAATGGGCGTACTAACAAGTCGACTAAAGCCCTCAATGGCTTCATATTCGTCTTGTGTGATCTCGATACCCTCTATCTTGATCATTGGTTCAAACACAGAGTTGACAGGCGAAGGAAGCTGATGTCTTATGTGATCTTCAAAGCTATTTTTTCGGCCTAATGAATGAGCAGGCAAAGTATGATATGATTTCGAATCGTGACTATGGAGAGATGGCTGAGTATAGTAAGAATGATTAGGAGTCGCATAATGTATCGGAAGGGACATCATGCCAGGAGGATAGATGGAGTGAGAAGTAGATGGTGGCGGTAGTATAGGCGAATAATAATTAGGTTGTGAATAGCAAGAATGCTCGTTGACCTCTTGATATGACTTAGGTGGCGAGGGTGTAGGAGGATAAGAAGGAGGGGAAGGATGATGGGCAGATGCTCGATGAACAGAAAATGAAGTATCTTCTTCCCTTTGGAAAATGTCTTTCTTTTTTGGACGATTGTGTGTATTGGCATGCTGCATCATATTGTCAAATCTGCTAAACATGCGATTGCACCCTGGGGATATACATTGAAAGGGTTTCTATCAATTCGTTAATTTCTTCTTCTGACAATCAACTTGACCATAACTCACCTCTCCTGTATGCTTACGGGCATGTCTAGCCAAGTGTTCACTTCGAGTAAAAACCATGTTGCAATTGCCGAATCCTGTGCATCGAAACAATTTTGGCTCTGCTCGGCGTCCTGCCAATTGACCAACAGAAGGTTTCTTTTTGATAGCCATTATTTGAAAAAAAATAGAAAAAAAATATAGAAAAGACGGGGGTGACAGAGAAGAAGAAAAAAAAAAAGAAAAAGGGACATTACTTCATATTATATATTCCAGAAAAAAAACATTTATTTTGGGACTTTTTTTTTGGGACATTGAAGACAGTGTTATGCAATCAATCTCAGGGCAAAGAATATCCTTTTTTTTAACTAGAAAAATGTCAATTCTATACTGCCTAGTATCGTTTCTTTCTCTGTAATAAAGTGACAGCTCCAGAATGACTTTCGAAAGAAAAGAGAGTTAGTATAGTATTCGGTTTTTTGTTTTGTTTTGTACACCCTACCGTGCGTTTTGACCATATCTTTGGGATGTGATACAGATAGCATCAGTACCTAGCGGACCAATCTGAGACCCAAACCGAGCCTATCAATGATGCAAGTAATGTTTGGTTTAGGCTCCGTTGTCAGGCACATCTCTCTTTTTTGCACTTACTAATGTTGCTTGATTATTATTGATGCATTCTATCGTATGATCAAAAGACCAGCGATACACTCTTCCATTCTCTAATAAGAAAAAAGCATTAAAAAACAAGAGGCATAACACTCTCTGCTTAAACCTCATACCTTGTTCTGACATGGGTTCTCCAATCCAGATACCATTGTCATCATTATCCCCAAATACCGAAAGTGATTGTCCTAAATGGCCTGCATTTGTACGACCCTTAATCATGCTCATCATACCACGTTCCAAGTCAATGTCTGTTACATCTACCTCGCTATGGAATTGCATTCGGTTCCAATCATAAACTCTAACTGTGCCTGCTTGCCAATAACTCTTTAGGCCAAAAGTCGTTTCCTAATGAATAATAATGTTGAGTATGAACACAGTAATAAAGCCTATCTTGACACTTACTTCAGATGGACTGGAAATAGCCACGATGTCATTGTTATTGTCTGCAACAAGGACTCTATTTTTAATTAAAACTAAGGTTAAACCCCAGATGGGACTAGAATCAATTCAGAGAAACTCAGTATCACCTTCCAAATTGTTGAAATTCTTTTGTGCCTGTCATAGTCCACTTGAGTGTTTGTGTCATTCTATCAAAGGCATAGACTCTTCCTACTCTTTGCTTTCCTTCAATAGAATATCCTGGAGCGCCAATCAAAAGTGTGTCATTGATCAATAGGATCGATTCGCCGAACCGATCGTACGCTGATTTGCTGGGATTTTGAACACTGATGTCAGGTTGTGAGAACGTAGGGATTTCACAATGCTCACAAAAGCTATTAAAGATATGAACAACGCCTACCTAATAAAGAATATGTAAGTTGAATGTTATGTTGTCTATCGCTCTATTTACTTGAGGGTATCCTTGTATGCTACACAATGGACATCCTACAGCAAGATCATCGTAACCATCTGAATTTATATCTACAGCGGCAAAGACGGTGCCTGGTAATGATTGGTAGGACGGAAATCCAATTCGTATCATGGGTTGCTTAGAAAGGCCTAGATGTGCTTGACCAAAAAAGACATCTATCTTTCCTCCCTGATTTCCAAAAGGCGTTGAGACAGCAAGATCGTCGATGCCATCTTGATTCATGTCAATCGCAACCATAGACCAACCAAATCTTCCATGATGAACAGTGCCTTGAAGTGCTATTTGTGATAAGTTTCGAATATCATAAGTGAAATGAACATCAGGGTGCTTGTTCGGTATCATGTTGGCCGCACTATCCAAGATAAAGACTGCACCCGTCTGTTGATGAGTTTTATCGTCAAGGTGATAAGGTGCTGAGATAGCAATATCAGTACGGCGATTGCCATTGAAATCTCCCGAGACAACCTGATGTCCAACACGCGAAGAAGTCATAGGTAGAGTTAATGTCATGCTAGAGAAATCATCTTGGTGAGCTAAAGATAGACATTCCTTTATAAACGGATTTGATGCAGACGAATACAATTGACCAAATGGCATCTGCCTAGTTGATTTTTCTTGATTGCGTGGCGTAACAACAATTTCAGGAGATAATGAGTCTTGTCCTTGAGAGTCATTTGCTTTTTCTCTAGAAGGGCCAGTGATTGTCAATACGCCTGTAACAGGATCATATTGCTGATAAACAGAATCAAGAGAAGGAGAGGCTGGATATGGGTGACTGCAGCTTGAGCCGTGTGATGTTGTATCTGCATAGAAATAATCTGAACATAAAGCATCCGGCCAAGTATGTGTTGCACCATTTTCAAAAGCTTGAATCAGTTCTGTGTAACAGTCTGATACACTTGCAGACAGATCTTCCACACCTTTGTTTTGTTTTTGGTAAGTACAAAATCTTATTTTCTATTGAGATACGATATAATTACCTCCTCTATGATAATCATACATTTCCTCAGTCAGAAATGGGCTCTTTGATCCATAATAGCCAAACATGAACTGCCCAAACTCAATATCAACTTTTGAGGCAGCAAAGGCTGCTGTCATACAGTACTGAATATGTGATTGTAAAGGTACTCGTCGGCCAAAATAAGGTTTGGTTGCATAAAGACGACTATAAATTTTGACTAGATCTTTAATTGGCACTTGCCATGTTTCGTTTAGATAAGATAATTTGTTTGAATGCCTAAGGGTGAACTCGGCACCTGCATCAGCAGCTGTATGGGCTTCTTGATAATTCTCATGAAAATCAACGTTTGCCATAGCAGAAATGAAATAATCAGAAAGACCGTTCAAGCTATGCCATTTTACATCGGCTACACCATGTGACATGATGGCAAAAACAAATGATATAAGCCCCTAAGTATAGATGACATTAGACAAGAATCCTATCTCGTATGTCAATCCTACTTTAACATGTTGGCTAGTATGAAATTGCTCTACAGGATATGTATCTCGAATGTAATTGACTGCTTCTTTAATAAATGATGGCCAATGCGCTAACCAGAAAAAGATATCAGCTATCAATAATAATAATAAAAAGGAAGCCTATTTACCGTCTTCAGATTGTTGGTTATTGCCAAGGCAGTTGTAGCCCCTTTTTTTTTATTTGATAAAGTCAATACAAGATACATGAACATAGTCTCATATGGATTTACCAGTCTGGAAAAAAAGAACCTGCTTGTGCAAAGCTTGGAGAGTCCAAAATGTCATTTTTATAAGCATGTTGAATTGTGTCTTTAGGTATAAAGTTTTCTAGTGAGCGAAAAGTAATCTCATTATGTACAGCACTACAATGAACAAAAAAAAATAAAGATATGAATTCAAACTATGCTCAATACATAAAAGATGAGCTTGACGTTACATTCCACATGCTTCAAGTTCTAAACACTGCCATAAAGTCAACAACAAGACAAACCAAGATCGAGTCAAAGTCATCTCGAAGTAGACAAAGAAAGATAAAAAAAAAAAAGAAAATAGTGCAAATGACACTGATTTATAGCATAAATAATGCAACCAATCATAGGTTTTCTGTACTGTTTTTTTTCTTTTTAATACTATGATACATGTTGAAATGCCAGTTTATTATTTTGTATAGTTTTTTATGTGCACCACTAGCATGTAATTTGAAAGAACATGTTGAAACGTTCATTTTTCTTTTTTTTTACAAAAAGGGGAATCTAAAATGAATGACCTCTCCTTTTAAAATATGAATGATATACAGAAAAAACCTGGAGCGTTAACTTAGTAACGGTAGTGGTCAGGCTTGTAGGGACCTTCAGTGGCAATACCGAGGTATTCAGATTGAACAGGAGAGAGTTCGGTGAGTTCAACATCGAGCTTCTTCAAGTGAGAACGAGCAACTTCTTCATCCAACTTCTTGGGGAGGACGTGAACACCAACGGACCACTTTTCAGATTCGGTCCAGAGAGCAATTTGGGCCAAAACTTGGTTGGAGAAAGAGTTGGACATGACGAAAGAGGGGTGACCAGTGGCACAACCCAAGTTGACAAGACGACCTTCGGCAAGGAGGATGATGTGACGACCGTTCTTCATGGTGAAACGGTCAACTTGAGGCTTAATGTTGGAAACAGAAGCGGCGTTGGCCTTTAACCAAGCAACATCGATTTCAATATCGAAGTGACCAATGTTACAGACAATAGCATCATCCTTCATTTCTTCAAAGTGACGACCAACAATGATATCACGACAACCAGTGGTGGTGACAAAGATGTTGGCTTCCTTAACAGCCTTTTCCATGGTGGTGACTTCGTAACCTTCCATAGAAGCTTGGAGAGCGTTGATAGGATCAACTTCGGTAACAATAACACGAGAACCGAAAGCACGGAGAGCGGCAGCACAACCCTTACCGACATCACCGTAACCAGCAACAACAGAGACCTTACCGGCAATCATAACATCAGTGGCACGCTTGATACCATCGACGAGAGATTCACGACAACCGTAAAGGTTATCGAACTTGGACTTGGTGACAGAGTCGTTGACGTTGATGGCAGGGAGCTTAAGAGCACCGTTCTTGAACATCTTGTACAAGTTGTGAACACCAGTGGTGGTTTCTTCGGAAAGACCCTTGATACCAGGAAGCAAGTGAGGGTACTTTTCGTGAACAATGTTGGTCAAATCACCACCATCATCCAAAATCATGTTGAGGGGTTGACCATCAGGGAACATGAGGGTTTGTTCAATACACCAGATGAATTCTATTTAGCCACGTATTAGTGAATGGTCCCCCCTTGAGAAGCCCCATCAAAAGTATGGGTTTTATTACAAGATTCTTACCTTCATCAGTTTCACCCTTCCAGGCGTAGACGGGAACACCAGAAGCAGCAATGGCAGCAGCAGCGTGGTCTTGGGTGGAGAAGATGTTACAAGAAGACCAAGTAACTTGGGCACCGAGAGCAATCAAGGTACGGATAAGGACGGCAGTTTGGATGGTCATGTGCAAACAACCAGCAATTCTGGCACCCTTAAGAGGTTGAGAAGGACCGTACTTGCGAGCGATTTCCATCAAACCGGGCATTTCGTTTTCGCTAAACACAAGCTAATTTAGTTTATGCATATCTTTATGTGCTTATTGACAACTTACGCAATTTCAATTTCCTAAAAGTTGCAAAGAACAAAAAGTGGTTGCAGTATGCTTAGTATTTGTCATTCTTGTCTTTCCTATAAACCTATATAAATTACCTTCAAACCGAAAGCGGCTAATCATGAAGAGAAATAAGTAAGTAATTTTGTTTGTCAAATACTCTCTATTTCTGGTTGCTTACCAAGGGAGATATCGGCGACCTTGTAGTTGGTGGACATGGTTCTTAAGTTTTGTATAAAAAACGGTGGAAAAAGGACAGTAAGAAACGCGCTTTCAAAGTCTTTTATTTAGATTTTTTTTAGGTTTGAAAATTTTTCTAATTTGTCTATCCAATCAAAATTGAAGATCAGAACAAAAGGCTGTCCCGACCTCCGCTCTATTGGTTAGTTTTGACCTTGATCTCAAGCATCTAAGCGATGCATTTCATCTACAAAGTGTGTTACTCAAGTGACATATTTTCACCCTTCATTAGAACAAGTACAAACTAGCCAAGTTAAGTAGCCTCTTCTATCTGTTTGTTGAAATGGTTTCCTTGAAGGAGTTGATGACTGCTTTTCAGGGTTTATAGATTCCGATAGACTCAGTTACTCCAGCAAGTTCGATAACCAACTCATTTAAGGTGTTTCAACTATAGTTTTAACTAAACTAGTGTCAGAATCATTTGGTAAGGCTCTCTTTTGCTCCACCAGTAAAATACTTTAATATTATACAAACGAGCTGAATAGATATGGAAGAAAGCTTGAATCATTGGTCTCGCTTTATTTCTCTTGCTTGAGCGTCTCTCATTTGTTTCATAGCACTGAAGAATGTTTGACTTTGCTTCATTGCTCAATCTTTGCTTTATCAGTCATAAATTCTTTATCAGTCAAACTAGCCTTCTGAATAGCCTTTCCCCCCTTCTTTTTTTTCTTTCTAACAAAACAGTCGTGCGAAAAATCTCTTTGAAAAGGGTGATACATGAGCAACATTGCGGACGTTGAACACAAGCGAATGGAAAGATTGTAGATAAATAGAAAATTGCCTTACACAAGGAGGTGATTTATATCGTGTTTGAATAAGACTGGATCGTAGCTCCTATGTTCATCTCTATCGTGGGCTTAGTATATTACGTCCACGTATCCAGCGAAATACAAGTTCCGCTTAGCATCAGTAGATGAGTTTTCTGATACGCATAATTTTTTATGCCTTCCCAAAGCCCAGTGTCTGATAAAAAATTCGGAACGTGTTTTCTTAAAGAGGTACTCAATAATAAAAAGTGCGTCTTCAATAAGCTTTTATCTAGGCTCAGAATTGAGACTTTCTATTCAATTGTCGAACAAAAAATTGGTTCATTGTTACTGAATTTTGAGATATTTTTTGGTGAAAAGATAGAGTATTTCGTATACTGACGATATAGTGTCTTTTTTTTTTTACATGGTCATTCACCTATCAATCTTAACAGATGCTAATTTGAAAAGCAGACGGTAAGCAGGCAAACTGCAATTTAAGCACTGTTTTAAAAAAATAAGCGTGGTTATAAAAAACTTAAGCACTGTTTTAAAAAACTTTGATAAATCATATACAACTTTTTTTAGAACCGCACCAATTTTTTTATATAATTTATTAAAGGACATTAGGTGAACTGTTATGACTTTTTGAGATGAGTCTAAATAAAGACAATGAAATTGTCGATTCAATCTTCAACAAACTTAATTATGCAAAATTACACACTATCAGCCAAGTCAAAGTAGCTCATAAGGAAACCAAAGGCGCTTCTATCTGCTACAATTCTAACTGCCTTTCTGTTTGAAATTCGTATAATACAAGATTGAGAGACAAACTGTCTACCCTTACTATTGCTATTTCTGGAATGACAACTTTACGCTTCCAACAAACTCTCACTGCTTTCTCATGAACTATCAGTCGCCTCAACACTAACTTCAATAACAGGCGCCCTCTTGTGAAAGACAGCAATGTATTGGCTGCACGCGAAGCGTGATAAGTGACTTGAGCAAGTTTCTCACAATCGTTTAGATATGTCATATCATAAATCAAACTGAGACGAGTAACTGGAAAGAGAACTCGAATAGATTGCCAATATCATTGCAAAGTGTATAATATTTCTTCAAATTTACAAGTATGTTTTCATGTATTTGTCTTGCACTTACCTCTGTATCGTAATAGGCCTTAAAAGTAGACTATGAGTTAGTTATTTTTTGCACTTATAGTGTTACGCAGCACTAACAAAGTAAGTTGTTTTGGAGAAAGCAAAACAAGAATACAGACGCGCATTGTCCATAAAAACGAACAAGTAAATACCAATTTTCAATCATAACTAAAGCATAGATTATTGATATTGTGGATCAATAAACAAGCAAAGAGGCTGCATACAGAATTTTAGTGTCATGAAATTAGCCTATGCGAACCATACCATCTGATTTGCTCAAGTTGATCGCAACTTTTTTTGTATCAGACGTTCGCCAAATAGAGAAGGTTTAACAAAAGCTCCATGCGCTTTGGGACAAGACTTTTCACATTGAGATTTAATGGTACTATCTAACTCACCTTTCTTGCTTAAACAATTAGAAGAAAAAAAAGGGAAGACTCATTTGACTTGATACAGACCAAGGATTAGATATGGATGTAATGATTTTGGCTGAACAATACATCATGAAGTAATAAAAGTTTCTCATTAGATTTTGATGTCTCAATGAATATATCATTGTCTGCTGTGGCTGTTTGGTTTGTAGCGAAAAGATTCTTAGTGTATTTGGCTCACATGTATACACCTCAATTAGTTTTAGTAAAATGAAGTTTGTTTCTTGTTTTCATGAAGCCAAGCGTTTTTTTTTTGAGTTAGTATAGATCTAATACACGGTGTTGTATTTGTCTTTTGAATAGGGTTTTGTAACTTAGCAAGTTAAGTGAGACAAATTATAGGCCTTTATTAAGGTGAAGAGAAAAAGTGTCAGACACGATAAAAAACTCTTCTTAACCAGATCGGTATTTAAATTATATAAATGAGCTGTGGTGAATACCACACACGGCTTGAAACTATCTTCTGATTACTTCTAGTTTTCAGCAAATTGTCGTTATTATGTAGTTTGTTGCCTCTCATTCTGATGTTGTTAGTCTTACTATCTTCCTAATCCTCTCTCAATTTTCTACTTATTCATTTTTCTATTGCCACATCTACTCTAAATAGGTGAAAATTCTTACATATCCTGCGCATTTGCTATGAAGAGAATTACTTGTTCATTTACTCGTTGCTGTTGTAGTCCGCTAAATAACAGAACAGTTCCAGAACAAGTTTTATTTTATACTATTGCATCCAAACAATTGTATGTAGCCAACCTCTAATTTAGTTAGACCCTCGCATAAAAAGATGATATTGTAGGAGTTCTTTGTTCACAGTTTGGTAAATCGTATGCTTAAAATAAACAGGATTTACAAAAGTAATGTCAGCATAAACAGATGCTTTGAATACAACACAAAACTAACTATATATCAATAGAACCAATTTCATTTTTGAAAAGGAAGTCGAATGTCTTAAAGAATACTGCCTTAGCTACTCTGTGATATTCAATAACGGTTACTAGAATGTAATTGGCGAAATGAAACAAGGAAAGGAGCCAAAAATGACTTTGGTCATGACTCCTTGCATCCTGTTGTGTTTGGATGTAAAACTTCGGATAATCGAAGGCTTCATTAGCGCGATATGCTATCAGGCTATTCGGAGGCGAACCACTTTTCATACTAAGGATAGGCTATAATGTTATCTACACTATGACACACACAAAACTCGTTTATTTCCATTTTCTCTGCTCCAATCTGAAAACCCTTTCGTAAAAGCTGAATTCAATGCGAAATGCAACTGATATGTGGTAACTCTGTCAAAGAGTTCCTTCTGCTACCACTTCTTCAAAATACCCTTAAGTCCCATACCCTTCTTTTGTAATGTAAAAGAACACTCATTCATCCATCAAAATCGTACAAGTGAACTCTTACCCTTACAATTGCTTTCTTGTGCTGATTTCCCTGTGCTTTCGTATTGAAGATGAAATCTATTTTAATCACAAATTGCTTATGCGTTAACAAAATATCAGGAATAAACAAGAAGGACAGCTACGTTTTACATTCACAAACCCATGATTTTACCAGTCTATTAAAAAACTTGCCTGCTCTCAGTAAATACCTTTTTATCCACATGTTTGGTATATCTATTTCATTGTAAAAGAAAAATCATACAGCATCAAATATATAATATTAACGCTTTTACTTCCTCCAAGTTACTTCTAGCTTACAAAAAACATCATCAACAAAAATGGTGTCTTTAGCAAAATTAAAGCGGCACAGCATACACTCAAGCATTCAAAGAGCAACCACTTAAAAAAACCGAAAGGCTAGAGCAAAACGCAATATCCAGATTGTTTCTAAATAAGGGATAGCAAGTGAAAACTCTCAGTTGAACCTAATACCGACTTTCTCCTTCTTTGTCGCAAAATGTATCACCTGATAGCTTGTTCAATGGTTTCTTCAAGAAAGCAGCAGCCTCAAGATGATCTTTTTTTTGTGCTTGAAATGTAAGATCGATTAGCGTTTTTTCCATTTTAGCAACATAAAATTTAAGTTTCCAAAATCAATAAAGAAACTGAATTTCAACCACAAAACCGTATCAATTCAATAAAGAGCATATTCATCAGTATATTGGGAAAACTTGAATAATCGGTAAATGAAGGCTGCCACAAGATTGGATAGAGGATCAAAGAGAACCAATGTAAGAAAGAGACTTCATTGAAGAGACTTGTTTTCACTTTAATGAAAAGATAAGATTACAAGACAGAAGAAGACATGCTTCTTCTTCTTCTTGTTGTTGTTCTTGAGGAAGAGAAGCGACGTTATCATCAACATTACTGATGCCTTCAGTGCATCTTCTATCTTGCATAAAGTATACAAAGATTCATCTGACTTGGTATTATTCTGCTTCTACTGACAGTTGCTTCCGAATGAGTCGTTATGCTGAGAACTAGAAGATAGCCATCTAATACAAGAGCACGGTTCATTGAGCATTGCAATGCTTACCATATGGCTTATCTTTCCAATCACAAAACAAGCAATACCAAAATCGATTTCGTACACTTTCAATCTTTTCTTTTCTCATCTCCTACAGCGTTCAGCTTTGCTTTTCGAAAGCCATCAAGGTCTCTAGGACAAAGAAACAGCACAAAGATGACCTTTCTTACCTGGCTTGCTATCTAAGCAGCCGAAAGCTAGAGAAAAACATAGAATACTTTCTGCATTATTGAAAAAGATTTTGCGAAAGGATCTTTCCAAAGGCATGGAAGATTGTATCAAAGCTAGATCGAATACTTTACTTGACAACTCAAGCAGGTATCAAAGCCGTTCTAGAAAGTGTAATGGATTTGATACACTGCAACTTTTGCTCTCTGGCTTCGCTCAAAGCATGCAAAGAAAAGCAAAAAAAAAAAAAAAAAAAAAAAAAAAGAACACAGCCTGTACTCTCAGCTCTATCACTTCCTGACAAGGCCTCAAATGAACATCAAGAAGAATTCTAGACACTTTGTTCGCTAAGCAACATCTAAGCTTGGTTCCATCAACATGTAGACACTATTCTTTAGACATCAAGTAGCGCTATTCCTGAAGAAGAGATAAAAAAGAAGAAAAAGAAGTAAAGGAAAAGCAAGCTGGAGTTGGAAAAAGGGCCGTACTGATGGACCTGGTGGGAAGCTCAAAGTCGCTCAGCAGCAAAAGTAGATATTCGTTCCTTATGACTACTTTGCAATACTGAAGGATGCATATGTTGCAAACAATAAAGACAAACAGTATTGCTGTTTACCAAAAAAAAACAAGTCGTCAACTCTGCTGATGCTGATGTTGCTGCATTCACCGGAAGACTAGACAAAGACTGAGAAGACAAAAAGAAGAGGAAAAGAGGAAAAGAGGAAAAGAAAAAAAAAAGTCTTACAGATTGTATGCAAACTGTCTACATCTTCTGCTACTGTTCATAACAAAACTCTGTCAGAATGCCGTACAGCATTCAAGCTACACACTGTATCAAGCCCAATCAGCCCTTAAGACTCTATTTTTCCAAAAAAGCGAGGTAGTCTCTCGAGAGCAAAAAGAAATCCAAGCACGCAGATGCCTAGACAAGCTGGTAGACAGCAAAAGAAAAGCCATAAATCTCTGCAAGGTACGGAAGGGCAGCAAAGTCAAGAGACGCTCTGTCTTTGCTTGCAATCGGTTTGTCGGGTCTTTCTTGTGCAGTCCTTGTCCAGCCAATTCTCGCCTTTTCATCTTCTTTCATAAAGTAAAACCCAGCCAATTAGGAAGTGAAGAATTCAAGATCGAAGCACCTTCCTTCCTGCAGGAAGAGGAAAATGGCTAACTGCGACTCTCTAACTGTCTTGTTTGCTACATGATAGATATTTTAGCTAAGAAAGAGAGGTTATTGAACGTATGAAAAGTGTTTGTATTTGGCAAATACAACAATGAAGAATCAGCTTCACTAAAGGTTCACTACATTTCTTTGGAAGCTGAAAAACAACATTAGTATATTAGCATAACTTCTGTCCTAAATGTACCTGGAAGGAAATTATTCTTCAAGACATCTCTGTAAAGAAAGACGATTGAGACTTCTCTTTGTTTTTTGACTACCTGCATTACAGTAGACGCTCTCTCTTGTCAGTTCAGTCTGTAGCTTTTCAACATGTTGTGTCTTTAGCATCATTTAGTGCACACTCAAAAAGCATCATACTTTTCAATTGAATCAGTAGAAACGACTTAAAGGTAATTCATGCCAGAGAAACTGTTAGCAAACAAGTCTCTAGTTTTGTCATTCATCGGAACAGGAATGACAGAATACCTTAAATGCTGTGTCTATTTGTTGAGTGTTGCATAAATAAGTATGTCGTTTTAAAGGATAGAGTGTATCAATTACTATAGCAGTAATTTGCTTTTTCATTCTATCAGTCAATTAATTGAATGACCAACAAAAGCATTGGGAGTAAGATTTGGCACAATCCATTGCTTAGTGCCAGCATATAAGTTGTTTAATCAACAGCAACGGACTTTCAACATAAAGTAATTGTGCACCCACCTTTAATTTTAATGATTTTCTCTTTTATTCTTGCTTCTCTTTTTTCTTGGAGTCTCCATCTCAACCTGTGACAACTATGATTAGTGCCTTCTTCATCTACAACCAAAAAGGCGAAGTACTCATTTCTCGCTTATACCGACATGACCTGAGGTAAGTGTTTTACTGTTTCAGATGAGGGCCTAAGAATTGACTTGAAGGGAAATAAAAGACGCTCAGTGGCAGATATCTTTCGTATCCAGGTCATCTCCAATACAGACGTACGATCACCCATTGTCACACTAGGTTCAACATCATTTTTCCATGTACGCCATGAAAACCTCTACATTGTGGCAGTCACTAAATGGAACGCCAATGCAGCCCTCATATTCGAGTTTTGTTATCGAGTTGTCAATATTGGACGTAGTTATTTTGGCAAGTTTGATGAAGAAGCTGTCAAGAACAATTTCGTACTTATTTATGAATTGTTGGATGGTAAATGAGATCTCTATCTTTCTTGTTCAATCACTGACGCATGCGATAGAAATATTGGATTTTGGGTATCCACAGAACAGTGAGACAGATACCCTCAAGATGTACATTACAACTGAGGGTGTCAAGTCTGAAAGAGCAGTTGAAGATTCGAGCAGAATTACAATTCAGGCTACAGGTGCTATCTCTTGGAGAAGAAACGACATCAAGTACAGAAAGAATGAGGCGTTTATTGATGTCATTGAGAGTGTGAATCTATTGATGAGTAATACAGGCACTATATTGAGAGCAGATGTAGCAGGGCAAATCCTGATGCGAGCTTATCTTTCTGGAACACCCGAGTGTAAATTTGGCCTGAATGACAAATTATTGCTTGATAAAGATGCTGTCAATCGTACCACGTAAGTGATGATCTACTTGTTGGTATTACTTTTGGTTGACATTCTGCTGGTAGTGCTCGTCGTACAAACGCAGTAGAGATTGATGACTGTCAATTCCATCAATGCGTCAAACTAGGTAAATTCGATAGTGATCGAACTATCAGTTTTGTACCTCCTGATGGTGAATTTGAATTGATGAAGTAAGTCGACTTAGTTTCTGTTGTAATCAATATTAATTGACGGCATATTAGATATCGAACTACTGAAAACGTCAATTTGCCCTTTAAGGTACATCCTGTTGTGACAGAGATTGGTAATACCCGTGTTGAATATAACATCAGCATTCGAGCCAACTTCTCGCCTAAACTATATGCCAACAATGTTGTTCTGCGAATCCCCACACCTTTGAACTCAGCTAAAGTGGAGGTGAAAGTAGGTTCAGGTGGAAAGGCAAAATATGCTCCCTCTGAAAATTGTATTATCTGGAAGTACGTACAATGATCTCATCCAGGAACATAACAACTAACATACAATAGAATTCCTCGATTCCAAGGTCAAGCAGAATTTCACCTGAGTGGTGAAGCAGTCTTGAGTTCAATGACACATAAACGTGTTTGGTCAAGACCACCAATTTCAATGGATTTCCAGGTTCTTATGTTCACTTCTTCAGGTCTTCTTGTCAGATTTTTAAAGGTGTTTGAGAAGAGTGGATACCAATCTGTCAAATGGGTGCGTTATATGACAAGAGCTGGTTCTTATCAAATTAGAGTAAGTTGATTTACTTTGTATGATTTCCTATCTAAACTTTCTCGCTTTTTAGTTTTAAAACACATACCATTGGCTTACTGAAAATATTTAATCTCAGTAACGCGTCTTTTTTTTTTTCTTTTTTTGGGGAATAAATCAATCGCGTATCCAATTTTTTTTATAAAGTAATGAACAGCAGAAAAGCTAATCTGTCCGACTCGACAGTAGCTATTGAGGAATGTGTTTCCAGTCGACGTTTATTCCATGCAGACATTTATCATAGTGTGACAGAAGAAGAGAAACTTCGAGCACAAAATAATTTACTTGAGTGGTATCATGCTGAAAAGAGAACCAACATGCCATGGAGACAAGACAATGACAAGACATGGGACAGACAAGTAAGTAGGAAGCTCTAGTTGCTTATATGTCTCCTCTTTTGACTGACAGATTATTCCTTATGACGATTGCCATAACAGCGTTTAGGTCAAAGAGCATATGAAGGTATGACACATGAATATATACGTTGAGTAGATCCTGATCACTACTGTTCACCAGTCTGGGTGAGCGAAATCATGCTTCAGCAGGTAATATCAATAGGAATAAGGTATGCTCAGCCTAGGCTAATTTGACAGTTTAACAGACGCAAGTAGCTACTGTCATTGATTATTACAATCGATGGATGTCAGCCTTTCCAACTATAAAAGATTTAGCTGCTGCAGATATCGAGAAAGTCAATACCTTATGGGCAGGCTTGGGTTACTACTCTAGAGCGAAGCGATTATGGGAAGGTGCACAAAAGGTAGTGAATGAACTAGATGGTCTTTTGCCAGACAGTGCAAAAGATTTACAACAAGAAATACCTGGTGTGGGCAGATATACAGCAGGCGCAGTAGCATCCATTGTCTTTGGTGAACCTACACCCGTTGTAGATGGTAACGTCATTCGCGTGATTGCGCGTTGGAGAGCCATTCATGCAGATCCTAAAAAGGCCAAGACAGTCGATCTTTTTTGGGATATTGCTGCCAATCTAGTCAGTCACTCTAATCCTGGCGACTTCAATCAAGCCATGATGGAACTAGGAGCAAGGATCTGCACGCCCCAAAATCCAGATTGTGCAGTGTGCCCTTTGAATACAGATTGTAGAGCATTGCATCAGCTCAAGACAGCAAAAGAGATGTCTAAAAATGGATTTTTTGATGAAAAGAAGAACAAACGAAAGATGGCTTCTATTGAACACGGTAATTACTTAGCTTGATCATTACTGGATATGGATACTGATGGATCGAATACTAGAATGCTCCACATGTCATGAAATACAATCCGATTTATCAGAAGAAGACTATGCTGTCACTAGGTACCCACTTAAGGTAGAAAAAAAGCCACCTCGAGATGAAGGTAATTGAATATGAAGTCCCAAAAAAAGGTGGAATATAAACAAGGAATGCATCGCTCAAAATATATACAATAGAGTGCGCTGTCTTTATCGTAGAGAGAATTATAGCAAGAGAAAAAGAACCTTTGTATTTAATATCAAAAAGACCTGACACAGGCCTATTGGCTGGCTTATGGGAGTTTCCTAGTCTTGAATTAGAATCTTTAGGCACATCCTATCAAACCCGTGTTTCAAGATCAACAGACTTCTTGAGACAAAGATATCAGTTAGAATTAGGAAGCCCTGTAAGACAAGATTTAGGCAACGTTGTCCATCTGTTCTCGCACATTCGGAAGGTGTATCACGTTGAATGGATTCAATATGAAGATGATACTAATGAGGAAGCGAGCAACACAGACCAAATCAAGTGGGTCACACTAGAAGAACTCAAAAGCTCGCCTATACCAACAGGGCTCAAGAAAGCGCTTAAATTGTTAGAAAAGCATAAAGTGAGTCCCATTTAGAGCACTAATTTAAAGTCTTTTATCATTCATGCTTTTTACCTGGATAGGCAATCAATTCGACTGCCCTGACAAAAAAGAAAAAAGTGACAACAAGAAAGGCAAGTACAACCACAGTCAAATCTGCGAATATCACTTCTTTTTTCAAGGTTAAACAAGAAGAAACAAAATAAACATATGCAGACAACTTCTTTTTTGAAGACCTGGTGCTCTAAACTCACTACTGTTGTGTACATGTCATTTAATTTGGAAAAAGTATTATTTAAAGAAGCATTAGTTGATGGCACAAGAGGAGTCCAAGTTACTATACACACAAGGAAATCTTAACTTTAAGTTAGCACAGTTTCAGGGCTGTGTTACACAAGCCTGCATAAATAATAAAAAAATGAAGAGAAAGGGGATTATGTCTTTATTCAATTCAACTGCTTGCAAGTACTCATACCATTTACTCTTGTCATTTGTTAAGCAATATTTGGAAATAAACAAATTCAAAAGTTGGTTTCCTTTTTTGAACTTTTACAACATTACACTGTCCCTCTATGTTATATTCTTAAAATGACTAGATGTACTTGTTTTAGTTACAAACATATATAGTGTTAAATTCAACTATCAGTAACCATAGGATTAATCAACAGAATACACCTTATAAACTGCTTGCTTGTGTCAAGCGATAGACTGAGTTAGATTCCTAATAAGGTTTAAAGCGTTCTCAGAGACAATCTAGCATACTCTGATGACATAAAAGAAACTGTTTGAATTCCTTATTCATTTGTTTTTGTCTTTGGAAGATTGTTGAGAAGAGAGAGGTAAGACGCATTGCGAGATACCTTACGATTTACAAAATGAACATCTTATTCCACTAATTCGTTTTTACTTTTTATGTTTCTGCACTGTTGCACAAAGTTTAAGGAATCAATTGTCTGGATCGTAATAAATCTGATTTTTTTTACTGGAAGCCCTGTCAAGATTGTGCATGTGCTTTTTGTAGTTGAGAATACTTGGCAATAAGAATGATTGTCTTTTCTCTTCTAATCAAAGTAATGATCTGCTTAATCTCTTTTTTTTTATCAGTTTAAACACTAGGTCCTTCTCATTTTTCATCTATTCAGGCTGTGAGTGATCAATAAACCGATCCAATGATTAGCTAGTATTGGCTCTTCAAAGTCTATAAGAAAGAGTTCGAATTTGGAGGTAAACTTCAATTTCGGCAAATATAATACTCCATTCAATCTTATAGGTGATTTAATTCGTTGTTAAATGTGTTTAGTTGTTTTCTCTTATCTGGACATGAAAAAATTAGAAAGAAATCTTAGTAATATTCTAGTATATTCGACATTTGTACCAAGCAACTGATATACTTCTTGACTTTCAATTGTGCCATGGTATCCTCCGCCTAGAAATAGAACAATCTGCCTTTCTAACTTTGGTATGACGATGTCGACTTTGCTAGATGGTGCAAGCAATTTGATACACAAAAAAATGGACAAATCGTAGTTGACGATGGTTACTAAAAAAAGACAGTGTCGTCTGATCTTGAAATATATATATATATTAGTAATTGACCCTGACTTGTCAAATGTATAAAAAGGCAGAAATAAAAAGAACTTTAGAGAATTACTCCCATTTCAAACCTAAAGAAAAATGTCTGCTGCTGACTCTGCTTTGTTTGCCCCCATCAAGGTTGGTAAGAACGAACTCAAGCATCGTGTCGTCCTTGCTCCTTTGACTCGTTTCAGAGCTACACCTGAGGCTGTCCCTACCGATCTTCAAGTTAAACACTACAAGCAAAGAGCTACTGAAGGTGGTCTTTTGATCACTGAAGCTACTTACATCAACCGTCTTGCAGGTAGCTATCCTCAAGCTCCTGGTATTTACACCAAGGAACAAATCGAAGCCTGGAAGAAGATCACCGAAGCTGTTCATGAGAAGAAGGGTGTCATTTATTTGCAACTCTGGCACGTTGGCCGTGCTGGCCTCAAGAGCTTCAACCCCAACCAAGAACAAATTGTCTCAGCTTCTGACATCCCTATCTCTGGCAAGAACATGTTTGGAGTTGATCACGAAGTTCCTCGCCCTCTTACCGTTGACGAAATCAAGGCTATTGTTCAAGATTACCGTCAAGCAGCCTTGAATGCCATCGAAGCCGGCTTTGATGGTGTTGAAATTCATGGTGCTAACGGCTACCTTGTCGACCAATTCATTAATTCAGGCACTAACAAGCGTACTGACCAGTATGGTGGTTCCCTCGAAAACAGAGCTCGTTTCGCTTTTGAAGTTATCGATGCTATTGTCGATGCCATTGGTGCTGATCGTACTGCCATTCGTTTCTCTCCTGGAGGTTCATTCCAAGACATGCATGATGATACTGTTGTCGAAACTTGGAGCTACTTGACTTCTCAACTTCAACAAAACCACCCTGATTTGGCTTACCTTCACTTTATTGAAGCTCGTGCTAACTTCCTTAATGATGAAACTAACTCCGCTGATACTCTTGAACCTTATCGCCAAATCTGGAAGGGTCCTTTTGTTGCCGCCAGTGGTTTCTCCACCAATATTCCTCATGCTATTGAAACCGCCAATAAGACCGGTAACTTGATTGCCTTTGGCCGTGCTTTCATTGCTAACCCTGATCTTCCTGAACGTATCCGTAACGGTTGGGAACTCAACAAGTATGATCGTTCTACTTTCTACACTTATGATCCCGTTGGCTACAATGATTATCCTTTCTATGATACCAAGAACTAAGTGCTCACGAATTCTAGCACATTAGTTTGATAGAATCTATATCTTTTTATTAGACATTGTATATAAATAAATTGTTTTGACATATCTTTAGTAACATATTTAGTAATTGTGTGTTCTCAAGGAATACTTCGTTTTAGAAGTACAAGACTATTATTTGTATCAGTGACACTAAATATAAATAAAAGCGGCAAACAATGGAACACGTTGGAAGGTTACATGTCTTGCATTTAAACGTAAGACAACTTCATCTGTGATCCATATCTATATATTGTTTTTACTTTTGATTTCTGATGTATTACAAAACTCGTAGAACAAACTGTGCTAAATGTGGACTTACATAAGATAACCGTGTCTTCAAATAGGCTTTCTCTTTTGACTTGATGATAAAATTAGTGTATTATTTTATTAATAAGCGTACGTCTAAAATTTACAGAAAATGCCAAGTTATTTACACAAATTCTTCTGGTTTTAAGATGGGCTGATGCTCCAATTTCTTTTGGTGAACAAACTCCTTTAACATGCATTTAGATACAATGGCGGCATGATGCAGTGGAGAATATGGCGTAAATGGAAACATAGGCTCTAATGAGATACCGGCTTCTCCGCCTATAGAAATGCCAGCAAGCAAATTTCCTTCTACGCAAACTTGTTGGAATGTTTGTGGAAAATCTGTTGTCATACTAGCATAGTTGAAGTGCTTCTCAGATACACGATACCATTGCTCTGCTCTTTCAAATTCTCGAAATATACTTGCCGATGATTCTAGGCAATTGCGGTCATCATTACCTTTTTCTTGAGACAAGTAATTTTTTAGCTTAAGTTGAGTGGAAATAGAAAGTCGACTAAATATATAATAGCGCACAAGGGAAACTAGGCGAGCACAAAGTCCGTAAAGTACAAGGTGTTTCTGTTGTTCCAACTTTTTCAAGAGATTGTCTGTAAATGGAAACAAACTTCTCCATGCTTGAGAAGCTTGTCTAAATGACATTTGTGTGTTGTTCTTATCGGCATAATAAAAGCTTAATATATAGTCGCACAATGAGTAGAAATGATCCAAAACACTCATTGTCACATCTGACTGACTATCGCCTCTTCTTTTGCTTGCATGCGCCAACTGACTGAATCTGATAAAAAGGTGAGCCAATGCATTTATACTCTTTGGTGTATATTACCTTGTGTTGAACAATTTGCATTGTTCAGTCGCATCTGCATTTGATGCAGTTGCTGACAAGACAGCACCAGATTTTTCTTCCGCCGGCGGTAATTTCTTGTAGGGTTCTGATATTGTCTTTTTTGGTTTGTTTTTGTCAGATGAATCTTGTTGCTTCTTGATGCTGTTTTGACGGTTCTCTGTACTGTATCGATCAGAACTTCTGCGTCGACTACGTTTCTCAGTACGTCTTGTAGAAGGTGATGGACTGGTCGATCGACTATGGCTACGTCTAGGCCTTTTCGGCGAGCGAGAGCGATAACGACTTCTCCTGTTCTCTCGTCGTCTGTCGTCTCGAGTGCGGCTAGAGCTTCTACTTCGAGTACGGCTCCGAGCACGAACATGAGTGCGAGCGCGACTGCGACCATGTTCACGACTATGGCTAAGACTGCGACTACGACTTCGACCACGGCTATTACCGCGGCTTCTACTTCGACTACTGCTACTGCTGCTAATGGATTCCTGACGAGGGCTTACTTTTCTGTTGCGATTATGGTTTTTGCTAGAATACTTTTCTTGCTTTCGTCTCCGCGAGTCGTTATGATGAGAGGGATTCGTCTTGGTTTTTTCGGCTGAGGGCGAACGAGAACGAGAAGGAGAGGGGCTGACGGTTTCGCCCTCCTCTAGTTCTAATTCGGATGATTTGTTGCTTTGTCTTGTAATCTTGTCGAGAAAACGTATAGCTGAACAACACAGCGGAATAAATCTAAATGACCAACGAATTAAGACAGATGCGGAGTTAGAAATCTGGGTGAGTTTACGATCAGAAAACAATAGATTTTCAAATTATATCTTAGTTGCATCGTAATTGGTTGTTTTCCTCTTCCTGCAGGAAGGAAGGTGCTTCGATCTTGAATTCTTCACTTCCTAATTGGCTGGGTTTTACTTTATGAAAGAAGATGAAAAGGCGAGAATTGGCTGGACAAGGACTGCACAAGAAAGACCCGACAAACCGATTGCAAGCAAAGACAGAGCGTCTCTTGACTTTGCTGCCCTTCCGTACCTTGCAGAGATTTATGGCTTTTCTTTTGCTGTCTACCAGCTTGTCTAGGCATCTGCGTGCTTGGATTTCTTTTTGCTCTCGAGAGACTACCTCGCTTTTTTGGAAAAATAGAGTCTTAAGGGCTGATTGGGCTTGATACAGTGTGTAGCTTGAATGCTGTACGGCATTCTGACAGAGTTTTGTTATGAACAGTAGCAGAAGATGTAGACAGTTTGCATACAATCTGTAAGACTTTTTTTTTCTTTTCCTCTTTTCCTCTTTTCCTCTTCTTTTTGTCTTCTCAGTCTTTGTCTAGTCTTCCGGTGAATGCAGCAACATCAGCATCAGCAGAGTTGACGACTTGTTTTTTTTTGGTAAACAGCAATACTGTTTGTCTTTATTGTTTGCAACATATGCATCCTTCAGTATTGCAAAGTAGTCATAAGGAACGAATATCTACTTTTGCTGCTGAGCGACTTTGAGCTTCCCACCAGGTCCATCAGTACGGCCCTTTTTCCAACTCCAGCTTGCTTTTCCTTTACTTCTTTTTCTTCTTTTTTATCTCTTCTTCAGGAATAGCGCTACTTGATGTCTAAAGAATAGTGTCTACATGTTGATGGAACCAAGCTTAGATGTTGCTTAGCGAACAAAGTGTCTAGAATTCTTCTTGATGTTCATTTGAGGCCTTGTCAGGAAGTGATAGAGCTGAGAGTACAGGCTGTGTTCTTTTTTTTTTTTTTTTTTTTTTTTTGCTTTTCTTTGCATGCTTTGAGCGAAGCCAGAGAGCAAAAGTTGCAGTGTATCAAATCCATTACACTTTCTAGAACGGCTTTGATACCTGCTTGAGTTGTCAAGTAAAGTATTCGATCTAGCTTTGATACAATCTTCCATGCCTTTGGAAAGATCCTTTCGCAAAATCTTTTTCAATAATGCAGAAAGTATTCTATGTTTTTCTCTAGCTTTCGGCTGCTTAGATAGCAAGCCAGGTAAGAAAGGTCATCTTTGTGCTGTTTCTTTGTCCTAGAGACCTTGATGGCTTTCGAAAAGCAAAGCTGAACGCTGTAGGAGATGAGAAAAGAAAAGATTGAAAGTGTACGAAATCGATTTTGGTATTGCTTGTTTTGTGATTGGAAAGATAAGCCATATGGTAAGCATTGCAATGCTCAATGAACCGTGCTCTTGTATTAGATGGCTATCTTCTAGTTCTCAGCATAACGACTCATTCGGAAGCAACTGTCAGTAGAAGCAGAATAATACCAAGTCAGATGAATCTTTGTATACTTTATGCAAGATAGAAGATGCACTGAAGGCATCAGTAATGTTGATGATAACGTCGCTTCTCTTCCTCAAGAACAACAACAAGAAGAAGAAGAAGCATGTCTTCTTCTGTCTTGTAATCTTATCTTTTCATTAAAGTGAAAACAAGTCTCTTCAATGAAGTCTCTTTCTTACATAGGTTCTCTTTGATCCTCTATCCAATCTTGTGGCAGCCTTCATTTGATGATTATTTAGACGTAGCTCAATCGGAGAACGAATTATGTTGGTTTCCTTGTCTGACTATACTTTTAATCACAGGTCTTTTTTTTTTCTTTCTATCTTTTTTAAACTATGGACGACACCAAAAAAGAACTTCGAAGACTCAATAAACTCGTTTGGGAGAAAGGAAAAGGAGGTAATTGAATTGTTGTTGCACCCGAAAGGAATCTCACCTTCGAACCATAGAAACACCAAAAAATCTCGACAGCAATATCAAAAAGAACACGGCTTTTATCAAAAAATGTAAAACCTCTTTAGGTGTCGACATGCGAACACAGCTGTTGAACGATATCAACAAGCTCAACCTTGAAAAATATATCTCAGAGATTGTCAGCAGTATTATGGAAGGCATGGCCAAATGCAAATCCAATGTAGATATTGCTGCTTGTGTAGAAGTAAGTGACAAGCTATCGTTGACTTCTACGTGAAACCACTCACCTTATTCTCTTAGGTGATATCAGCCCTTCATCAACGATTTCCCAACACATTCACACCTCTATTGACCTATCAGCTTGCCAAAACCTTACAGATGCCCACAAAACAATATTTAGCGTCACTTAGCCCTGAACAAAGGGAAAAAGAAGAAACAGCTCGTATTATCCGTCAACGTACTTACCTCCGTATTGTATGTGAATTATGGCTTGTGGGTGTCTTACGGTATGTCGAAGACGGTATTCCTACACTTTCGTCCGTCAATCTGGGTGGTGTAGAGACCCACCGTGATGCTGTTGCAGGATTGATTGGCGATCCAGTCAGTTCCCAACCCGGATTAAATGCCTCCAACAAAAAGAACGCCAAACCAGTAGAACAAGGCGGCTTTGTCTACAAAGTCTTGAAGGACATGCTCTCGAACGATACAGAACATCACCTTAACCTGCCTCTTGTTGCCTCATTCCTCAAGAATTACGGACAGAGCGTACTCAACATTGTGCCTAGAAAACAACAGGCTGCAGCTGAACAACACCAGGAAGAGATCTCGACCATCGACCACGATTCAGTCATAACGGCAGACACACATGCGCTCTTGACCAACTTGTTTCAGCATTACTACAAGACAGTCTGTGTTCATTTGACCAAGATGCACAAGCTGATCCAAAAGATGAATCGACATAACAACGAAATCTTGTTTTCTCGAGGTGAATTATCGGAAGAGACCAAGTTGAAGCATGAGAAGGCAACCAAGGCATATGAAAAGCTCTTGAATAACACACAGACACTCTCTGATGCACTGAATGAAGACATGCCTGATCTTCCTGTAGATGAAGCTACCGCCAAACCATCTATTGTCAGTGCCAGTACAGCTAATATGTTTGCAGACGGAAAGGAGAATGTGAGTAATGGTATTTGGGAAGATGAAGATGCACGTAAATTCTATGAAGACCTACCTGATCTTCGTATCTTGGTACCTGATGTCTTTTTGGACTCTCAGCAACCGGCCAAGAAGACAGAGGATGAAAAGACAGAAGAGGAAAAAATAGAGGAGATTGAGAAAGAAGAAAGTGTGTCAACACCCATGACAGAAGAAGAAGAGGAAGAGGATGATCTGATGGATCCAGCAGACATGGTTGACGAAGCCATCGAGAACGCGGATGAGACCACTACTGATGAAGCCAATAAGCCCTCTACACAAAGCGTTCAACTCGACAGTCTACTAGCTCGTTTACCTACCTGTGCCAACCGAGATCTGATCGACAGTGTGGCCGTTGATTTCTGTTACATGAACAACAAGAATGCACGCAAGAAGCTCGTGAAGACCTTGCTCAATGTACAGCGTCAACGTCTTGACTTACTCCCTTATTATTCCCGATTGATTGCCATCCTCAATCTCTATTTCCCTGACATTGGCGAGATGGCCCTGGCTGCCTTGACGTACGAATTCAAAGGTCTTCAACGAAAAAAGACACAAGACCTGTTAGAATCACGTATCAAAAACATTCGATTTCTGTCTGAACTGACCAAGTTCCGAGTGACACCTGCTCATACCATCTTTCATTCATTCAAGATCGCATTGGACGATTTCACCAATCACAACATTGACGTAGTCTGTAACTTGCTAGAGACCTGTGGTCGATTCTTATTTCGATCGCCAGAGACCAATGCACGTATGGCAGGCATGTTGGAGACAGTGATGCGTAAGAAGAATGTTCAACATTTAGACAGTCGATATGCACTGATGGTAGAGAATGCCTACTACCAAGCCAACCCTCCTGACAAGCCTGCCATTCAAGTAAAGGAGCGATCTCCTATGGAACTCTATATTAGGAAACTCATTCATGAAGACCTGTGTAAGAAGTCACTAGATAAGGTGTTGAAGCAGCTGCGCAAACTTCATTGGGAAGATCCTGAGATCCAGAACATCATGACCAAAATCTTCCAAAAGATATGGAAGGTCAAGTTTGGCAATATCCATTTGATGGCTATCTTGGCCAGTGGACTCAATCGATA
Organism: Choanephora cucurbitarum; assembly: GCA_025331435.1. Taxonomy (NCBI): domain Eukaryota; kingdom Fungi; phylum Mucoromycota; class Mucoromycetes; order Mucorales; family Choanephoraceae; genus Choanephora; species Choanephora cucurbitarum. The sequence continues at coordinate 429,370 of JAIWNI010000011.1, read as the reverse complement.
CCATTCCGATTTCGGTGTTCATATTGTGGATGCTGTGGTAGAAGAGATTCGTATCGGATTAGAACAGAACATCTTTAAGCACAATCAAAGACGAATTGCCGTAGCTAAATATCTAGGTGAACTCTACAATTACCGTATGATTGATTCCCCTCTTGTTTTCGATACACTGTATTCCATTGTTACTTTTGGTCATGGTAAAAAAAAAAAGAATTTGTCTTAAAATAATTTTTTTTAATGATTATGTTGAATAGAGTTTGGTCGACCTGCAAGAGAACGATTTTGTCCAATGGATGCGCCCAATGACTTTTTCCGTATTAGACTATGTTGTACATTACTAGATACATGTGGCATGTGTTTCGATAGAGGATCTTCCAAAAAGAAGTTAGATCATTTCTTGATCTTTTTCCAGGTAAGATAAGGGAAAAGAAAACGAGTCTTCAAACCAATTGACTTTGCGATAGATGTATGTGCTGAGCAAAAACAAGCCACCTATGGATGTAGACTTTATGATCACAGACACACTGGAGATGCTCCGACCTCAGCTGAGTATCATGACAACCTATGAAGAAGCCAATGAAGCAGTAGACCGCATGTTCCTTGAACAATTGAGATCAGTACAAGGAAGTGAAGGCAAGCCCTTGACAGAAGATGGATTTGAGGAGAGTGATGCGTCTGATTCTTCCCTAAGTGATGACGAAGGAGCAACAGGACAACCAGAAGATGTGACCAATGAGGATGAGTTTACAGGGGAAGTAGAGGTAGATCAATCTTTGATGGAAGAAGAAGAAGATGAGGTTGTTGTCTTGAAGAACAAGCAACAGCTATCAAGAGAAGAAGAAGAAGACTTTGAGCGTGAGTTCAGTAAGATGATGAGTGACAGTATCGATTCACGTAAATTCGAAAAGAAGACAGCCATGTTGGACGTGCCTATTCCTATGAACCTGAGAGGTTCACAAGGTAAAAGAAAAAGAGTTATTTTTATGTCGTTTGGTGTAACCTTAATGAAATCATTCTTTCTCTTAATAGATCGTCGTACAATAGCCCAAGAAATGAATCGAGCCGAAACAGGCAAGATGGCATTTACCCTCTTGACAAAGAAGGGTAACCGACAACAGGTGAGTGAACAATTCAATAGAATGATTGGTTTAATCTAAAAAAGAGTCCCAACTAAATTGAATGATAGACGAAAATCATGCAAGTGCCTTCTGATTCAGTACTTGCTGTAAGCACTCGTAGTAAACAAGAGGCAGAAAGAGAAGAACAGCAACAGCTGAAGAAGTTAGTTTTGAACTATGAAGAGAGAGAAGAGGCAGCTGCAAGACAAGGTAATTAAGAATGATTTGGTTTTTGATTCGATGACTCATTTTTCTGTTATCTACAATAGCTTTTGCTGAGGAAAAAGCAAGGTCCAAAGGGCAATTCCGAGGCAAGAAAGTATTACAGATGGGCGGTGGCGGAGGCTCTTTTGGGTGGTAAAAAGAAAAAATGTGGGGTACCAATCAATAATGCCGTTGATTCTGCATAAATCAACATAGAAAATAATAATAAAAAAAAAAGTACTGCAGGACGAATATAGAAGGTTATTTTACATTAAAGTTTGGTTATCTTGATTGGTATTTTTCATTAATTCAAAATGACGCAAATGAAGCTAAAAAAAATTTTTTTAAGCTTAAACCTATTTATTGGGATTTGTTTCTTATTTTTGTATGAGAAAATAGTAGAAGCGGCTCAAGCCGTACCTCTACATTTTTTTCTCTCTATCTGAGGTATTTTAGTCAGATAACATTTGGGAAAATACAGTGGATAAGCAATTATCAGGTAAAACTTGCGCCATATTTAATATAAAATAGAAATTGACATGGTGTGGACTATACCAAATATATACACAGATTCAATACACACGCCTTAAGGGATTTATTTGTTTGTTTGTTGTTCTCTCAAGGATGATGACATCGTTTAAAAGTCTTTCTTATCACTTGCTTTAAACTCTTATCCAAAAATAATAATAAAGAAAACGGGATATGAACAAATAAAGAAATAATGACACGTCTATTAAAAAAAATTTTTTTTATGGGTTTGTGTAATATTCTCTATAAACTCACAGTTTGCATTACTGTAGTACATAAGCACTAAGCTTTTATGTTCGTATCCTTCAGTGCATAAAGAGTTTAAAAATAAAAAAGATTTCGATGTATTAAGAATTTCGATTGACGATTGCATGTGTCTTTATTCCATTTTTCAAATTTGACAGATTATATTCAACTGCAATGCAATACCTTTAAAAAAAGTAGACAATGCATGTCAAACCCTCTTGCCTTTTATGGCCACGAGTGTTTGTCCATCTTTATGATCTCTTGTCTCATGCTTCTATAAAGTCACTAGAAATTGATCTTGATAGATTTCTAAAGAAGAAATATAGTGGAGTATGAATATCACTTTTTATAGAGTTCCAATTGTCAATATAGCTTATATTCTCTAGTATAAGACAAGTTTAACATGTCACTTTTTTTTTATAACCGAATCTATCTGATTGGTTATTTTATTTGATATTGTGCCTATCGATTTTCAAAAAAGAAGCACTTTTTACTGTCTACTAAAAACCTTATTGTATTTCAAAAATAGTAAAATACATCACCGGATGAAAATTAATATTAAACAGAAAAGAAATTAAAACATCTCAAATAGAATACTGTAAAGAAGTAAACCTTATTTCGTTTTTATCTTTATGAATTCTGATTTCCCACCTTAGAAATAGTACATTAAGGAGAGAAAAAGGATAAACTTGAAACTAGTCCAATAAACAATATTATCTACAAAAAAGAGGAAAAGCACAGACTTGGGAGTGATTTCGATACGATAGAAATGAAAGCAAGAATAAATTAAAGCGTGAATAGAAAGAAAGAAAGAGAGAATCACGTTTTTTAATATCACACTCTACAAAAAGGAAAGAGCTCAATAGAAAGTAAGCCTTCTCTCCTATTTTCTGCAGGGTTACATTTGTGAAACGGACGGACCACGTTTTTAAACAACACAAAGATCAGTGCGTGCGGAGGTCAAAAGAACAAGAACAGGAGGGGGGGGAGCAACCTATTTTCTTGGGGGGTACAGAAAAAAGGTTTTCGTATAAATAGCACTTGATTTTGCTCAGTTTCATTTCTTTTCTTTCCATTGTTCCATCTCTAATTCTCATTTTTAACTATCTCAGCTTAATTCTAATGAAGACTCATCCTTCTTTGCATATCACCAACTCCAAGGGACGCATTGTCAACCTGTTGAATGATGACACTGACTGCAAAAAGGATCAAATCAAAGCCAAAAGAAGATATCATTGTACAGAGCCTGGATGTCAAAAGAGTTTCACAACAAGGTACATGATAAAAAAATTTGATTAAATTGACAAACAAATGACTTATTCTGGTTTCTATAGTGGTCACTTGGCTAGACATCATCGTATTCATACTGGTGAAAAGAACTTCCATTGCTTATATCCCGGTTGTCCCAGTAGGTTCTCTCGTCAAGACAACATGATGCAACACTACCGTACACACATGTCTTCTCGTTCTCGAAACCACCATTACCATTACCACCACCTCTACCAACAACAATACGAATACCAGCAATATCAACAGAGATTGCAAAGACAACAAAAGCAACAGCAATTCAACAGTCAGTACACTTACTATCGTCCTCCTTCTCCTATCGAGGTCAACACAAACGAACTCTACTCTGCTCCATACTCTCCTGACAACAACAATAGACGTGGCTGGTCCTCTATCTCTTCTACAAGCACTGCTAGCAGTCAATCTTCTAATTCAACTGTGATGACTCCTGAAAGTGAAAAGGCATTCTATTATTCTCCACCCCAGAAGCAGGTCTCCTCTCCCCCTTTGATTATGAAGCATCATCTTGACAGAAGAATTGACTGGATTCATCATCCTTATCCACACTATGAGAAGCAGGCTTCTACTCCCAGTAGTCCTTCTGCCAATAATTTCTATTTCAATGGTTTCCCTTAAACACTTATGTTTCTTTCACTTTTATGCTTTCTTTTCTTTAATATGCCTTTTGTTTTAACTTATTCCATTTTCTATATGATTTATATTTATCTATCATAGATTTGATGTTGACGCATTTTTTTATACATATATACACATACATTGCCATTCTTATTATCAGTTCATTTTAAATATTGAATATTTTGAACAAATTAAATTATTATACACACATTATATGTTATTCATTTTGAAATAAAATAAAAAAAAAAAATCACTTATAATTAAACATTGCCATTTTTAACATGTTTCCCATTATCTTACATAACTAACCTGACATTTAATATAGGCTTGTTAACATAACAAAGTATATCTCGAAAAGGGACCGTGCTACAAACGATCGAAAGTTCTCTCTGTTTTTTTTATGCATAAACAAAAGAATGGGGTTCTTTTTTGGCTGATTGTTCCCCCAAATCCCTTTCACGTTTATTTTAGTCTACTCCTTACAATAAAAAGAAAAAGATAAGCTTTTTTCTTCAGTTTAAGTATCACCTATATCAACAAAGCCATGGTTCATACCCATTGTTTTTCTTAATTCACTAGTCTTAAACCAGTAAGAATACTGTCTATCCTGATAGACGGACTTAACTAATTTAGATAGCTTGTGTAATATTACCCTGAGGGAAGGGGTAAAAAGTGTTGTACAATTTGAACTACTTTATTTCTGTACATTTGCTTCACTTTAATTTAACTTCTTAAATGACTTTTTGCTTTAGAATTGATTAAATATAAAGAAAATAATTATTTTATCATTTTCTTATATTGTTAGCCAGCATGACGTTGAGATTGATTTCATCTTTTTTTTTTATCACCCCCATGACGGACTTTTTATTTGGTAAGGCTGCATGTGTGCAGATATAGCAGTTTCTTTATGATAGTAAAAGGAAAAAGGGGGAGAAGCCTTAGTTTGTATTGCTTTAATTCAACGACACTGCTTACCTGAACCCTAGCTATTCATTCTTGGACAATCGCCTTTTTCAAGGCGACACACAGACAATCACGTTTTCGACTGTTCCCTTTTTTCTATTCCTTTGCACATTGTTACTATTTTTTAAAAAAAGAAAAATAATCTTCCACTCACCTCCTCGGGATGCGCGCTTTCATGTTCGTTTTTAACCCGAAAATCACAAAAAAAAATTTTTTTTTGTTCATTGGGTCACTAAAAAAAAATATTTTTATCAAAATTATTGTACACCCTCTTTCTGAAATTAAATATCCATATCTCATAAGCGGTAGAAAGATTAAACTCTGTCTAAAATAAACCCCCCTCTCTTTCTCACTACTTATACAGCCATGCAAGATTCTAATTTGCCCATACTAAGCTATTGCATAAATAGATTTGAAACACTTTCGATTTGCCTCTTTCTTTTTTAATAAAACAGATGAGTTCCATTTTTGATCTGACTCAATCTCATTTAATCAAATCGAGATTAAGGATCGTAAATTATCAAAAAAAGGACATCTGAATTTAAACAGAATTTAATATACATTTTATTATTCTTTTACAATCAAAAGTGGGGGGGAAACTGAATTAGCGATCATCCCTCCTTCCTTTCTATTGTTCTACCAAACTTTAAAGAAAAGGAACAATCATGGAAGCAAGAAAAATTAAGTTTACTGAGGTGAAGCAGTTTTCACTTCAATGATCGTACGAGCACGTTTGTTGCTTACTTCAACCTCATTTGGGTTATCATTTTCTCTCTTTCTATCCTTACTATCTCTCTTTCCACCGCGTCCTCCACCTCGACCACCTCGACCACCTCGACCACCTCGACCACCTCGACCGCCTCGACCGCCACGCTGGAATTTCTGTGCATCTTTTTGGATCTTGTTGAAATGGGAACGAGCATCTGAGCTAACCAAAAAGAATTCGATTTCTTTGATCTTGTGGTCGGGCAGTTTTGCTAAAAACTCTTCGGGTGTCGATTTGTAAATCTCCACTACTCCACGTCCCTTTTTGCCGCCTTCCAAAGGTTCTAGACGGCCCACATGAGGATAGACTTCTTTGATCAATTCCTTGATCTCTTTGTAACCATACTCATTAGCATTAGCATATTCAACCAAGTGACGGTGATTGAAGTTTCTGATCTCAAAGTCTTGTTCTTGACCACCAAACTTTTCAATTCGCTTCATTTCTACATAATCAGCCTTGATCATGGAGCTCAGGCTATAGGTCTTGAATTCAGTTGCTTCCTCTACCGCCTTTTGTGCAATCTCTGGTGTTTCAAACTCAACAAAGATACTACCCTTAAAAGCACCATCGCGCTTATTATCTTCACGACGGAGACGAATGGTCAGGACACGGCCGTATTTACCATAGAAAGCCTTTAATTCAGCTTCAGTAGGTTGCTCGCCTTCTTCAGTACTAAATCCTTTCTACGTATGATCAGTCTTGCAAGATAGGATCCAAATCAGGGTATACTACTTACAGTATAGATAGAACGCTTGTTTTGTACTTCAAAATGATTCAACATGACTTCCTTCTTCTGAGCCAATCTTCTCTCTTCTCTTTCAGCCTTTTCTTCTTCAGTCAATACCTTTTTGGTTTCTTCCTTCTTTTCTTCGACTTCAGGCTTCTTGATATGACGCAAATGTGTCTTGGCTTCATTGAATTCGAAATCTTCAGGACTCAGAGCAGCAGCTTGCTCAAATAAGGAAAGGTCTCCTTCTATAATTTCTTTGAATCGCTTGATTTGACCAAGCTTTTTAATGGGAACCCCTTTTAATAGAAGAAATAGTCAGCACATGAGCCAAGACATGATCGATCATCTTACAATGTTCGGGATCTCTTTCGACAAGTTCACGAAAAAAGTTGTCTTTTTTCAAATTCTCAGGATCGAAAATAGCAAGCAATTGGCGTTGAACACCATAGACAGCGCTGTTGGCATCTGCTTGATCGGACATACTTGATCTGTTAACGTATATTGCAACAATAAAAAAGAAGTGAAAAAAATTTTTTGTTACATAAGGAAAACTTTTTTTTTGACAGTTCACATGTTCATATCCCGCTTACAAAAAGTTACATGTTTATAAAAAAAAAGGAGTTATTCTAATGCTTTTTATTGATCAATTTAACGACGCTTTGATTTTGATGTGGCAGTAGCTGAGGCAACAGGTGTACTTGATTTAGATCGACCACCTTTGTTCTTTGCTTGAGGCTATTTGAATAGGATATGTAAGTCATTGGCTACCTAAAATAAATAACACATCATTCATTTACCTTTTTCTCTTCAGCTTCCTCAAGTTCTGCATTTTCTTTTTGAATTAAACTGATCAAGGTATTACAACGTCTGGCAACTTCTTGAGAAGTTCTGGACTTGAGGAACCAATCAAAACGGAAAAGAGGAGATTGCTTGATCTCACGACGAATATGGTCATAGACATTCTCGGTACCATAGCCGTACTTCTCGAGCATCACAACCAGGAAACGATCTTCCTCTTCTGTGTAGTTCTTGCCCTTTGTAGGCTGAGTATAATGGATCTTGAGTTGTTGAAGAGGCACACGATGACGCTGCACCTTTTCAGTCAATTGACCTTGAATATCAGCCTGTTTCTCCAGTTCATTTTCACCCCGTTCAATCTTGGAGATATGTCTTTCGTAGTCGGCAATCTCCTTGTAACGAGACCAAAAGACCTTGGCATATTTCTTGACTTCATCCAATGTTTTGCCTTCAAGCTCAGCTGTGATCGACTGAAGGTCTTTACGGCCGTATTTTGCACATGCATTGATAAAGATGGCAAAATCTTTTTTACTCCAGTTAGAGAAACCCTTGGTAAAGAGCTCCTTACGTTCCTCTTCCTCTTCTTCCGTCAAGGGCTCAGCAAGGTCAATCTTCTTTTGTTCTTCTTGACGCTCCTGTTCCAGCTGCTTGATGTCTTCTTCTGTAGCACCTTCTTCAGCATTGACAGGTGGAATCTTGTAGCCCAATGATTTTCTAAGATAGAGTGTATCGCGTTCGTTCAATTCAGCCAGACGAGAAGGGAAAAATTGGAAATCCTCAATATTGTATTTCTTGGGACGAGGTGCCTTTGTGGAGGGAGTACGAGCACTGGTACGCAAGGCTTCTTTATAGTAATCATCCACAGCATAGTTAGCCTTTCTTTCACGCTTGGCAGGACCTAACCAAGAGAGACCGACACTTTCAGCCTTACGCTTGTGACTCCAGTCTTCACCATCCCATTTATAAGCACTTTCAGATGAGAAGTTCTTGAGATCATCGATGTTGAGATTAGAGTACTTGTTGTTCAATTCAGCTGTCTTTTCTTCACCGACACGAAGGATCTCATCAATGTCGTCTGTTGTATCATCGTTCTCATTGCCGTCCTTAAAGATGTTCTCAGCACCATGTTGAATCATGGTCAACAGATCCTCTTTGGAGGCTGTCTTTGATTTTTGGCCTGTGTTCATACGACCTTGTTGAATGACCAGCTGGTCTAAACGAAGCTTCTGAGCAGCACGTTCCAGTACCTTCTCTTCAATGGCATTCTCAGTCACGAATCGGAAGACATACACCTGTTTTGTCTGACCGATACGATGAGCACGATCCATGGCCTGAAGATCGACTTGAGGGTTCCAGTCACTGTCATAGAGAACAACGACATCGGCCGTTGTCAGGTTGATACCGAGACCACCGGCACGCGTAGTCAACAAAAAGATAAATTTATCACTACCAGGTCGGTTGTATTCGTCAATGGCATCGATACGTTCCTCTTGGCTGGTCTGACCATCAATACGGCAGTATTGGTAATCCTTCCACCAACAATAGTCTTCCAAGATATCAAGCACACGACTCATCTGACTGAACAAGAGAACACGTGATCCCTGTGCCTTGCATTTCTTCAACAGCTTATCCAAGACAACCATCTTACCGGCATTATCGACCAAGTGCTGATCTGTAGTGAAAGGTGGTCCTGGTTCTGCGCCATCAAAGAGATAAGGATGGTTACAGCACTTTCTCAGTTGCATCACAATGTTCAACAGACGTGTCTTTCCTTCGCGCTTGTTGACACCTACACCATTGATGGCATCAATGTCCTTCTCTAAAATCTTCTGGTACCATTGTCGCTGCATAGGTGACATGCGTACATAGACATTGATTTCTTTCTTTGGAAGCAACGACTTTTCTACATCGGATTTGATGCGACGCAACAAGAAGGGTCTCAGTACCTTGTGGAGTTGCTCAACTACCTTCTTTTGGTCACCGCCTTGCTTTTCAAACCATTCATCAAACACTTCAGACGAACTAAAGACATCGGGCAATAAAAAGTTGAGCAAAGCCCATAATTCATGCAGGTTGTTCTGGAGAGGAGTACCGGTAATCAAGAGTCTGTTTCTCGATTGAAGGATACGGACGAGTTGAGAGAGCATGGAGTTTTCGTTCTTGATACGGTGTGCTTCATCTACAATAATATATTGCCATTTGACTTTCTTGAATTGAGTTTTTTCCAATAGACAGATCTCATAAGAAGTGATACAGACTTCAAAATCACCAGGTAAAATACGATCCTTAATCAATTGAGCCTAAAATTCCAAAATGTAAGTATGCAATAGGACAAATAGGTCTATGTTGTGGCTTGCTTACTCTGGCCTCTTTATCGCCATGGAAAACAAAGGCATTGAAATCAGGCACCCATTTCTTGAATTCGTTATGCCAGTTGTGTAAGGTGGATTTGGGTACAACTACAAGATGAGGACCCTTGATGCCTCTTACATGCTTTAAATAACCCAAGAATGAAATTGTCTGCAATGTTTTACCAAGACCCTAACAATCAAACCATTGCATAAGTTATTATTTTGGCAGTATTTCTCTCTCTCTCTTTTTTTTTTACCATTTCATCAGCAAGAATACCGTTGATACCATTTTCAAACAATGAAATCATCCAATTGAGACCTTGTATTTGATATTCACGAAGTGTTCCTCCTGTAACGTCTAAAGAAGTATATCTATAAGAACTTCCAGTTGTCGTCTAAAGAAAGCTTACTTACAAGAAGGTGATTGTGTAAATACAGTTGTCTCGTCTTCATTTTCCTGTTGTTCGTCTTTCAAGATTTCTTCATCTTCTTCTTTTTCTGTCTTTCTTCTACGTCTTGAACTAAAACCTGACATGAGTAAAAGAATGTAGTTTGTCATACGCTGTCTTCTTTACCCATCATCAGCATTTGATTTCTGAAGTTCCTTTTCTTTTAAAACTGCTTTCATAGCATCGTCTTTAATATCTTTCAAATTCAAGAAGTGAGCAAACAATTCAGTTTGACCTAAAAGGTATCGGTATCGCTTAATTCGTGTCTCATACTATCATCATCATATATTAATAAACTGCGACTTTTTTCAAACAAGAAGAAGTGAGCATCACTTACAGCAGAAGGTTCTTTGAAAGTGCGAAGAGGTGTTGATTCTTTAGAATTAAGACGTGAATCCATATCCTATGTTTTTGTATAAAGAGTAATGAATAACTGCTTCAACTCGCTCTTGCTATTATTGTATTTACAGAGTCTGCTTGATACGCGTTGTCGTCTACAATTTGAGGTGAATCCTATAGCGTAGTGATGAGTTATATGATAGTATTTTCTCGCATAATGTTAACATTACAGCTTCGTGGTTGGCGAGCTCTTGTTGGTCAACAGCCATATCCTATAGTTGAAGCATAGAGTATTGACTTAGAGATATTAACAATAGAAAGTAGTTGAATGACATTATACCTGAGGTTCAGACATGTTATGATATTGCTTTTCTTTTCTTTGAAAGTAAAGAAAAAAAAATAAGTGAATTTGGCTCAAACCAAAAAGTTTGCCTGTCACAAAAAAACGCGACTGTTGAATTTTTATGAGAGTAGAGAACGCGTACTTCGCGTTATTTTTCTCTTCGTTTTATCAATACTGACTTGAGAAGAGAAAACTCATAAGAAACGAAAGTTTTTTTTTTATAAGCATCTTATTCTGAACCAGCTATTAGAAGACAGAGATAGAGAGAAGAAGCAAATATTAAAAAAAAAGAATATGATGATAGGATCGTAGTATAGTATCAAACAGTGATAAAATAAAAAGACTTTGATAACTATCAAAGTTGAACTTTTGAAAAGCTAATATGACGCAATGGAGAGCTAGGCGTTATTCACCAATTAAAAAAATGACAAAGGTGTTCAAGGACAGAGGTTACAAAAAAGGGAAAAATGGAATAGAGCACATGCTTGTATTTAACATTGAAGCCATGGAAATAATCAAAGATAGCTAAAATTCAGTGTGTCATAATCTCCCAATCTGTCAATTTCATTCTAACTTTTAAAGAAAAAACAACATGACTCAGCTTTTTCATTTTATTTTGTCTGTGTGTACACTTTCTTTGTTTTAATAGAGTACAAACCTTTTTTTTGTTACTATTTTTATCATTTTGCTTTTTTTTTTTAGATAGTCAAAATGTGCACTTGCTCTTTCCTATCTAGGATTAGCTCGCCCTTGCTTCCCCTCTCCCCCCCCCTTTTTTTGTTACCAAAAGACTGCTAAACTCTAGTAATGCTTTTTTTAGTATTTCCTCGGTAGCACAATGTCTTTTCTTTTTTGTTTGAATAGAAAAAAAAAAGGTTTGTGTTCCTTGTTTGTTTACTAAAAAAGGATATGTTCTTTTAGGTGACTATTGTATATCAGCCAAAAAAAAGCATGTCCCTTATACATTTGTATATTTGCGGATGAGTAATGATCTTTCCGCTTTCTCGGCTTGCCTGAAACTTCGATTTGTCATGACAATACCTTTTCATCTTGAAAAAAAGGAGAGGGATGTATGTGCGCGCACCTTTATATCCATTGTACTACTTTCTTTTTCGTTGTTTCAAGACATATGTAGCCAAAGTAAGGTTGAAAGTAGATATCCAAGACAAAACAAGAGGCACTCTATGATTAAAAGAAATTAATTAGCCATTTTGAACCATATTGCTTGTCTCCTCTGTTTAGAATGAAAAAAAGCAACTTTGCCCATATGTAATACAGACTCAAAAGTGTTATTTTCTGCCAAAAAAAAAAGACGATTGTTCCTTGAAAATATAGTACAAAGCCAAGATTGGTGCCGCGATAAGCTATTTTTGTATCTGTTCAAGTGACAAATATCCGTATTAAATGCAGGAGAGAGGGATACATGTGTCTAAAAGTAAATCAAAAAAGAAAACATCAACATGTGGCGATAGTGCCTTCTTCTCTACTCCATGTCAAGTCCGTAAATAGGTTGCGTACTAAGTGAATCAATGACTCATTCAAAATAAAAGAGTGTACAAAGAAAAAGGTCCAGATTTCATACTCTACCATCGAGCACTGGGCTTTTACGATAAAGAAACTGTTTGATATTTTGTAGTTTTGAGAAGAAAATAAACCTAAACACGATCACTAGTTACTTTTGAAAGCAATGCTTCCTTTTTCAACAGGCTTTTAGCTATCATTCCAATCATAACAACTCATGGAGATTGTTTGATAAGGCTAGGCCCTAGAAAACTTTGTAAGAGATACATGTATACACATTCGTACCTTTTACTATCAGTATACCTTTTACAACAAGCCGAAAGCAGATGCTATTATCCTTTCTTTCTTTCTTCTTAGTCCTTCTCTGAGTTTGTCTGTAAACTTTGTTGTAAATTTACTCTTGTTCATGCTACCAACACCCTGTGAAGCAGCTGTCTCTTAAAATAACCAACAATCTAGCCTTTCGTTTTAGACTTAACAGGAAAAGTTTGGATTCCATTGTAGTCTACTTGCTCAGCACTTCCACATTGCTTCAGGAGGTACTGTTTACGCTTTTCCTAGTTTCGTCAAATAAAGAGCCCTTTCTCAAAAACAGTAAGTCGCATATCTCACACAATAAGGCTTCATGTCTTTTTTTGTGCTCTAAATGAATACAAACTGTCAAGACATTACTATCATTACAAAATCAATGAAAATCAAGTAAGATTTTCTCCCCCAATTTTTAGAGTGTACGATTTTAATTCTTTTTTTCTTTTTGTGTAATCTATTTCCGGGAACAAAATGTTTGGGGTTCAAATATACATGCATATTCAAACCTTGAATCTAAATCTCAGAACAATAAGCGCCTCATTCACTGCTATTTCATATTCTTACTATCAAGACGAAACTGAATTAGGCTATTTGTGATACTGAATCGAAGAAGATGTCTGTAAGACGTAAAACCCCTTGTTTGTACACTGTTTCTTACAGACATTGGCTGCACGAAATTACCAAAAAGTACTCTGTGAAGCAAATAGAGAGTTACTCAAATCGATCCTCTCCTTCTTACTCGCATTAGCTCGACCATTCCGCTTTTGGATAAACCAGGTGATGGCTGGTACTTGTCTGACTTGATGGATAGTTAAGGAATAAATGGAAGATGCAATGCTACTCTTTATGAACTTTTGAATTTTATGCAAGTCATCTCTAAAACTCAGTCAAAACTGCCTAGATAAGAAAGCGAGCACGTAACTTGTAACTCATGATATGTCATTTGTAGCTTTTTAGTATTGTCTATGAAAGTTAGACTTGAAAAAAAAAGTACCAACTATTAACAGAATATGCACCAATCAATAACATTAGCTGTACTATGAAGCTCATACAATCGTTTACAGTCGCTTAATCGTTAATTGACAAAAAGGGAACAATAGCAGCTTGCCTTTTTTTGAATGCTTTCGATTAGTGTCGTGCTTTAGGGTCTATGATTGAAATCTTCTCTCTCTTTTATTGGATAACAGAAACCTATTCTCACTAATACAGACTGTGTAGACTTTTAGTATATTCATCATGCTCATGCAGGTTGCAAAGCACAAAGCACATCTGTTCTATATCCAAATATCAATAAAGTTTGATACCCTTCTTCTAGGTTAAGACTAAAAAAAAAGAAAAGCAAGTAAATCGTTTATTGTCTGAAAGTTAAACCATCAACCAAAATGAACCAAGTAACACGGGTTTGCTTCTAAGGCCATGGCTATGATTGGAGACGTATTTAACTGACTTGTTAGAGTTTTATTAAGACTTGCTCGGCAAGATGGTTACTGTTTGAAAGAAACGGATTTATGCCCCAATTTTGATGATTGATAATACTTTGGCTCAGGACAGCATTCTGTATCTTCTTGTCTACTTCAGTAGGATCAATGTCATAATATTCCAGTAGTTCTCTTTTCTCTGCTCTGCTCGTATTTTCAGGTGTGTAAGCTTCATCTTCTGTGGGTATTGGAGGTAAGTTGTTAAACACCTATTGTATTTTTTTGAGAGGTTATTAAAACTCTACTTGAAAAGAGCAATATAAATTACTTACTCTTCGTGCCTGCTTATAATCGAATGTGTCTTGTGGAGAATATCTTGGATCCAAGTTCATGGTGAGTGCTTCAATACTTCCATACTTTTGTATTGCTTTAAGAGCTCTATGTGGACCAATGCCTCGTATTGTTCCTGAAAAGTCAGTACCGCAAAGTATACAGAAATCAACAAACGCATCTCGGCTCAGGTTTAATTCTTCTCTAGCTACAATTGGGTCTATAGATAAAATTTGTTTGTTCTTTGAGAAAAAATATCGAAGAAGAGGAGAGTCACCAAATACAAGCGTATCCAGATCTTCATTTTTAAGAAAAAAAAATCAACCATTTAGATGATATTAGACTACATTAATCTTCTTTCGTTTTATCTTACCTTCTGATACAATGGCAGATGCCCTTCCAAGACGTCCCATGTTAGCACACATAGCTTCAGCCTCATGATCGTGACATGTAAAGCAAACATATCCTAACTTTTGGAGGAAATCTTTGCACTCATCTCTTATTCTTTGAGTCACTCGAAACGATCGTTTTTCTTATAGAGAGAGAGAAAAATTAGCTTAAAAAAAGAACTATATTGAGGATCAGGCATAAAAAGAATACCTAGTGATTGAAGCATAGTTTGATTATCGCGTCTTAGTTGATCAAGTGCTGGCCGTAAGCCATCGGACCGATGTACGATGATGTCTGACACCAACTCTCGTTCCCTTCTAGCTAAATCTCGAACTGTACGTGTATATTTTTCTGAATCTTCGGCTATAGCAACGGCCACTCGCAATTCTTGTGCAATCTGAGTTAATTTGCTTTCAATTTCAAACTGTTTTTCATCGGAAATAGCTTTCTGATCTGTCAACGGAGGCGCTTCTTGCTCCTCTTCCACTTTCTCAATCTCATCAATCGTATCGCTCAGTTCACCCAAAATAGCATGCATACTCTCTTTTGATATGTCTGTCTGATCATACATGTCTGAGACTTCTGCCCAATTGTCAAGACGCAATGACTGCTCTCTTTCGAACAAAAGTGAGTGCTTTACTTTGCGTCGACTGCGCTCCCGTTTTGCATGCTCCAATTTCTTAGCCTCTAATCGTCTTAGTCCATCAAACACAAAAATGGGCTTAATGTTGTTCATATCGCAGAAGCGCGTTAGTTGATAGAAGCCATAAATATGCCGATGTGCATGTGGTTCGTCTCCATAAATGAATTTGTTTAAATGACAGCTGGCATCGATGGCTATTGTCTGAGCAGCAAAAGCGGCGCAACTTACATTTTGAACAGATTTTGGAGCATAGCGAGATAATATGCCAGTCAGTCCGTGTACTCCCATGTTAAAATGCGTAGTAATAAGCTTGAAAGAATAAGAAAAAAAAAAGTAAATTGAAAACGTTTTCTTTCTTCGGACAAGCATTTTTTTTTGACTTTTGATGTATTCAAGCTCAGCTAGAAAACAGATTGCATAATTGACATAAACCAAAAATCATACATTAATTCTGTAGAGGTGCTCTTGATAAGCTTCCTTTATATATAATCTATGGAGCCCCAAAGTAGCAATAGTTTTTTTTTTGTAAATCCATCACTTTTATTGAGCGTATCTTGCCTTGCATAATTGATAGAGTTACACGTCCTATAAAGCACACACACAAAAGTCCATGATGAAATTTGGTGCCTGGGATCATTTTTTTTCTTATCCGATTTTAATCACAGTAACAACTGACTTGCCAAAGAAATTGATGGATCTCTAAATAAATTCCAGATATTGTCTGCCCTAAAATCATTTGATACTCATATTCTGGTATTAATACAATGATCACTGTTCGTCAAATCATAGCCCTTTTTCTCATTTTGATGCTTGAAGACTTAGCTTAGAAAGCCTCTAGTTACTCAATTGGCCTTGAAAGCTGCTACTACTATTCTCTTACACTATGCTATTCAATTGAACCTTAGACGAACTTTGAACGCGTTTATAACCGGGAGTCGCTTTAGCCTGCATGCTTTAAATTCCTTGGCTTTATAAACGATGCCAAGTACCAGATGTTTCGGGGTCGATGGTGTTGCAAAAGAAAAGAATAAAAGACAACTGGGGCGTCAGAAGATCTTATGACTGAGCATACATTATTCGTTTTTGTAGACTCAAAATAGTCAAAAGATCAAACTTTTATATGATAAGGATTGTTGATTATGACTCCTCAATAAGCATTTGTCTGAATGTTGGTCTATAGGTTGAAGCGAAAACGAACGTCATTTTATACAAGGCAGTTTAAACTCTAGTTTCTCTTAAGAACCGCATTATACTTGAGTGGATACTGAGAACCTTATTTCACTTGTGATGCATTGAGTCCTTTGCTTTTCTCACAAACAAATAAGCCTTGGTACTTAAAAATGAATTGAAGTTCACTGCCTGTTTCTGGCTTTCATCTGTCTACAATAAGACCTAATAAAGGGAAGGCTTTCAGTAGATGAGCTCGAAAATGAATTAGGGCCTGAATGACCATTATCTATTTTAACGAAAATATCTTCTTTTAGAGATACCTCTATGAGATCTCTTAGTTGCCGATATCAACAACGAATAAAAGGATGCTTCTCATTTACCAAACAGTAAGTCTGAACGAGTTGATGGCTTTCTGACATAAGTCTGTTTCTGTTATGTTTATAATGTGATGTATAGGCTTCTTTGTCACACTAAACAAAGGGGGGGGCAATGCAGGCAAAAATCCTCCGAAGCCGGTTTTAAAAAGACTCATGCTGTCTTCTTTTGAACTCTCAGTTAGTAGGAGGTCTTCGCATATGTCAACTAAAATATTGTTGACCGATAGAGATTTTTCTTTTACAATCATCCCCCAATTTAGGGAACGGTTTTGGCTTCTTCAACACCATTCTCTAAAATAATGTTGTTCCGTATTACTCAAAGCAATAGCAGAGAATGTTCAGTCTTAACCGAACTTCGGTTTCCTCAAGACTGTTCCCTAGATCAAAATCGGTCCCTATATTTTGTTCCCTAAATCGGGGGATGACTGTAGTGTTTTCCATAACATCTGTAACACAAAAATTTATACCAAAAGTCTCACAATGAGATGTAGGCAGCTGTTCCCAAGCAAATAACAATAATAACAGGCTGCAATCAACGCGATTTCCATAATAAAAATTTGCTATTTACAACATGCAAGATAAACCAAGAGTGCAATAAGTTAACCGCACCTTTTTTTTATATTCAAAGGCATCATAGCAACCGCAGTAAACTGATCAATTCCGCATCCGAAAAAAGAAGCTGATCGTTTTGTTATTGGTTGATGTTAAAATGAATATGACTCTTTATTGCAGATGTAATTAGTCATTTCAATCAACTGCCTTACACTTCCATAGTGTTTGTGATGTGCCCTCTTAAGATTATGCTAGGGTGAATTAGATGTCCGCTCGCTGTCTCTATAAAGAAAGTTGCAGGCTCCTCTCTTTTCTATCTTTTTTCCCCAAATCTTTTACCATTCTTTGAACTAAAGCAAAATGTCCTCTACAAACGATTTGTCAAACAACATTACACAAGGCCCCAACAAAATTAAGAGCGTTTGTGTCTTCTGTGGTAGTAAGGATGGTGCTGACCCTATTTACGTACAAGAAGCTACAGGTAAAAAAATATAAGACTCTATGCATAATCGCATTAACCACAAATTCATTAGAAATTGGAAAAATCTTGGCTGAAAACAACATCAGATTAGTATATGGTAAGCACATGCCTCTCTTATTTAATGCTTTGAAGGGACATATGACTCATCTTTCTTTCTGTGCTCAGGTGGTGGTTCTATTGGTGTAATGGGAGCAGTTGCTAAAGCTACACTAGACAATGGAGGTGATGTACTCGCTGTTGTGCCTGAGCCCCTTTTCACACATGGTAGCAAGCAGATTGCTAAAGCAGTTGTTGTGCCAGATATGCATACACGTAAGAAGCGAATGGCAGAGGAAAGTGATGCATTTGTAGTCTTGCCTGGAGGTTTTGGTACTATGGAAGAGATGTTGGAAATGATCACTTGGTCTCAGCTCAATATTCATAATAAGCCTATTGTCTTGCTGAACACTAAGAATTATTACAAGTTGTTTGTTGATTGGATCAAGATGTGCATTACAGGTAAAGAAGAGAAAACAACTTGATGTTGAGTTGGTTGACTAAAGGAGAAGATAAAAACGATAGAAAACTTTATTCGTGACACCAATACTGATATTTATGTTGTTTGTGATACGACCAAGGAAGTACTTCATGCTCTTCAAACCTATCAGCCACCCAAGTCTCGCTATGAATTCGATTGGACACCTAAGGAAAGAGAATCTCTTGTTTAAGTGGAAAGGAAGCAAAAAAAAAAGCTTAGAGATGATTTGGCCTAATGCAAATTTGAAATAAACATAGAATCTTAAGTTTACGATGCGTGCTTCGAGAAGAAAATAATATTTTGAGATATGTTACTGGTACCAAAGTAGTTTCTTTTAAAACATACAATGTACTTGATAGATGATGGAGGGTATCGCTTTGAATTCAATAGCTTAAAATAATACAGAAAAAAAATCGCTAAACAGAACGTGTCAAAATGATTGCAAACAAGCCAAAAATGAGATCAGATTGAAATAATCAATCCGATCATTTTGATGTCACTACAGCTATTTTTCGCTTGGGTTGAGCTGTAACACTTCTAAAACTATGTTTTTCTTTATTTGTCAATGAACTACAGGAAAATGAAATCTAAATTGATTTATGCAGTACTATCCAAACTATGGCAGTAACAGTTTCTCTTTTTGATGTATATAAGTCATGTGATTTGCTTGTTTTTATCAGTGAAAGGTGTTACAGACTGTAGGCTACCACTTTAGTTTTGGTTTTAATGTACCTTACGCGGATCTTTCAATCAAACTTTAACTTGCTTTAGTAAAGCAATTCAATGTTTTCAGCATCTGTTCTTAAACACTTTGGTAAAGATAGTTTTACACTACTATAAAGCACAATGTTATTCTTGAAGAACAAATGGGCTTTGTATGATTGAATATCTGTTTTATTTCTTAATGTCTCCAAGTTTCCGCTTTGCGTTTCTACACTTGAGTAGCTTTCATAAGACAGCTTACACTTGTGGTATTAAGCAGATACTGTCAATTCGATCAGAGTTTCTGTGGGCCTGAAACTAGTTGCAATTGAGTATGGATAGTAAACCAGAGCTAATTGAGGAAAGAAGATTTGTTGGTAATCTATTTTGATCTAAGTATCTTCCTGGTTGACTATTAGATATCAAATAAAGTCTTTGGTAAGTACGAAGCCGCTTTTAGTATTCAGTATCGACGGTTAACTTAGAGGGGGAGTGAGCTGAGGGGATTAAAAGTTGGTTTATTGCTCTTTGAGTTTACTAGTGAACTACACATCGCGCACAAAAAATGATTCACAGAAACAGAGCACCATGCTAATCAGATTTTGCCTAATACACAGAAAAGATTAAGAAACCAATTGTCATCTAGTCACTTGACTTATTAGTGATATGCGGTTCTTTTGCTTTTTTGCCACCTTGATATCATGAAAGAGGGATGGCGTGATATGCTGTGTAGCTTCTGTATCCCCTAATGCTAACGCCGAAGATGCGGAGTGAGTCACATCAATGTCAATTGCAGCCACTGGTTTGGAAGAACGAAAGTAAAGAACCGAGCAAAAGGAAGCGATAATTATTCCAGCAGACTTTGCATAGTACATAGCTGGAGCAAGAAACAATCTAATTTGGGATTTCATATGTAGTATTTTGTTAGGCCTAGTTATAAGAATCGAATGAATAAATGAGTTAAATGTTGATTGTGAGCTGCAAACAGACTACGTTTTCTTTTTGTCTAATCACCAAGTCAGCTTAATCTTTTTTTATCATAGATTCTGGGGAAAGTTATTACATGCTATCGCCTATTCTCTCTTTTTGAGCAAAAATTTCCTTTTATACCAACAAGCTGTATAGTGTCTTTTGGTTTTTCATATCATTTTATGGAATAGAGCAAGTCTTTTATTTTTAAATTGCACTCCTTCAATAGAAGCTATGGCATCCTTGCATGTAATTGGTCATAAAGGAATTGGGGTTTAATTCAGGATTGCTACAAAAGCCATTCATTCATAGCCTCTTTCTCATAAGAGGCAAACTGATATTGGTTGGAAAGATTGTAAAATTGTGCGAGCCAAACTTGCACATTCCATATACTGACACCAGAGATCCTTCATTATTGTTCATAACTACCAAATCAACCCTAATACTCGAAAGACTGTTGTTTAGTACTAAAGCTGAATGTCCTTTTGCAACCAGAATGAAACACGGTAAGACTGAGATTGCAAACATTGCATACTTCCTTCTCCTCTCTATTGCTCTAGTCAATAAGATTTCTTATGGATTTATACATTTATTGAAAGATTCGTCAAACGGGTTTGGACTGCAAATGCTCATTTCTAAAAGTAACAGACACACACGTCTATTTTTTCGAAGAAACGAAGCCATTTACTTTAGTTATTATTAAAGTGGATTTGTTACTGTTGAGCCTAATCATCATTTTGGTAGGTCTGAAGATAAAAGGCTCCTGGAATTTATCTTTGTCTATACTAAGTTTTTCTTTCTATTACTTTTTGACATCAAATACGGATAAAAGAAATTCCAAAATGATTTAGGAATTGAAAGACACTTTTTGGTCTTAAAAGTGCCTATTGTTTGTTCTTCAGACGGCATAAGCAAAAATAATTGTAGGACCGCTAGTTAGCCAAAAAAAAGGAGAGAAAATGAGAGCCTGCTATTCTTAAATGATGACCACAAAAAAAGAAAAGAAAACAAATAAAAGCTAGTTGTTTGAAAAAAAATGAGTGCAAGAAATCTCTTTTCGGGCGATAAGTGTTAGAGAAGAAAGAATGCCTATCTCCTTGAGAAATAAACATACAGTTTGCCTTAGGTAACATATCTCAAAAAAGGAAACCAAGTCTGATATACATAATGGACTCTCTTGTTTGATTCAGATGAAGACGAGGGTAGAATTTCATGACTTGAGATGATTTTCTATTTTTTCCAGAAGGATGAAACAGAAGGTAAAATATAGCTGAGACTTTTAAAACCAATTTCTTAAATTCTAACACCTCCAATAGATTAGTCTTGTTTGACTAAGGATATATTTTTTTTAATAATGAGAAGCTATATCCAGCTTGTACGAAATATCGTACAATAAAATAGATTAGATAACAATACTAATAGGGTGTGAACTAGTCGAAATCCAGTTATAAGCCTATTTAAACTATTTCTCCAGATTAATAGGCTGTCAATGGAAGCGCAAAAATAAAGTCAGATTAACTCAAAACAACAAACAAACAAATGCAGTTAGCAAATGCTCAAACAAGACGGTGTTTAGCATGTGATGTTCTCCCTTGTTGTAGGCGATCATTGTTTTTGCTACTAAAAAAGCGAAACAGGTTCACTAATGCATTCGGTGAGGATATCAATCTATCTTTATGCTGTGTGACTTTTTTGTAGAAAAATGAATCAGACTTATCTAGGCCAATCAGAAGCACTTCTAATCATCAAATTGACAGTAGGCTCAGTGTGCATGGGCTGTTTCAGTCTAGCTGTCATTGAGGTGGGCAATCATGGTAACTGTATCACTTCAATTCCTTATCAAGGTGGGAAAAGTGTCAAGGTCATTTGATGTTCTCTCCTTTCTCTTTCTTGCTCCTGAGCAGCCTCATTTTTCAACTATTCCCTTTCCCTCCTTTTTGCTCTTTTTTATGCATGATTAGTCAAGAAGAATGGCAACTTAGAGTTTGATGACAAATGACGAAAGGTGATCTTTATTTGAGACTCAACGGAGTAATTTTTCCTCTCTTAAAGCTGATAAACCATCTACATTTGGCTCGGTGTGTTGCAAGTGAAAGTTGCCATATTCGATCAATTCTTTCTTAATAAAGAAATCCATATGACTAGCTGTAACACAGCTACTTTTTTCTACTGCTTTAAATACAATCAAATGTAGACTAGGTATATTCGCTTTTTTCCTTTCTTTCTTCCCATAGAGTTCTTTTCTATTTTGCGATTATACATATATTGCATTTGAATTCTATCTTCTGTTTGATACACATCATTCTCATCTTCGCTTTTGTTGTCAATACTGTTTAAAGAAGAAGGCTACGATAAACGTAGTCCCAGAAATAACAAGAAAATGATGAACAGCTTGATTGGTGCGAGAAACAACCATCTCGACTTCAATATTCTCTTTTATCCTCAATATCAAAACGAACATGGTCAAGTAGTATGCCATCCTGGCTCTGTATTTGAAGGCATTGTCCAAGTCAAAGTAGGCGTACCCATACAGGTGCATCACATTAAACTTGTCTTTAAAGCATCCGGTAAACAAACAGAATGTTTGTGTTTGTTTCATCATACTCATAACTTGTTTTTTTTTCTATAGAACGAGTTAATTATGATGCGATGGGATGGGAGAAGTCTAAATTGACAGATGATAGACTCTTTGCTGTACGAACTATTTTATGGGGTCTACCTGCAGGCGTGGACGTTCCTCCGAGTGCATGGCCTATTTTAGAGGCAGGAGAATACACATTCCCGTTTGTATGTCAGATGCCGATGATCAATTTTCCTCCTACATTTCACCATCATCTAATTGCCACTGCATTCAATATGATCGTATCTGTCGATAAAGCCAACGAGACTACACCTATTCTCTCAAAACCCTTCCCTGTCCAGTTTCAACCGACGATCGAGACTATTCCAATAAAGAACCTGCATGCATTTACTGAAACATCCAAATTAACAAACCATGTGAATGCTCAAGTATCAGTGCCTCGGTTAGCCTATAATGTCAATGACGCCAACCAAGCTATCTCAGTGACCATTCAGTTTAGTTCACTTGAAGATGAGCAAAGTCTAAATATGTCTCAATTGCGAGTCTATCTCAAACGTTATTACAGCATTAATTACAAGTCCTTTTCCAGAAGTGAAGCAACCATCGTTGCTCATTATGATCATCCCAAACTGCCCTCTACTTGTCCTAGTACTGTCAACATGAAACTCAATTTACCATCCAATCAAGACGAATTACCGGCCACACTTGTCTATTCGCCTCACTTGACTATTGAGTATAAGCTAGTGGTTGTGGCCAAAGTACGTCATGGTCCTATTCATATAAAAAAGAAATTGTTTGATCTGCCTGTCATGTTTGGCACACTTCCTGCTGGCACAAGAGCGCCCCGTCTATTAGAACCTTATTCTGCCATTGTCGAGAACCGCTCTTCGATGCATTCCAAGCCTCAGTTTATACGGCCTGAACCAAGAGCACCAGATGAAGAAGAGTTCTTGCCTCCCTACAATAGCGATTCAGTTCCACCTGCCTACAACAATCTATTGAACAATGCCAACCTTTATCCCGACAGAACAGCATCAACATCCAGCTTGCGTATTCAAATTTACTAAGCTTGAATGGCATTGCTTCTTTATGTTTTTATGATACCAACTTATTTATCCTCTTTTATTGCCTTTGTAAATATAAACACGTCTATTTTTCTTTATCTCATACTTAGCCTCATCAATTCCTATATAAACATCTCAACTATCAGTTTTCTTCTTCTATCAATGTGTTGCTATACGAATAACATATACGCACTCTATAAGATATTGAACAATAAATCGATATTTTCTAACATTGAGAAAAGCATATGTGACCATAGTTACTATTTAGAAAAGATGAGACTCAAAGCATATCCAATCATAGGCATCATTTTGTGGCTTGTAATATCAATACCGCTCAAATTCACATTGACAGTCTTAATTTTTTTTAAATCCTTTTTTTTTCTCTGTTTTAAACTATCAAACAATATTATGTCTAAGCGTCAAGCTGATCAAGCCGAATTAAGAGACCAAGCCAAGTCTACTGCTTACGGAAATGGAGCCTCAAGACACATGAATGAAGATAAGAATGAGATGGGTGACTTTGAAGACGCTTGGGAAGACGAAATGGAAGACGAAGAGATCGTTGAAAGTGCTGAACCTGAAGAGAACGAGAATGAAGACGGTAAGACACACACAAGAGAAAAAAGGGGAGGCGAGAATTTTACGACATAAGCTTATCAAGCTTCAATCAGGCATGGATGTTGATATGAATGAAGAAGAGGATGAGGAAGAAGCAGAGAAAGATTTAAAACTCTATTTGCCCGGTCAACCATTGGCTGAAGGCGAAGTATTGGAAGCCGATCCTTCTGTTTATGTAATGCTTCATAATCTTGATGTACGCCTTCCTTTCTTGAGTTTCGATGTATTGGAAGACAAGTTGGGTGAAGAAAGAAAGAATGTAAGTCTTTGAGTTTCTATGATCAGCTTGGATTCTAATATCGAATGTTATTTTAAAAAAAAAGTATCCTGCAACTGCCTATGTTGCTGCTGGTACTTCACTTCCCGGTGACCGTAATAATGAAGTGTTAGTTATGAAGATGTCCTCTTTACACAAAACTCAACAAGATGGTAAAGTGATGCTGTAAAAAGATATATTATATCTAGTAAATGCTAATTGCTTTTTGATAGACTCTGATGACGAAGATGACCCAGATGCTTTAGATGAAGACCCAGTATTAGAATACAGATCCATTCCTCATGTTGGTTGTGTGAATCGTATCCGAGTCATGCCTCAACAACAAGAAAGACAGATTGCTGCCACCTGGGCTGAAACAGGCAAAGTACACATTTGGGATTTAACATCTGCAGTTCAGAGCTTGGAGGTAGCCGGTACAGCTTCTCAGATGAACCAAAAGCCTGTTTACAACATCAATAATCATGGACGTGAAGAAGGTTATGCTATGGATTGGTCTTACCTTGATGCTGGACGGTAAGTTGTCTTTTTCAGTAGTTGCCTATTGTGATCTAATTCCCCCATCTTAGTCTATTGACAGGTGATAATGCCGGCCGCATCTTCCATACAACAGTCACTCCCACTGGTATCAGCACAGACAATGTTGCTTTTAGAGAACACAAGTCATCAGTTGAAGATTTACAATGGTCGCCTACTGAAAACAACGTGTTTGCATCTTGTTCTTCAGATCAGACAGTTAAGATTTGGGATACACGTAATAAGAAACGTTCAGCTGTTGGTATTCATGCATCTCAGTCAGACGTCAATGTTATCACTTGGAACAAGAAGGCCTCTTATCTGCTGGCCAGTGGTCATGATGATGGTATCTTTAGTGTTTGGGATTTACGTACCTTCAAGGGAGGTGCTTCTCAGCCTACACCTGTGGCTACTTTCAAGTGGCACAACGGTCCTATCACATCGATTGAATGGCACCCTACTGAAGAATCTGTATTGGCTGTGTCTGGTGCAGATAACCAATTGACTTTGTGGGATTTGTCAGTCGAGCCTGATACAGAACAAGAAGGTCGTTTAACTGACAGTGGTGTTGAGGTTCCTCCTCAACTTTTGTTTGTCCACCAAGGCCAAGAAGATATCAAGGAATTACATTTCCATAGACAAATACCTGGCTGTGTTATCAGTACAGCTAGTACTGGCTTAAACATTTTCAAGACTATCAGTATTTAAGAAAAGAAAAAAAGTAGAATAATATTAATAAACCATGTACAATTTGACATTTCATGCTATTCTTATTACACCACAGCAAATGGGATGTGTATTTAGGCCCCATACATAGCCGAATTCTTGTATGACGCACATCCAAAATGTGCACCAGACATGTTTTTTTCTACTGCTTTAAGTTTTTAAAATAACGCTTTGTAATCCGATGAAAAAGGCCATATAGACGGACAAAGGGATAATGGCGACGAGTAGAGTTAATGAATTCTGTAGTATATGAGTCAGCATGTTTTTCGAAGCCTTTTTAGAACGATGGCGTGCTTCTTCTGTTTAATAGCAATACTGGACTTCTTTGGATTGAGCGTTATTTAAGATCTAGGTATACTTATTGGGTGTATAGGGTCAATTAGGACTTCTTTCTTATAACAAAATGTAGATCCTTATATATTCCATAATTGGGCACTTCTTTAGCGTGATATGGTTTTTAACCTTCGTCCTACTAGCTGAAATGATGTCTAGCTTCTTTTAAATATAAAGGTACAGTGAGGATTCAGATGCGCCTTTTTGTTGATCATTGAGAGCAATTTTTAGATAGATAATAGGTCTTTACCATCAGGATTTAGCCTTTTAGAAGTCTTCTACTGCTTGACAGATCTAGCGCTTGAATTAATTCTGCTTTGAAACTCAGCTGTTTTTTTGGCGTTTTATACGGAGTAGTAAATAAGCCTTAGGAAATGAAGAAAAAAATAAAAAAATATTGTGACAAAAAAATTACTATATTTGGAAGAGTAAAAGAGTATTAGCAAGCCTTGTATGAAAGTTGAATAGCCACGAAAGTGATATTAATGTCACAAACGAATAGTTTAGTGTGTTTGGGTAGCGTCAGTACAATATAAAATGAAATAAGCTTAAGCCTCTTGAAGAAAGGTTTTCTTAATGTTGACCTTAATGTTACAGTGGTTGAGATCTGAAAGTTGCATTCTGTAACACCCCAGTGTGACTTGAAAAACATTATTCGTATAAATAACCCCAAAAATGATATTTCAATAAACAACTTTATCTTACCCTTTGATTTTAAAAATTGACCTTTCTGAATACAACTGTCTGCCCGAAGTTGTTTAGATACATTATTTTCACTATCAAAGAGATACCTTTAATAACTCTACCTATCTGATCGATTCCTTGAAGTTATTTTAACTAAGCATCTGTTTGTTCGACTCTTCGAAATATAAGTTATATTCGTTAACTAAAGTCGAGTGACCCACTAAATAAAAACGTCTAAAAACATCTTGATTATCTTTGAACCCTCCAGTTCTTAAGTGATAACAATTTCTTCTGTTCCTTGTAACTTTACCGCGCTAGATCGTAAATAAGTTACTTCACTCAAACAGTTAGACCCAATTAAATAAACCTTTAACAGTTCATTACGAAGTCCTTGAGCCTTTACAGGTCTCTTTACTAAAACTACGTAAATTATCACTCTCTATAAGTCTTACGAGATCTATTTTAATACGAGTGTGCTGTGTCATAAACCCTCCTCCCTTATTTTTCTCTGAATTTTGAAACAAATCCTTCCCTCAAATCTTACACTTGGTGCTCATTACAGGGGGCTTCTTTACACATAAACCTCTTCTTTCACTAAAATTCATTCTCTTGCGAACAAAATGGAATTCCCTCTTTCAAGAAGAAGGTCATCTATTGTACCTATCGGACACACTGTGTTGGCTACCTCCAAAACTCCTACTCCTATCACGGTTACTGATGTTTATACCGCTAATAAGAAGCTATTTGAATTCCATGGATATGATGGAGAAGACTTCCAACATTTTGCTCGAAGTTTGGAAGACTATTTCGGTCTGAAGAATATTACCGATGATAACCTTAAGATAGCGACACTCAAAGCCATGTTAACTGGCGTAGCGAGACAAGATTTTGAAGCAAAAATTCAAACCCAAGCTGATTTAACCTATGCTAAAGCCATTGGAATTCTCAAACAAAAATACGATACTGATGAAATGAAAGAGTATCGTCAGGATGCTTTTCACGGGATCTCCCAACTCGAATACGAATCCCCTCAAAACTTTCTACACCGTATTCAAGAAGCCGCTAATGTAGCTGGTATCACCGATAAACAAGTGATCTCTTCTCGATTCAAACACGGCCTTCTTCCAGAGATACAACAACACTGCTTAGTTTCTGGAGCACGCACTCACGAAGATGTTGTTCATATAGCTCAAGGATATTGGCTTGCATACCAGATAAATCATGCTTCTAAACAAGCTGGTCGGTTCATCACCGCTAGTCGATTCTATGAGGACTTCAATCAGGCCCCTCGTATTCCTTTATTCCATGGACGACAAGACGAACAGCCTGGAGAGTTATACTCCTCTGTCACAAATCCTCCGGCACACTCCTTACAACCCCTGGTTGTTAAGGACGAACCCGCCTTTTCAATGACTAAGTTGGTTGAATTGATTGAAGCTGCTACCACCAAGGCTCTTGTAGAACAAAACACTCAATTTAATCAACAACAATATCGTCAACGAAACAATGAGTACAAAGGAAACCGCCGATACAACGACCGCAATAACAACTACTCCAACCGATATTCCTCCAACTATCAAGAATCTACTTACCAAAATCAGAGGCCATCCAATCAGCGTTACCCATATCACAATCAAGAACAAGGATATCAAAATCAAAGGTACCAAAATCAAAATCAGAGATACCAAAATCAAGATCAACGACATCAAAATCAAGACCAAAGATATCGAAATCAAGATCAGAGATATCAAAACCAACATCAAGGTTATAAAGAAGATTATCGTTACTCCTATAACCCGCAAGACAATTATCAAGAATCCCAGAGATCTCCTTCTAATCAAGTTGCTTTTAATAATCGTCCTTCTGATGACCACCGCAACTATGAACAACAATCAAAAAACTAAGTGGGTCGCCTGATCTTAGGCAGTCGACCTACCCCCCTCCAGAAATACCTAAGGACCCCTTTCTGGCCGCTAAGCGCAAAGAAGCAACCAATGATAAATTTGTCCCATACAACCCTAACAAAAAAACGAAACAAAATGACAAAGCTGACCAAGCAACCGATTTACCTTCCTCACAAACCCTACCTTCTCAGTCGCCTATGGCTGTAGATTCCAACAAAGACATTACGACCTCCCCTCTCAAACCCAAACGAACAAGAACGTTGAAAGAACGGATCGCTGAATCTGGATATGACGTCTATGAAGATATCAAGAATAAACAAACTGGGATGACCTACGATCAATTATTCACCATTGTGCCTTCATTGAAGCCCAATTTCAATCGCCGAAACGTTCGACAATTTAACATCATTGGAAAGGATACAATGAACGCCTTCAACACTCTTACTAGTAACAACCTTGAAGATGAAGATGTAACCTCTACTCATTGCACTCTACGAATCGGGGAACACGAAATTCTCGCTCTTTTAGATGGAGGCGCAAGTCGAAGCATTATTTCCGACACATTGATAAAGCGCTTAGGTTATCAAATTGACGCCCCTTCGAGTGTTGTGTTTACAGTGGGAAACGGGGCAGATTACGCTTCTCTCGGTGTAGTTTACGATGTACCCATCCAGATTGGCTCTCTCATCATCCCAATCAACATGGAAGTGTTACCAAACCCTTCTTATGACCTAGTTATTGGTAATAATTGGTTCAAGAAAAGCAAGGCCACCGTCAGCTACAATCTTTCTCACTTAATGGTAACCTACCGAGGAAAAACCTCTTCCATTCCCATCACCTTCACACTACAAACTGAATCTCCAGATACGGTTTACCCCGGACAATCACTCCTGAAATATTTACAGCCTGAATATGAAGAGGATGATATTGAATCTGAAGAGGAAATGGATAATGAGCAAGACGAAAGAACACACCCCGAATCATACAACAGTGAACCATTCGAGGCTACAAGAACAGATGCGAATACTAGTCAATCCTCCCACGTGTTGAAGGAGGACTTCCATTGTCTAACCACCAAAGAAGAACATCGATTCCACCTGGACCAGTCCAATCAAAGCATCAAGATCAAGCCTGGGCCCGCTATGATCATACCTGCAAAATCTACTGTACCCATTACATTGAATATAAATCGTTGTACTCAATCCCAGTTGATTGAGCTTGAATCCCAATTTGAAAATAAACTATCTTTGTCCAACTACGTCTTAGACCCTCATCAGGAAAAATGTAGAATTACCCTAGAAAACCACGGATATGAACCTATCTCTTTGCCGCCCCTTTCTACATTGGCTACAATATCTGAAATAGAAGATATGCAATATTATCGTCCCAAAACCATCACTAAAGAAGTGTTTCTATCCCTTACTGGTTCCACGGATCGTAAGGAAGGCGAAATCTTAACTGAGGACCAGAAATCAAAAATCAATGTAGAAGTTCATTCAGAAGGGATAAAAGATCGCCTACATCACCTAATTGCAAAATATCAGCACATTTTTGATTGGAATGATGATAAATTAGGCCGAACTGATCTCATATGTCATCAAATTATTACCGAAGACGAAGTTCCTATCCGCCATAGACCATATCGCTTATCACCAGAAGAAAGCCTCCAATTAAAAGAAGAACTCGATAAATATTGTAAGATGGGTGTTATTGAACCCTCTAACACTAGTTGGGTCTCTCCTATATTGATGATCAAGAAAAAGGATGGTGGTTATCGATTAGTCATAGATTACCGTACCCTAAATGCCAAGACAAAAAAAGATGCTTACCCCTTACCGCGCTAGATCGTAAATAAGTTACTTCACTCAAACAGTTAGACCCAATTAAATAAACCTTTAACAGTTCATTACGAAGTCCTTGAGCCTTTACAGGTCTCTTTACTAAAACTACGTAAATTATCACTCTCTATAAGTCTTACGAGATCTATTTTAATACGAGTGTGCTGTGTCATAAACCCTCCTCCCTTATTTTTCTCTGAATTTTGAAACAAATCCTTCCCACAAATCTTACAATTCTCCCAACGTTTCTGTTTGCGTAGTGATCTTCCTTAGACAGTGACATCAACAACAAATTTGATAACAATAGTAGGCAATATGTTTGTTAATTGAGAAGACAGATCTGATGGTATGTACGCGTCGTTCACAAATTACCATGAACCCTTATGGCTCTTGACTCAACTCAATTCAATTTTCTTATGAACTGCTGGGCTTCGATTCGAATTTACGGCGTATAAAACGCCATGGTTTTGGTGCCTCCGGTCAGCAAGAGTTTTCTTTTGGCTTTCTCTTAAAGCTTATAGACCTTGTTGACACGTCTTTTTACCATTGATGAGTACATCTTGTTCTTGAAACAAGTGGTTTGAACTCCATCTTGACGAAAACCATCACCAAACAAACAAACGCACAAAACGGAATATAATTCACAGCTTGGGGCCAAGTTTCTTCACCTTTCTCAACGATGCTTGAGAGATTCTTAGGCTTTGCACCCAAATGAGTCTTCACATGCGTCCATCAGTTTGGCAATATATCTTACATCTGAGTAGTAGAGTCAAGTTGCAATACAAGTTTGTTATGTTGATACAAAGAGACGATAACAGTGTTACAAGAGTCAGTAGTAGATAGGAATTTTAGAGTGAAGCAAGTCATCTATTAATGAGTACATTAAGGTAAATAGCACAAGCGGATATGGCACTGGAGTCACGGTAATACGAAAGCAGCAGTGCGTATGAGCAAAGTTTAAAAGGATTGAAGCCAAAAATTAAATAGAAGCCAAGATGATGGATCCTATGAAGATTGAACTGTTATATGAAAGTTAGATTAAGAACAATGCCTAGCCGCGACGTCAGAATGAAACATAAGGATACAAATGAAATTATGTACATTTCTCAAAAGCCGAATCATCCAAATGTTAAGCTACATCTTGCTTGTTCCTCTTGTCTTCATAGCTCAGAAATAAAAGGAGACCTTAAGAAACACATCGAAGCCCAGCACTATAGTAGTAAGAGAAATCGCAGTGAGGTTGAACCAGAGAATCACCAAAAAAAAACTTGTGTTGATAATATATCTGTCCCCACTACACGAAGCATCATTTCATTCACAGTGATGGCTGATAATCTCTATACTCCACATTAACCAAAATTGGCGGTAGAAACGATCAAAATCTTGCAACATTTGGTGACAATTTCTGCAGGTTAAAACCGTAATATGAGTAGTAACCTCAAACTTAGATTGGAAGAGAATTTGACTGCACAAGCCTCGTTGGCATCTTTGAAATTTCTTAAAAGTGACTTTGATTTGCTAAAGAGTGCTTTGGAAAAACCTAGAACCTCTCTACCTAAGTACTTATGGAGTCAGTCAATACACGCAGACATGAAAGAGGATCAGATAATCTTAAATTATTCAATTTACCTTAACTGACTTTGCAGAAAAATGCAATCGATCACAACTATTTGAACCGAAGCATGAGTGAACCTTCTGGATTGACAAGATTATACCCATTTTTCAATCAATTGGGGATCAAACTGGTCTTGTGGGATTTGAGTGGAGTGAGAAAAATCTCGAGTTGTTCTCTGAGACAACAGCCGGCCTGGAAGCATGGCCCTGTGAGGTATGTGAATGGTTTGGGATATAGGGAAGGAAGATCTGATATAATTGTAATGAAAGCATCGTCTGGAAAAAAAAAACTATGAAGACCTCAAACACAGCAGAGATCACACTCTGAAAAACGTACATGGTTCTATCTGCGCCCTTGAGACCATTCTAAGACGCTATTCAGACGCCAGCTTCGCAACGGCATCAAGTCTATTGTCTTCTACCATCCAATCCATCTGTATTACGATTACAGTTCTTGATCCTGAAAACATTAGTAGCATCAAGAATGCTGCTTCGTCCATTACGATGAACGAATCAAATGGATGAAGGTCTTTGAACTTGTTTCAAAACTGATTATAATGCTAAGAAAACAAGCGCTGATAATTGATCAGCTGCAAAAAGAACAATCTGGTATCATTCCCATCGACAATGTCAAAACTGTACGATTTTTATTTTCCTTGTTTGGGCTTTCTTAACTTATACTCATCTGTATTACTTTTACGCTAGTAGTATATTATTTATTATAAATAAATATCTCTTCAATACGCATACAAACTTAAAAGATTAGCTTAACATCTTCGTATTGAGAGCGAACATAAAAAAAACATGGTGAATGAAAACAATACTTCAAGGCCTGGGTTATTCAACTTAAAGCAATATCGATAGGAATGATATTCAGACAGGCGCCGCTTCATCGGTCAGCTTTCATATTCCTTTATCTTCATAGTATGTACTCCACGACGATTCTATCTCTCAAAAAAGAACACTCTAAAAGTTCGTGTGTATTATCTTAGAACACGTACTAGATCTTAGTTTTATATACTCGTTAATTTTTTTGAGGATGAAGAAGCAATGTATTAGATAACATCCTGATTCATATCAGCCTTCGTTAACTCCCTGCCATTCTTCATAATTTCAAGAAAACAAAA
This sequence comes from Choanephora cucurbitarum, assembly GCA_025331435.1. NCBI lineage: Eukaryota > Fungi > Mucoromycota > Mucoromycetes > Mucorales > Choanephoraceae > Choanephora > Choanephora cucurbitarum. Next base: position 395,957 of record JAIWNI010000011.1, on the reverse strand, counting down.
ATAATTTTTCGTTTTATTACAGGTCCCACCCTTCACGATATTTTTGTATAAGTATAAAAAACATACGACAGTTTTTTTTTTCAAAGTGCGATACTTTGATTTTTTTTCTTTCTTCTTACATATACATATATCATTATGACCAAGATATTTGAGTCACGAAAACCAGAACCTTATATTAAGACTTCATGTAAAAAATGTATTACTCCTATCGAGTTTTTGCCTGAAGGTCAGCCTGTGGGTCAAACAGTCTCAGTCAAGTGTTGGTCCTGTAACCAAACAGAGACCTATACAGTAATAGACCCCAATAGTCATAAGGATAACAAAAGTTCTACTGCTGACAAGCCCAAGGCATCTAGAAAGAGAGGAACAGGTAAGAAACAAGATAGCTAGGCAAGAGGACTATGAGTTCATGAATTGTTAGATCAAAAGCCATTATCAACAGAATACTATGATTTGCTCGGTGTTGAAGTGACAGCAGATCAAGATGCTATCAAGAAAGCATATCGTAAATTGGCTATTCGATACCATCCTGATAAAAATCAAAATGACCCTGCTGCAGGAGAAAAGGTAAAAACTAAGGCAAAAGACAGGGAATAGAAACGATACGAATACATGATTCACATCCTCTGTTCATTACCTTAGTTTAAACAAATCTCTGAAGCATATCAAATTCTTTCTGATCCTAAATTAAGAAAGCGTTACAATGAACTGGGCGATCAAAAAGATGTGAAGCCTGAAGATGGATTTGGTAAGTACACAAGGGGGGGGTTGCTAAACTCAAATGAAATACTGAATCCCTTTTTTGTGTAAATGAACAGTTGATCCTGAAGAATTCTTTAGACAATCTTATGGTGGAGACCGTTTTGTAGATATTATTGGTGAAATTGCAATTGGAAAGGATATGAAGGATGCAATGGAAACAGCAACAGAAGAAGGACAGGAATTATCGCCTGAAGAGCAGGCAGAACGAGAGACACAGAGAGCTGAAGCAGAACAGGAACGTGCTGTTGTTAGAGAAAAGCGTATTGAGGCATTAAGTGAGAAACTGATCCAAAGGCTAGAGAAGATCAAGTTGGTAGATGAAGATCATTTTGTGAAATCAGTCGAGCAAGAGGCTCAAGAGCTCAAACAAGAAAACCATGGTGTTCAACTCTTGCATGTCATTGGTAACATCTATAGCATAAAAGCAAGTCAATATAGCAATCGAAAGTCTGTCTTTGGTTTGGGTGGTATGTACTATAGTATTCGAGAAAAGAGTTATATCTTTGGCCAGACAGTCAATACTTTACGTACTGCTTATGATCTGCAATCTACTTTTGACCAACTTCAAAAGGCTGAAGAAAAGGGCCTTTCAGAAGAAGAAAAAGCTAAATTACAACAAACAGCTGAGGAAAAGGTAAAGGCATGTCTTTGTTGTGTATATATGTACTAAACCATTTGACTGTTTATAAGGGTATGGAAGCTTTATGGAAAGGATCCAAGTTGGAGATTGAAGGTGTCTTGCGTGATGTATGTGATCAGGTGCTGGATGATCCCAAGTGCTCAAAGCAAGACATGACCTATCGTCTTCGTGCTCTTACTTTGATTGGTGCTATCTATCAAAACGTTACACCTCTTGAATCATAATCAATATAGTCCATCTCTATTATGTAGCTATCTTTATGCTTTTTATTTAATTCATTGAAGTTATTTTTTTTTTTGGTTGGGCGATTTCCTAAACAAGAAGTATTATGCTGAGTTGAAACAGTGTTGTTGGTTAAGCTTTTTCCACTCAGCTTATTTCACTCTCTCTCTCTCTCTTCATCTCAAAGCAATGGCTGATACCCTAAAAGACATACCTGAATTCTTTGAACACGATCTCGGAGAATCTATCATTGCTCGTACAGATGCTTTGGGTAAAGAGAAACTAACTAGTCTGCACACACAACCAAGAGAACTAAGACGCGATTCTCAGGTACATTTCGAGAGTTAGGACCACCCGACCTATGTCATATCATTAAAGTCAATGCAAAGCCTGGAACAAAAGAAGTACGTATCAAATAGGCTGAATGCATGAGATTTCCCTATTGAGAACAATTCCCCTCCAAAAAAAAAAGATTGGCAGTTATCATTATATTTCAGGTGTAGACGCTTCTTCTTCAGCAACATTAGCTGCCTATTTGAATTCCTTGACTTATTCAATGGTAAGAGAAAAAGAAAGCAAAGGAGAACATTGACTCAATTGTGATAGGATGAGACTCAATCTTGGTTTACGAAATCAAATTCATGGCGTATAAGATCTGGTATTTATTGGTAATTCTTTAGGTTATTTGATTCTTGACATGATCTGACGTCTTGTTTCTAGTTGCTATAATGCATTTTCCAGAATCGATATCAGAGTTGAAGTCAAAATTCCAGGTGGCGTGGAAACATATTATGTTGATATGCGTGGAGAAAGGTAAGGAGAAAAAGAAAGAAGGAATTTCTTTTTTTTCTAAAGACAGACATGTTTGATCTATAGACATGAGGCTACTGCTGAGATGTGGCAAGAAACCTATGTATCGGCTATTTTGAGAGCCATTTTGTATTCAGATGATAGTTATTATCGTCTTGCAGGTTATCGAAAGATTGATCCTATCACTAGTATCGAGTCTGAAACTCGATTTTTGGAAGCTGTCGAAAAGCTGTTTTGGAAAGGATCCCAATTAGGAAGCAAACCAGAGGTTCAGGTAGCAACCTCGGTGCATAATCATCTGGCAGACGGTGTCATGAAGTATTTTGGAGATAGTTTCCGCTATGGACCTGCTATTGAGTTATTTGAGAAACTTCATAAGAGGGATCCAGAAGTAGGTGCTTTATTGGCCACATCCTTTGTTGGCTACAATGAAGAGATCAAGGCAGTCAAAGTCCTGTATGAGGACCTCAAGTTGGCACCCACTAGTTTTTCATTGATCCATACACAAGTCGATTTCTTGCGCTCTAAAGTAAATAGTTTTTTTTTAAGATAAGTGCTATCTCATCTTACCCTTCTTGAATAGAGTGATTATGAAACAGCACTGAAATTAGCTAAATATGCTGTGAATACAACACCATCTGAATATTTGACTTGGGCAAAGTTAACAGAAGGTAGCTAATGACCATTTGATCTTCCTTTTCCATAGCTAATTGCCTATTTCTTTTCCCTTTCATCAGTTTATATTGATCTCAAAGATTACAAAAACGTAAAGAGGATTCATTTTCATGTTTTCTTCTAGTTGACTTACCTTCTATTTTTTTTTCATTTAGGCACTTTTGACATTAAATTCCTGTCCCATGTTTACTTACAGTGAGCGTGATATGCACCGTATGCCACCTCCTCAAAAGACGCATTTGCCTATTAAACCTGAAATAGTCAGTTCTGGTATTATGGAAGAAGATGCTGTAGGTCGTGAATCAGAGGTAATTGGAAGTAACCCTTTCTAATCAATGTATCACTCACTTAATCTATAAAAGGCTGATCCTGCCATTGCCAGGCTTCCAGCTCCTGCATTACATGGTACATTTGCCAAAGCTTACTCTCTCTTGACAAAGCTAGTGAATGCGTTAGGATGGGATGAACTACTTCAATACAGATCTGAAGTGTTTGTGATGGAAGATGAATATCGTAAGCATAAAGCAAAAGAAGAATACAGAAAGAGTGCAGCTATCAATCCTGAGGAGGTTGCCAAGAAGCTACAAGAGGCCAATCTGAATGAACTAGAGAAGCCAAAGCAGGCAGCTGAAGATGAGCATCCTAGTGCAGAACAAGAAGTGACTTTATCATTTGGCAATAAGCGACTATGTGAACGATGGCTAGATAATCTATTTATGGTGCTCTATGAGGATTTAAGAGTGTATACCCATTGGAGAACAGAATCAGCACACTATAAAATGCAGAAATTAAACTATAGAAAGACAGGTACTGAGTGGGAGATGTTGGGTGATCTTTCCTTAAGACTATGGCATGAGGTAAGAAGAACCAATGAATTCTTAAGGACCTAAATCAACTCTGATTAGAAAGAAGCCAAGGAGGCCTATGAGCTCTGTCTGGATCACAAGTTTTCTGCAAAGGCATGGATGAGACTCTTGAATATCTATTCATCAGAGGGCAACACACAGAAAGCACTACTTGCAGCTGTTAAATTGACAGTCTATCATGAACGATGGTATCATGAAATTGTGGTAAAATATAAGCTTCTTTGCCCTCATTTCTCCATTTTAATATGTATATATATATTTTCATTTAGTATCCTACAGAAATTGCGCGTAATCTAAACACCTTGATCCGTAAAGTGGGGCTATCCAAAATGCAGAATATCCTGACATCCATGAACCTACCAAAGCCTGTTCAGAAATTAATGACCAGATACTTTAAGAATGGCTTACTTTTCCAAGTAGAGGGATATGACTCCTAGTACTACATAGCGGATATTAAATGTCAAGTATGTTTAGAAATCTATTTATGTAAACAATGAAAATTTATTTTACACTAAGCACTATCCCTTTTGGTGCAAGAGTAGTAACAAAATGCTCATTCTGTTTCTAGGTTATTCTAATGAAGCATTCTTCTTGATTTGATAAATCAGACTTCATTTAGTGTTTAGTTAATTAGTTATTACTAGCCTTCCCTCAGTTGGGTATGATGCCATCTCATGTACTTAAACTTTGTTCTGCATAGCTTTCTACTATGTGCTTAGAAACATGAAGCTTACTCTGCCACCATTTGTGTATATCTTCTATTGAATTTAAGCTATTTCATGCCATTGAGAATAGAAAAGCCTTTTTTTTCCTCCTTTCCTTTCTCTCTCTCCCTTTTAACATATCTCTCTCTTAATTTTGTTTAGGGCTTTATCTTCATACTCCGCTTTTTTTTTTAGAAACAATATTTTCAAGTAAGGATATGTGTGCTTTATATATATGTCAAACTTATATCAGTGGTGATGGTGTCGTTGTTTTGGCTGTTGTCATGTATGTGTTATTAGGAAAAGGGGTAAAATAACCATCACCCGCTTGACTGATATGCTCTCCTCTTCTCTCCTCTTCAGAGAAAAAGGGATCCTCATAGGGAGATCTTCTCTGTGGTTCTGTATGACTTCCATATTCGCTCATTTCAATTTTCGTGTGATCGTTAGGCTGATTGTCCTTCTCGGTCTCTGAAACCTCTTTTCCGATATTCGCAGCTAATTCAGTACCAACACCAGCGCGGGTACCCCAACCTACTTCGTGTAATGTGAACAATGCATACAGCTTCATGATGGCAAAATAGTAGTTAAACACAAGCCAGGCAGGTAAAGCCCAGATATCCTGAGGTCGCTTAAGGAAATGAGGAATGAGTTTGATGAAACGGGTAACCAAGAGCCAACAGATGTAGGAGATAGCAATATTCCAGGCTGGCAAAGGTGGGTTGGTGGGACCTGCCTTTTGTTCTTGAAGAGAGGCAAAGACGCCGACAAGGATTGGACCTGCCAATAGGGTGAGAGGATTGAAGATTTTATCGACCATGGTGAATGCCACATAGGGATGTCTTCTCCAGATATAACGCTCCGTAAAGAGAGACCGGAAATCCGAACGCCAGGTGTTACGAGTCCAACGTAAGACTTGCTTCAGAAATCGCCAATTGTTCTTGAAGGTTGAGTAGAGTTCGGCTTCTTTACAGATTTGAGCATACGTGTTCCAGCCATGAGAGACCATCCAGCGAGTGAGGAATTTGTCATCACCTGAATTGAGGGGGTATTTACCAAGCCAGAGATCGTTTGTGAAGCAGTATTGAAAGGCAGGATCTTTTAAGATCAAGGTACGATAGGCAGCTGTACGGCCAGATAAACAACAGATACCACCATCAATATGTGTTGAGGCTGCAATCTCAATATTACGACTGGTCAATCGATAGCCAGCCAGAATTTCCCAAAGTGTTTGTCGACCGTTTGGATCGACTGCATGTACCGTCTGACTGGTGCCAACACCACCCATCTTGAGATCTTCAAAACAGGCCAGGATATAATCAAGCATGGTAGGCTTCCAGATAGCATCATCATCTGAAAACACAATGATTTCAGTGGAAGTGGCGTTGATGCCTGCTACCATCTGCAATCGCTTGTTTGCCTTGGGGACTGTTAGAACTCGAATTTTTGATGGATCCACCTCGTTTGCCAATTCCTGAAGAGGGCCCAACATTTTTGTTTCAGTGATAATGATGATCTCTTTAGGCTTGCATGCGAGCCAACTTTTGGCAGCTATCTTAAACTCTTCGCCTGCGTCAATGGTGGGTACAATGATTGTCACATCTTTCTCGGCAATGTAAGTTGGATTTGCCTTAGGCAGCCTGGGCTTATACACTAGCCAGGCAGCCACCTTAATAAAAAACCATAGGTATCTATAGAATCCAATGATACCGAATGGTAAAAAGAAGGGAAGTAACCCAATATCTTCTGTTAAATACAACATCTAAATTAGAAAGAGAGAGAGAAGGGGGGAAAATAGAAAAAAGAGAATATTTAAATACGTTACAATAAGAGGGCGATCCCCTAATTTTTATATTTATATCTCTTGTGAGACGAACTGGTGTGTGCTATTTTAAGTTTTCTTTTTCTTTTTTAATTGGTTAGTAAGGAAGGTACGTGCGGATTTGATTGGATTTTATACGCTTAACTTGGACATTTTGCTTGTTATCTCTTTGGCCTTTGGATCCAAATCTTTCCATCTGGCTGGTCCATCATGGGGATCAGAAAAGACATAGTGTGCTACCATAAAAGTATGCTTGGAAGTGTCATCTGGCTGGTATTGATAGGGGTGATTCTTGATGTAATTGGCTACATTACTCTGGTACTGTAATAGCTTTAGATAGTCTATTAACTGCAAAAGCTCAGATTCACCCTGGAGTGTGAATTGCTTTGAGGTGTGGTCAAATTCCTTGGGGTGAAGACAGTTATAGGGCTGTAATTGTGCCTTTTCAGGCGAATCATCTATCAGGATTGTATTTGTGGCATCATACTGACCATCAAAGTATTCCCAGACTTTATCAAGATCTTTGATAGTCAGACATTTCCGGTAATAATCTTCTTTTGACAGTCCAAAGCTCTCTCGATTCCAGATGGCAACCAGTTTCTTTGTATTTGTACTGAACAGACGAGACATGCTTCGGACTGAGTGTGGTTGTGCACTTGACCATAACATGACATTGAAGTTGTCAAATACATAATCAAGAAATTCCCGGCTATAAGGGCGAGCATACATCGATCGTTTACCGATTCTTGAGACAAGTGTGCCATTCAGGTCCAAGATCAGCAATTGTTGTCTGGTGAGATCTTTGAGTTTGACTGACTGTTTACTGACAAGATCGAGATAGGAGGCACTGGGCTTAAGTATTCTTCTCATTCGTTTATTGTAAGGGAGCTAAAAAAAAAAGGGAAAAAAAAAAGTAAGACTGAATTTTCAAAGGAGAAGTTGGCTTCCAAAAAAGGAAAATAAGTTACTCTCTCTCTCTTTTTATAGCAACTATCATTTCATATATACAATTGATGTCATTATATGAAATAATGCATGACTCTATTCAGTAAACGCTCTGAATTATCATCTTTTAGGCTAATGAAACATAGTCAATTTTTTATTCTTTTCAGATAACTTAATCAAGTGTAAAGATATATAGAGTCAATACATCTTTGCAGAAAATAAATCATTTGATTGAAAGCAAAAAACCCTCTTTCCAGGCACTGATTTTGTTGCATTAATTGACATGTAGATAGGCTAAATACTCAAAAAAAAAGAGTCATATTTGACTTTTGGCATATAAAAGTCATAGAGCATAATTTAGGTGTCTATCAGTTAAACAGAGTCAATTTCATAGAGCCAAGAATCAGGACAAATTTATGACACGTGAACATAGGCTCATTGTTGGACTATTGCCAGCACTACAAATTTAGAATCAGCAAAAGAGAGTTGAGATTTAGATTAAATTTCCTTGGTTTATTTTATTTCTTTCTTTCCTTCTCTCTCTTGCTGTTTATACCATGAAAGAAGTAAGCCCTTTAAGACAAATGTCTGGGTCTGTCTATTCAACATCTAGGTAAGATAGATTATACCTAATTAGTAAAAATCCTTCTTTTTTTTTTTTATTTGTTTGTTAAACACCCTCACTCTATTAGAGATTTAGAGATTGTATTTGAAGAAAGTGATTCCCACGCTGGCAGTTATTCCACCTTGAACTTCTTACGACCCAACAAAACAAGCTATTCAACACTGGACATACCTCCATCACCATCTCCTGTGCGAAGACCTCGTGCAGGCACCATGCCATCCTTCATTCAACCACCTGAACTCCATCGTCCCAACAACGCTGCTCTCTTGTTAAACACAATAGAAGCCGGTCGTCATCGTTCGGGCTCCCTAAACCTTCCACCCCCTCCACCTGTTGATGCCTCATTCTGGTCTGCACCCCTCTCCCCTTCTTCAGAACAGTTGTTACAGAATGACAGCGATTTTTCAATTGCCCGGACCATGCGTTCTTTAGGACTCGAAGACCAACATCAAGACAAACCATCAGAACAGCTGTCCGAGGAAAACCCTTCACCACCTCTAGGCCTCTTTCATCATGCTACACCACCCGAGTTTCTCTTGCCCAGTCGCTCTCTTTTGTCAGGTAATAACCGTAACCGTTCTTATTCAGTCAATGCAACAGCGCGTTATGAACCTGAACTGCCTCCTATGTTAAGACCAACTCAGGCAAGTGCACTAGAGGGTTTTAATCGTCAACAACAGAATCGACCTCGAGCATCTAGTATGGGGCGTGCAGATGCCATTCGTATCTTACCACCCCCTTCTTCGTTCTGGAATAACAACCGATCCTCACCATTGGTTTCTATGACAGAAGAAGAATATCCTACTGCTGGTGGTTCATTATCCTTGGGTGATTCGGAGTTATTGGCCAATATGCTCAATAGCAGTAACAGCAGTAATTCAACAAAAGATGAGCTGGAAGGTCATACAACTGAATTACTTTCAGAGGTAAGTTTTGTATAGAAAAACATAGGGAGAGCATCGAATGGGACTGAAATGTGCTTTCATATTAATTGCCTGTAATAAATATAGAAACCTTATTTACACTACAGCCAATCTACACCTACGACTATTCGAGAAACAACTGGAAATCTGAATAACAATCTAGCAATGCAACATCAACAACAAGTAGCCAGTCGTTCTCTATGGGTTGGCAACATTGACCAGACAATCACAATCGACTTACTTACTCAAGTCTTTTCTGCTTTTGGTCCAATTGAAAGTGTTCGTCTGTTGGTCGAGAAAGAATGTGGATTTGTCAATTTCTTTCAAGTGGAAGATGCTATCCGAGCCAAAGAAGAGATATTGGGACACATGGGCGGTCGTATTGGTCACTGTATTGTCCGTATTGGCTTTGGTAAAGCAGACGCTGCTGTTACAGAAACAACCGTCTTACAGCCTACGCGAGCTCTCTGTAAGTCTTTCTAAAAATAGAAGATTGTACAAGTCGTTATTAATTTTCATATTTTAATATTTTATAAATATATAGGGCTAGGCAATATACCAGGCAACACAACTCCTACTTGCCTTCAAGATGTATTTTCTGAATATGGCACGATTGAATCTGTTCGTGTATTGTCCCATAAGAATTGTGGGTTTATCAATTTCGAAACAGTGGAGTCGGCTGTTAAGGCAAAAGATGCTGTGTTAACTAACCAGATTGATGGATTCATCGGTACTCGTGTTGGATTCGCTAAAATACCTCCTCCTCAACAAAACGCGACTGAACAATCGGATGATCCTGGTCGATCAGAAGAGTTGACAGATGCTACTATTCTATGGCAAAATGAACTGGTGGATATCATGAAGCAGTTCGAAATGGACGAAAATGTAGCCATTCGCTTTGTTAAAGGTATCATCAGAGAAAACATAAAAGACGATCTAGTTAAACTGACATGTTGTCTAGACCTAAAGACATACAACAATTACTATGATTCTATACCCGCAGTTCCTGAGCTGAGTGCTAATCGGAAATACGATTCAGCACGCCTTCGTGAGATGCGTAAGCGAATTGATAATGCTTCAACAGACGAGGAAAAACAAGAGGAAGCCGAGCTTGTGGCCCTTGAATGTCTTGAAGATATTGCTGAAATCAGTAGTGGTAAGTGTGGGTGAGATGTCAGAGTAAGAAAAGCCTATTTAATTGTTTTTCGAAAGATTATATCGGCAATACTGTCGTACAGCGTCTATTTGAAAAATGTACAGAACAGACCAAGACAAAGATGTTGGAACGAATTGCACCTCATTTGGCAGCTATCAGCATCCACAAAAACGGTACTTGGGCAACACAGAAGATGATTGATCTTGCCAAGACACCTGAGCAGATTCATTTGATTCAACAGCACTTGCAACCCTATGTTCCTCCTCTTTTGTTGGATCAGTTTGGTAATTATGCTGTACAATGTTTCTTGCGTTTAGGTGATTTAGAGAAAGCCCAATTTGTTTTTGATGCTATGGTTGAAAAGTTAATGAATATTGCACAAGGACGTTTTGGTGCTAGATCTATGCGTGGTATTTTAGAGAGTGAATTCATCACAGTGGATCAAAAGGTAAGATGACAATGTATTTGATGACTTGATGGTGAGGGTGGAGAATCTTATCTCATCCTTGTTTTTTTTATAAAAGAAATTCGTTGTTGCTTCTCTATGTCAAAATGCCATGGCATTATCTACCAATGCTAATAGTGGCTTACTTTTAACTTGGCTTATTGAATCAACTGATATCCCTGGCCGTATTAGAGCAGTAGCATCTCGACTTGCACCTTACTTATCTCAACTCTGTATTCATAAGGTGGCTTCACAGACGATTTACAAATTAGTCAACCAGACCACAGATCTTAAAGCACAACAGATCATCTTGAACGAATTGATCGAAAAGGAACATGTTCTTAACGATGTTTTATCTGATCAAGTACGTGGTTTGATATTCGTTCAGAAGGTAATTACCTGTCCAGCACTTCCCTTACCCGTCAGAACTACACTATCAAAGAGAGTCTGTTCAGAACTAGAGAAGATGAATGGACCAGGACATAAAAAGCTTTTGGGCATATTACTAGAATCGAATGGCAGTGATTAAGAAGAGAAATACCCCCCATTTTTTATTTGCTTTGTTTTTTTTTTTTCTAACTTCCTTGATGGAAACATTATATATGTATAGGATATTCCTTTATTATTTTCACAACTTCTTTTTTTTTTTCATGTATATCACTAGCTCTCTCTTTCTCTTTCTCATATCCACACATTATTCTCTTAGCAGCGTTTTTCTTTTTCAATAACCCACTGTCTGTATCTTTTCATATACATACACACACACAAATATACACTTATTTACATACATACATACACCTATTAAAATAAACCAAAAGACCTATCAAAATACCTACATCTTGACCGATACTCATTAGGACATGAAAAAAACGTACAAATCACCTTGAATGAGATGACTGTTGTTCGACCTAACATGATGTTTACTCTCTCTCTATCCCATAAAATCTCTCTTCTATACACATAAAATCTATTCTGGCTTCTCCAAACCCAACTGCTATCCCCTCTATACCAAATAAGCTATAGAAAAAGAAAAGGAAAGAGAGAAGAAAAAGCAAGGTTACTCCTCTTCCTTTTTATTTGTATCATATTGTTCAGAGTCGTCTTGGATAGGATCATCTTCTTCTTCACTACGGTCATCATGCTTTCGCTTCCCTTCATTTTTTTCACCTCGCTCTTCAAATTGAATCCTTGCCGTTAATGCCTCTTTCTTTTGTAACTCAATCGTCTCTGCCATTTCATCTGTCAATTTCTGTGGCAAATAATACAGAGTAGGTTGTGTGGTTGTCTTTAAGAAGTATGCCAATTTCTCGTTTTGAAGGATTTTGGATAGTTCCTAACATGATATCAGTCAGCTTTTTTTTTTCCTGTGTCAAGTTCTTTCAACAACCTTCTTTTCTTCCAGCAATCGCTGTTCTTCTTGAATCTTTTGTTCTGCTAATCTCATCTTTTCTTCCTTACGCGCCTTTAACTTCTCTTGGAGCTCCTTTCGTTCCTGCTCCAGTTTTTCTTGTAATTTATTGTTGATGGCCTGTCTGTTTTTGTTGATCTCGCTGTCCTTCTCTGTCTCGTTTTTGAACTTGCTAAGTGTACCAAGTAAGGTACCAAATAAACGCTTGTTACGCTTTTTTCCTGTTTCATCCTGATCTATCAAACGAGGTCGCTTAACCTAAAACAAAAGAGTCTACATGTCAACTGATTGTAAAAAAAAAAGTCTTTTTCCCTTTCTTTCTTTTTTTTGTGTACCTCTTCTGATGTCGCGCTTGTCTCTAAGTCTGCATTCTCTGCTCTACGCTTATTGGAAGGAACATTGGTAGTAGACTCGGGCACGATGATGCTTGATTGAACCATAGAGACAACCAAGAAAGAAAGAAGAAAAAGTGTGTGTTGAAGATTGAGATAGAAGAGAAAAGAAAAAAGATGGATACGGCTCTCGAATAAATTTTGCAGTCAACTAGATAGTAGGCGGACCGAATAACAATGCCAAGTATAGATGTGTGTGTGCTACAATAGGACAGACTATGCAATTAAATCGTTGCTATTACTCGCTGAATGCAGACAGCCTGTCATTTTTTTTTTCATTCTTATTCTGAAGGGAAGAAAAGGGAAAATGTCAGAATAAATCTCTTATTCACTCATTCTTGTTTTGTACAAGTATAGTTTAAGATTGCATTAGTATTAAGTTGTTTATTTATAAGTAAAGTATGTATAGATTATTAGTGGATTAATTACATATGTGGTAAATATAAGGTTATTTTTTTTTAAGGCCTATTCAAGTGCCATACTTAATTCCCTAATAGTAGCAGCATCCAAGACTTCAAGGTTTTTACATTTCTCTAACAAATAGCCATCTTCATCAAATGAATAACGTATGGCTAGACGTTGAAATGTCAAGACCCTCTTGATCACAGTTGCCACAACTCGGTACTTTCTAAAGTTCACAAGAGGCTGGTTGAGACAGTCAGGTAATCTTCTGGTATTATTTGCACTGTAGATCTTTTGGCTTTCAAGGTTGGGCTTCAAGTAACGAGGCTTCTCAGAATTGAATACCAAGTCTGACAAATAGATGCCCAGGAATGGGATACATCCTCCAAAGGGTATCTTGATACGAGCCCTCTTGAACTTTTGTTTGTTTGAGGTAGTACCTGGTAACTCAACTTGTACATCTTCCGGAGAATGACCATATTCCTCAGCTACCTCAGTCATACTGTCTCGTACATGCTTCCAGTTCTTCATGGGAGAAGTGAACTCGGTCAGTTTGCTAAGTTGCTTTTGACATTTCGTGTTCACTTTGGACCAAGTCTTTTCTAGGCGAGCAACAGCAGGTGATTGAAGACCCAAGAGGATTTGAAGCAAAGTCGCATAGTTTGAGTATGCTTTGCATTTCTATAGATAAGACAAGTTAGATCTATGTCATAGACTACAGCAGAATTTCCTTACCGCAGCTAAACGGATGAACTTTTCAATCAGCTTGACTCTCTCGTTGATGCTTTTTGTCCTGACAATTTCGGAAGCAACCCATTGACAGACAGTGTTGAATCGCTGAATTACTTGCTCAATCCCTTGTTCTTGAGTTCTTCTTTGCTCTGTTTGGCGAGTATAGCTGATATGTTCATCATTGTTCATACTGTTCATACTGTTCAATCCACTTGCAAATGGATTTGTTGTGATGTTTCCACTTGCATCCATCTTGGTCCACTTGCAATGAATCAGTTCTTCCCAACCAACCTTGACAAGTACATCTCGCTCAGCAAAACACAATTGTTCAGCCAAGAAACTTGTTTTGTACATCATGATGAAGCATCGGCCACTATGGTTGGCAGCAGTAGGTATTCTGGGGCTTAATGGCTGGGGAATCGACATATGAGCATTTCGGTTCGCAATCTCAGATGACTTTCGAGCATGACGTATCTCTTTGGAAGAACTTAAAGGAGGTATCTCTATTTCAATCATCTTAGACTTGGGCTGTTCTGTTGGTGCATCGGATATCATAGAGATACGAGCGCGACTTGAACTCGCCTGTGCTTCAGTTTGGATGGATCGTTCAGAGTGGACATAACTAGTGTGATCATCGTCTTCATCATCTGAGCTTTCAGGAGTGGCATGAGCGCTTGTGGGGGAATCGTCAAAGAAATTGGTGTTTATTTTGGAACGTGCTTGAAGGTGTCCAAGATAGACAGGTCCATTCTTGGCTTGTTTGGGCTGCTTTGAGGATTGGACAGTTGTTCCTTCCGGACGACTGTGAACAATTATTTTTTCCATATCTACGCTGGCACCTCTCTTCTTTCGCAATTCTATGCTTCGTCTTCTCTCCTCATCAGCGATCAACATAATACTGAGTCGACGACAGACAGGAGATCCGTTGCTGTTTCCAGAACATCTGTAGCATTGACATTTACCTTCTTCCATCAAACTAGCTTCGTCGATGCTAGCGTTTCGAAGGCGTTGTGCAATGAGGCTCACCAGCTGACTTGTTTGAACTGGCTCTGGTTCTGGTTCAGAGTCAATCTGGATTTTGTCTGTTCCATTAATCCCACTATTGGACATTTCAAATCCACTTTGGCTGCTCAGGTTGTCATCCAAAGGTCTTTTACTATTCTCTTGTTCATTATTAGCACGAAGTACTTTAGAGATAACTTTAGATAGCTTGAGTTTCGATGCATCAGTTTCCTTAGCTAGACGAAGCGATTCAGCTCCAACTACAGCAGTTGACTCATAAGGAATAGAGACAAATGCGTCGATGCTGCTTGGCTCAGCATTGTCTTGATGAACATTTGAATGTTTCTTTTTTGTAGGGCTACTCTTGCTTTTTTTCCTGGATATATCGTTCTGAGCTTTCTTCACCACAGCATCAATCAAAGGGGGTAATTCAGGTACTTCAGGAACGTCTTTTGAGTCAGGTCTGGTGCCTGTCAAGTAAGGTGAAGTGTTTGCTGATGAAACTGCTGAAGATTTTCCCGAGGCAGCACGAAGATTTTTTTCGCTCTTACGTTTTTCGATACTCTTTCTCGATAAGGTTCTGGCTAGTCCTTCAGGAATGATACCGTTCAGCTCTTCAGTTCCTAGTTCTCTTAGCAGTTCGACTGGCAGAATATTCTCAGGGGTTTCAAATGGTAGCTTGGGCTTTGTACTGTTGTGTTCATCTTCCGCCTTGCACCATTTTTCTGAAGGCACTCGATGTATGGTTGATTTAGGAAGGTTGGAAGTAGAGGTAGGTGTTGTTGGCATTGAGCTTTCACTGATTAGATCAGATTCAAGAGGGCTTTTGGCCTGTTGAGATACCTTGGAAGTAATGCCTGTTGATGAATCAAGATCTACTATATCACTATGTGGCTGTTGTTGAGATTTAGCTGGTTCTTCACTGCTGGATGCTTTCTTGAAATATTCAAGTGTTTCTTGCTGCTCTTGAAGCCAATGTCGATCATGCTCATCGTGCTCTAGATTAGACTCAGCTTGAGACCCACCGTCGTTATCGTCATCATCTGACTCTTCAGAGTCGTAGAACTCATTTATTATAGTTTCACCGGCACTTAATTCGCTTTCAAGAGAATTGTCGGACGCAACACTTCTATCATCTGCTATTTCGTCTACCTTTTCTTGGCCTTGATCTTCCTCTTCTGCTTCGTCGTCTTCTTCCTGGGGGATTTCTGCCAACTGAGGCTCATAGTTATTTCTTTCGTATTGGCTGTTTCTAGGAGATTGAACCATCTTTCCATCATCAGGCTGAGATATGATATTATTTGTAACTGATGCGCTCGAATCCTGCAGAGTTGAAGATGGTCTAGATTGGCTGTTTGTGCTATCATTGCTGGGTTCTGCAAAACTGTTCTTCATGTTCAATGATCCAACTACGACAACGCGAGCATAACGTGCATCCTGAATGGCCATGTTGCCATTATGATGACCACTCATGTCTACTTTCAGCGTTACCTTACGACGAATAGGGTTCTGGGCTAGTTTAGCTCGAACAATTTCACCCATCTGTTCCTGTTCTGCTGTCGGGGGTGGAGGCGGGATCACTTTGACACGCGATGCCCCAGATGATTGATTGTAGTACAGCTTTTTCAAACATCGTACAACACGCTTCAGCATTTTGACAATGCGTTGGTCGCGTGGGGACTTTTTCACGATCGGATGACGCGGGAGTCGGTTGAGGAAGTCTGTAAGGATCATTCGTAAAGGACGGTTTCCAATAAAGTCATGGACAAAATAGTTGTTGAGCCAGTGACGGAGCACGACAAAGGTTCTAGAGAATGATGCTTTTTTAGTTGACGTTTTAAAAAAAGGGAGAGAAACAAGCTAAACTTTACCTAATTCGAACAATTCTTCTTTCCTCTTCATCATTCTGCAAAGCCCAATAGAAGCGAGAAATCAAGAGTTCACATAAATCTCCAGAACTAAGGAAATCTCGATAAGTCAAAAAGAAATCTGTCATGAATGTATAATCTACGAAAAAAAAAAAAGAGGAGGAGTTGGATATTATTCTTTTTTTTTCTCTCTACAGATGACTGTAGTTACCTAGCGTATTTGTCAGTTTTTCTACTAGCTTGTGAATTGTAGCTGCTTCTATGACTTTTGGTACATCGTCTGCATATTGTGGTTGTGTCTTTTCGGTAGGTTTCATAAGGGAATTTTTGTTCATTGTGTTCTTTTTTCCTATGCCGAATGCCTTTTTCAATAAAAGCGAGCTATGGCGTGAGCGGTAGGTAGGATTCTGTGCATTGTTTTCCGTATGCTTGGCATAACGCCCTAATTTTAGGTTTTCGGATAAGATTTGAGCTGATAAGCGCATAGAAGCAAAACTGTGCTTGCGCTCTTTATTTAAGCTTTGATTGACTGATTTGCTAACAGTCAGATTGGCTGTTGTGTTGGATGAAAACCCTTTTAGTTCAGGACGTTCATATTGGCTATTGTATAACGAAGCATATGAAGAAGGTCTTTCAAGCGTGGTTGTGGTTGCCATAGACGACGATACTGCAATCGGATCGGGGCCCCACACAATAAAGCGCTCGTCTTCATCAGAGATAATCAAGGTGAATATCTCAGGTGGGCCAATGATGACTCTGGCTTCATCAATAAGTTCTTCTTGCTTTTCTGAGACTAAAATGGCTGGTTCGTCTTTTTGCTGAGAGGGTAGAGTGTAGGTGCTATGTACAGATGAATTTGATCCAGATCGAATGATAGGTGTTGAAGAATGAATCAGAACAGAAGAAGGGTTTGCAGGCAACATGATATCGAACCCATCTTCGCCTTCAATCAGTATGTCATTGAATTTGCTAACACTAGGAATGCTAGGCAATGAAAAACTTTTTGAAGGAGTTGGAGTAGGAGTAGAAGTTGATGTTGCACCAAGAAATGGATGGTGCAAGAGGTCATTGGAACCAACATGATCCAAAACAGAGTCGACGTATGACGAAATGACAAATTCAGACTGAATGTCGTGTTGCTGTAATAGGTCACTCTCTTCCTGTGGTGACATTGAGCTAGAAATAGGGTTCTTTACTACTGAGATATGGTTGACCGAAACATAGCCATATTTGTTGTCAGTAGGTGCCCCTGACCACAATAAAGGATTGACCGGTTTTCTCGACAAAAGACCTTCTTGTTGATATTGTTGTCGCTCCCAGAAAATTTTAGAATCAATATATTCAGGCACACCAAAGACAGTCGCGAGTGCAGCACATTCTCGACCTCCTTCGCCATTGTTGTTGATCATGAGCTCGATCGGTATAAGTGAGTTGTTTCTTTTTCTTGGCTGCTGGTTGTTTTCGTCTTGTGTAGGCGTAAGCTTAGGTTCTATTGAATGACTAGGCTATGGTTTAATACGATATCACTTCAGTAGTAAAGATCAAAAATATATGCACACCTGGTTGTTTCATTTTTTTTATCAGTTAGCGGACCGTTAATCCTATTTACAGGTGAAATAGGTTGCATAAGGTAATATAAGGTGAGGTAACGAGCGTATAAAGAAAGAAGCGCAGGAGGTATTAAAAGAAAGGAGAAAAATAGATAGTAAAAGATGAAGAAAAAGAATAAATTGTTTGTTTTTTGTTCTTTTGGATGTGCAAAAAAGAAATAGCAAGTGCTTTAATTGTTTCACATGTAACATTGACTTTGATGGAAGCGTGTCACTTTTGATTAAGCCAGTGCAACTAGCGATTCATTAAGATTTGCAAAGCTTATTTTGCATCTTAATTGAACGAATTTCAGGCTGATTTACACTTGCTGCCCTTTGTTGCCTAGAGAATAAGTCAAGCTTAACATTTAAACATTATAAAAAAAATGGGTTATGTTACACACATTCAATTGTTCATACTAGAGCCTTTTTATTTCATGTGGCAACACGAAAAAAGGGAGAGAAGAGAGGGGATTGGTGGCGTTTTTTATTGTGTTTGTTGTTGCCAAATCGCATTAGTACTTTGATGGAACAACTATGGATGGTATCCATTCTTTGAAAGATAGTATATATGTTCTATTGATAGTGAGGTTAGCTGTTGCTTATAATATTGCTTGGTTTGATGGTCAGCAATGAAGATAGCACCAATTAAACCGAACGAAGAAGGAGGGAAACGATAGATCCGTATAGCCTTTCTCTTTTTTTAGAAAATTAGGCAACATGTAATAAATGCAGTGCATTGAACAGAAAGAGATTAGCCAAATTGTGTTGTTTCGAATACACAATGCACTCAACTAAGATCTTAGGGTACGTAGTGTAGGACAATAGCAATTAATGGAAAACAATACAAATAAGCATTGATTACTTGTTTTAGAAAACTACAAAAAAAAAAGAATCTTAAAAAGATAGAAAATAAGAATTCCGATGAAAACTAGAGAAATAAGCTGTTTGTTGGGTAAAGATAGAAGAAGGAGACCAACAAAATACTCTGGATGATCGAAATCCACATTCAGAACTGCTGAAAAAGGGTGCTAGGCCATACAAAAGTAAGCACAGTTTATCTGTTCCCTTTCCAAACATCGTATGACATGGTAAGACGTAAATTGTTTTATGTCATTTAAGTAAAGCTTTAGTCAAAATAGTACGCATTGTGATATTTACGCTGTCATTTAAAAGAGTTTATTAGCAAACATACCTGATCTTCCTAGAAAGACAAGAATCGCCTTGTGAAGAATCAAAAGAAAATCAACGTGCTCTAGAATAGCTTTTAATGAACTTGACAAGAAGTTGATTTAATAAATCATTGACTGATGACATTTAGATCAGCTAGATGCTTCACTACGTAGAAAAGGAATAGAACGAAATGCTTTTGTATGTAAATGCTAGATTCTATCAAGTAAGATGTGTCGCCATTCGAACTTCAGGGTGAGAAGCAACAAGCTCTTTGAGAGTCATTTTTGTTTAGCTTTTTATAACTAAAAAGGTTGAATCTTATCATATATTGTTTCGATGGCTTTGTTGTATGCATTGTATCAAAATGCTACTAGTCTGATATGATTCTTATTCAATGGATACACAAGTTTTTCTTTGCCAATAGACTGAACAAAGCGGTGTAACCAGGCTTGTCAGCATTTCAATGCATGTTCAATAACATTACTATTCTGCTCTGGAGATACACAGTGGCAGCACACAACAAAGGTGTAGACTAGTGTCACTATTGATGCTCATTTCTTACGAGGCCATCCCTTGGCTCAGTCTGCCTAACTCGTCAAAGATATTATACAACTATCACTTCAAACACACAACTGAACAAATGCTATGCATCTGATTGTTGCCAGATTCTTTAGTTTGTAAACTCGTTCTTCAGAAAAATATTGTTAAAGGAGTAAATTTTATATCTTGTATACATCGCATTATACATCGCATTTGAATCAAAAGTAAAGCCTTTACTTGTATCAACCGAGAGACTAGCTATTTAACAAGTCATTTAATTCAATCTTTGATCCAATATAGAAATGTGACGAATCTTTTCACGCTTATCATAGACTTTGAGATTCTTGTACATATACGCGCTCTTTTTAATTGTCGATCGGCCTTCATACCTATAATATACTACCAAATAGTATCTAGATTCATAGGAGAAAAAAAAAGAGTGAAATGTAACCTTATCTCGATCTGAAGTTGAAACATTAAACAGGATTTTTGTCTGTGTTACATGCATTTAATTTAGTCAAACCTCAAGAAAAAAATTCGCGTTATTTTATTTACAACACATAAATTATATGTAAGTTCATTATTTGTCTTTGAATTGACGATAGTCATCAATACGTTTATACAAGTCGTCATTGTTTTGAGAATAGCTTGATATTGAGTGTGATGGGGGTATACTAGAGCGCACGTTACTACTGTCATCTGTGCTATAATAAAGATCTATAACGTCTTCTTCACCACTAAACGAAGAATTGTTGTGACACCGAAACGAAGTAGAATTCCGGTTTATGTTGGGATGATTTGAGATGAAATCGGCTCCTAGAGTGTGATTTGACTGCATGGCCACAGAACTTGAGCCGTACATCAAATGATTACTGCTGGGACCAATAGAGTCCGTCTTGTGAATTCGGTCGATGCAAGAAGATGTCTGAGATGAATCATCGGTTCCGAAGTAATTTGCTTGCAAGGCTCCGAAGGTATGATTGGATCCATAGCTTGGAGGACGGTAATCAAGACAGAGAGATGGTCTATTGTTCTCATTGGCGAATGGAGGTGCAGGAGGCACTAAAGTATAAGCACTGGTTATGTCTATTGATTGTCTAATTGATGTCGGAAAAGGTATTTCACGGCTTTCTTTTTCGGGCTCCAAATGTACAGGGTTTTGTACACCTGATGTTTCGTGGTTGTTGATCCTTACTGATCGCTGTCTTTGTGGTGGCGGCCTTAATGAAGCTCGATTACTCGCTGATGTTGAATTGTTGTAATGTGATTCTAATTTCTCCATATAGCTATCATGAACGTCTTCGTTGATCGCTTGATTCGGTATTTTCTCGCTCGTTATCGAATTTTCGACAAAAAGAGAGACTGCACTGTTGTTTGCTCGAGAAGTGGAAGGAACAGGTGGTGGAGTTTGTGCAAATGAACAGACACCACTGTGTATGGCGCAAACAACAAAAAGACCGATTGAGACCGCAAGTGATATAGTTTCTGTGCTTGATGTGTAACTTTGACAAATGTAACCATTCTGATTGATAGAAAGATTGGAGCAGAGGGAATTTATATTTGTTCGATACTCTCTTAGGCTCGCACCAAGGGCAACACTTGTTAATGTCGCACCGACTAAGCTTTTTAAGCTAACAAGTCTGAATAAAACTCGTCTCTGCCAGTTCCGCCTAGTTTTTCCGGGAATCAGGAATGAGATAGTGATTAAAGAAGTCACTGCTCCCAAAGAGGCCAAAAGTAAAAGAACAAAACGGACGTGTGACGCAGCTGATAAAGGTGTTAAATCGTTCTTATTGAGTGACACACTATCGTTGATTTTATTAATAATTTCAGTCATCTTGTTGGCATCTAAAAAAGAAGGCATTAGGATGACTAAAATTTATTATTGTATACTGTCGATTATTTTGCTTACCTATCTCAAAGTTTATACTGGCCTGCGAACATGCATTTGTGTTGTTTTGTCGATCAATTATGCAGTACCGCCACAAACCAAATGTCAAATAAATAATGCGGTTGCTTTTGATAGAATACAGATGTACTTTGAATAGAGAAAGATGCTCACTTAACGGTGCTGCAGATGAAAGCATGTGATCATTTGTCTCTAGCCAACTACTTATTCCGATTGACAAGCACAATAAGGATGTTATTGAGAAGCACAATAATGACGAGAGCCATATACTTCTCATTCTTGATTACAGATAAATGAAAGAAAAAGAGAAGATTAAAGAAAGAAAAAAAGGTAAGGTCTTTTTTTTAATTAGAACGTATCACAAAAATTCATATTTATTTGGTTTGCTTTGTTTTCTCTTCTTCTCCCATTTTTGGTGCCAATGCAGCAAATTCATTGAAGTCAATAAACCCGTCTTTGTTTGTGTCAGCATCACTCATCATGTCCTTAATTTCTTGGTCTGATAGATTTTCGCCCAAGTCATTCATGACCTCCTTGAGTTCAGCTTCTGAAATTTGTCCGTCACCATTCTTGTCGAATTTAGAGAAGCACATCTTCATTTCTTCTGTTTCGTGTCGACTCATGCAGCGAGAGTAACGCTCCCTGGATTTTTGTCTATTAGAGTTGATATCTCGAGTGCGGTTCTTGTTGTCGTTTGTTTCTTCAACTTGCTCAGGTTCATCAGTGTATTGTGGTGGTAAGAAATGCGTCATCACACTGACAAACTCATCAAAATCAATACGGCCATCATGATTCTTATCTGATTTTTTTACAATTGTCTCGAGCTTCTTGGCATCGTGTTCAATATTCAGGCTCTTGAGAATATCACCAAACTGACTTAATTTAATGAAACCATTATGATCAGCGTCGTACAACGCGAAAGCTGTACTCGTATTAGTCTCGAGAAAACAAACAGATGGTGGTTATAACTACCTTCTTTAAGGCTCTTCAATTCTTCATCTGTAATAGAAGAAGTTCTTGACAATGATGGTTTGTTTGACATGTTGATAAATTAGGCTAGCTATTTTTTTCTTGTGAAAGGATGTTTTGAAAGTAGAAAAGAGAGAGAAACTATTTTGATACTCACAAATCTCTTTTTTAATCAAATGGAGACGTAATGGCCTAAATCATGTCGGAGATTGTCGTCATAGAAGGATGATCATCTTGCGAAAATTTCCTCGACTTGATATAAGCAACCAAACTTTGATGACACGAACATCACCAAAATGAGGTTGGCCTATTGATTTTAAGTCAATCTGTAAGCAGTTTTCCTCTGCAAAACGTCACTTCAAATCCTTTCTTTTCTCTACTGGACTTCACTCAGCATGACTTGGGACAATTTTTTTGTAAACCCTTTTGAAGTGTATTGCTAGCTATATGTAGATATAGCAGCAAAATATGTTGATAGCTCAAACCTAAGCTGGTTACCCCAAGTGCCTCGAGTGTTGTTTCCAGAACAATTTTGGCATTGATAGAGGTAGCAGTGTGGCAGCTACGTCATTTTGAGTGATTGGGATCTACTTAATAACAAAAACCTGAGCGCTTTTCTTATATAAGCCAGCTTCTCATTTACATTCGACGATTTTTCGAAATACCACATTGTAATGATGATGTGCATCTTGAAAGGATACCAAAGGCGTGTTTTCTTAACAATCTTTGAGCAATGAAGAAGAAGGAAAAACAGCAGCAGATACTTCATTGACCTAAGTTCATTCTTACAACTCAAAATAAAGTTATGTTGTGTTACATGAGCGGATAAAAGAAGATCATACGTTATTTCACCTCGATCTCAACCTGTATAAAGCGAACAGTCTCATATAAGACTCAAGATACACTACAAAAGTAACTGCTTTTGAGCCTATTTCATATACTATGCTTCTGGTTTTTAAAGGAAAATACAGAGCTCTTGAGCTATTATATAATTTCAATATACATGTAAAGAAGTCGATTTGCATGAATAAGAACCTCTTTTTCTGTAAACTAGGCTGCCTCGTAAATAAGAAAGAAATTCATGCAAGACTCGTATCTACAACACCACCAATCAGAGCTTCAGGTACTTTCAATGATGTCGATATAGGTTTGAGAAAAACTTTTTCCTCACTAAGGGAGGCGACTGTTTATGATTCTTAAACTTATCGTCGCATGTTGATTCGATTAAAAATCATCAGATCAAAACTTGTTTCGAAATGCATAAAAGTGAACTTTTTTTAAAAACATTCGACTCTTATCTTTTTTATCTTTAATTTTTCAACAATGAGTCTTCAAACATCTGATATACAATCTCCATCTACAAAAGACACACACATCACTGCACATACTACCTCTGATGGTCATACTGAAATAAGTGCTATTGTTGCTGATTATGAAAAAGGCACACCTTACCGCCATTATACGCGATGTCAGGAAACTGGTATTTCTCCAACTTATCACGCTTTTAGTGTCTCTCCCACTCAGAACTCACACGCACATGAAGATGAGCCTATTGTCGGTTCTCCAGTTTACGGTGATAACTCACGTATTTTCTTTTCACATCACACCAGCTGTAGTTGTTAGTATTAGTTAGACTTAAAATTTGACCATGATTAATTGACACTTCACTTCTTTTTTAGGCCGTGGCTCTGGTGTAGGATGCGACTGCACAAAAAAATGCTTTTGTTAGCCCTAAAAAAGGAAAAAGGAAACTTATTCAGTATGGATATAGTGCTCCATGATGCTTAAACTATTTAACATTCAAAAACAATAAAAACTATATCAAGAAGTTCTCTGATAAAATTGTAAGCGTTTTTGTTTTGATCGCAGCTGTGAAAGAAAACAAGCACATTGAGCAGAGTATATTGTTCTATGCACAAGCAGATGTCGGTTGTTTGATGGTGGACTTGCTTGTCCATCAATATACGCATAGTTGTATTGATTTAATAGCTTTAGAGTTGAACATATAACTCTTAGATACACGCCTCTATCTTATGTTCACTGCATTATATTCAATGCTAAGGCATTGCTCAGAGATAGTTATGTTCAGGTTGAATATTGTTCGTCGACAAAAAAAATGAATATTAATTATGACTGTCATGATTGATGAAGGAATGGTACATGTTTATTGATTGTTATGCTATGTTCTTAAATGATATGCGAGATAAATAGCACATGATGGTATTTAACTTAGTTTCTGGAACAACCAGTGCGAGAAGTCAATTCAGAAGGACAAGTGACTTCCTTGAAAGTCATGGTTGGGTTGTCGGCATTCTTGAACCAGTTGAATCTGAACTTACAACCAGCTTGAAGGGCAGAGGGAAGAGATGAACATTCAGAAACTGAGCTGACACCACCGTATCTTTGACCCCAGCCATCGCCGGGAGCACCCCATTGGGATTGACAACCGTTGAAGATACCAACACCACCACCAGGCAATTGCAAATCGAAGTGGTTGGCACCCAAATCACCACCAGTGTTAGTTACTTGAACAACCATCTTCTTTCCAGAAACAGCGCCGGAAGTGAAAGTGAGTTCGTAACAACCACAACACCAGCCAGCTTCGTTGGAACCGGCAATAGAGGCGGCAGCAAAACCATAAGCAAGGTTATCATTAACAGCCCAAGGTTGGTTGTTGTTACACATGTAACCATCACCACCGTTACAGCCACTTTGAGCGTTGCTGTCCATCAAGCTGATACCGTTCTTACCACAGACATCGACAGGGGCAGAAACAGAAGCCTTACCAGGCCATGAACAGGATGATTTACAACAATCCCAGTAACGAGTGGTAGTACCAGAACCGGAAGCACCGCCAGAAACAACCTTGTAGTTACCAGAGGAGGAAGAAGGAGTGGAAGGCTTGGGAGCAGCCTTAGATGTGGTGGTAGGTTGAGGCTTTTGGGTGGTGGTTTGAGGCTTTTGGGTAGTGGTTTGAGCCTTCTTGGTGGTAGTTTGAGCCTTCTTGGTAGTAGACTTGTTGTTGTTGTTGTTGTTGTTGTTGTTGTTGTTGTTGTTGTTGTTGTTGTTGTTGTTGTTGCCTTGAGCTATAAGACCAATATGAAATTAGTACTTGTATTACTTATAAAACTTTTTCTTTCTTACAGTTAGGAAGACATTGAGAGTACCACTTGTTTTCGGGGTTCTTGTGGCAGTATGATCCAGATTCACAACAAGTAGGGCCCTTCCAGTTCTCGCCTAAATATAAAGATGGTTAAGAAAAAGCGGTTTGGATGAGTAAAGATGAAACGGAAAGTGATGTACTTTTGAGCTTACCGCCACATTGGCCATAGACCTTGCTACATTCAGCAGCTTCGACGGTCTTGCTAAGAGCAAGAGCAACAGCAATAGATGTGATGGCAACAGTGAACTTCATTGGGATAAAGAAAGGAATGGGAAGGATTGATGATGATATCGAAAAAAAAAAACCTCAACTCATCTTGGCCCTATTTATATGATTTGCAATTGTTGTAGAAATGCTTATGTCAGACCGTAATTGTAAATCATCATGTCATCCCCAATTTGATTGCAATTTATTGAGTACTCCACGGAGTTATAGACTATAGTCGGTATCTTAGCTTCATTGTATCAGCGGCCTTTAGCTTTTGGTACGCAAAGTCATGAAACATAATTTAGGTAACATATATTGTACATTCACAGTTGTACGACGAGGCTCCATATATCCTTACAGGTTTTTTTTTCAGGAGATGCTTTTGTAATAATGATCGATAACACAAATCAAGGGTAAGTTGTAATATAACTCTTTTTATTGTTAATACATGATACATAGCCAACTTTTCTTGAATAATAACATGAAGGAAATACACAACATATTGTACAAGCTTGCGATTCTTCATTTTAACCTTGTAGATATTTATAGAGACTATAATATAGTGGTGCAACAAAGAATTTGTAACTACAAGATATGGTAAAATAAAGCATTGTAATGCTCACGACTACATATAACGCTAAGCTTTGCTAAATTTCAGTTGGTACAATTCCATACTCAGAGCTAGAAAATGCGATTGCATTGCTTATTGATAACTTCGTTATGCTGGTAGCAATGACTTGTATCCAACAAAGTGATCTGATTCTCTATTTTTTTTCAAAAAGTGTTCGACTCCGTTTCCTTAATTGAGACAGATGTCCAAACATCAATTGTACCCATACTCAGAAGAAAGCCGGTACACGTTTTACACAAATGTATTCTAAAACCGCCGATCATTGGCATAGATATACCATTAGTGCGCAAATGCTCTTGTACGACAGCGAAAGAAAAGTCAGCATAGATGGCACTCCATGGTTGAGACACAAGTCAAATTTATTCAATTTATTTTCAATTAAGGTCCAACTTCTCTTTTTGTAGTTTCGTAATTGGAATTACCTCACACTATCGATGAATCTTTTCTATATAGTATAGCTCGTAGCAGGAAAACAGAGAACAAAAACAGTGTGCGGCACGCAACAATTAGTCTCGAGTGTTATTGTTTTGCTTCTACTCAAACAAAGTTGAGTTGTCAAAGAGTAAAATAACAGTTCATTCTAAATTAGGCAAATTTAAAGTTCAATTAAGACCCTAATTTATTTGACTTTGGTAAACTTTTCCAGAACAGCTTTCTGGTATAAGCATATGCCCCGAGCAAAAATCATGGGAAAACATGTCAATGTGTATTACGCTACAAGGCCGTTCTAATTGCAGCATCCCATCAGACAACACACTCTAGATATCATTCAAAAAATAAGAAACCGAAAGCGCTCATAGTCATGCTACAATTTGTTGTTATTTCAACAGCGGACTTCCGTTGCGATGGGGACTTTTATAAGTGTTATTCAAGCTCAATTCACTATAGAACTTTAAACTGTTACATAAATAATGTTGACTATAATTTCATTGTCACTTGGCGTCTAGCATTGATATCCTCGTAAGCATAAAACAAAAAAAAACAAGTTATCGAATAAAGCTTTCATATCTCTCAGGCATGATTTTTTTAAGATACATTTAGCATGGTAGCACGCCAATTCTACTTGATTGATGTTTCTGTTTTCAAAAAAGGTTGAGTTTTGTCGAATGATCTAAAAGGTTAGCAACAGTCCACAAACGCCAGGGAATCAAAGGGTCTAGATTTTAAGAGTAACTTTCTTTTTATCACATGCATGGATCTCAAATTGTATAATAAATAATCTTAGTGCCTCAATGAAACAAGAAGAATGATTTGTCTATGTGTATGCCAGTACACAATCTTTATGAGCAAACTCGGTGTATTCTGATTATGTCTCTAAAATCACAAACTGATTTGAAGATCATTAGTTCAAGTAACTCGTTTTCAATGCTTAGCATTTATGCTTGATAGCGACAGAAAAGAATAGTTTTTCTTATTCTTTGAAACTTGCGGTTTGTTTTGATTCATAAGGGTTGAATCGGTTCTTTTCTAAGCCATAGTGTTGCAAAGAAAGGAACTTTACGATAAGGAGTACGAGATGACTTGACTGTGACATGGAATACTCAGATGTAGGGGAAGCACGAATGAAAGCCGATTGCGGAGGGAAAGCAGCTTCAAGGGTAATAGCCAAATTATAGGCGTACAAAACTTATTAAAGAAGAAAACGATATGTTTTCATTCTCAAAGAGAAGGTCGAAAAAGTTGACGAATACATGCTTAATACCATCTTCCTACTTTTATAGCTCAAATACTGCAATCAAATTCTTTATTCAAATAGGCAGACAACTAAGAAGATAGTGAATTCAATAGTACTTGCTTTGCTCTGATCAGCTACATGCAAACTTTATGTTTTTCAAATAACTTTGTTTGATACATGTATCAGATAATCCAAACAGGCTATCAGAAAGAGGTGCTTAACAATGACTTATTCAACATATGAATGTATAGAGAAGTGTAAACGAGAAGCATAACAATGAAAACAGTAATAACAAGATGCAAATTGTTTAAGAAGAATAATGAAAGTGGAGATAAAACCCCTGGCCAAGAAAGGTATCCTTATGTTAAAATCGGATGGGCAGAGTGTTTTGTGCAAGGCATATTCAATTTCGCTCATTAAACAACGAACCATTCTGGAAGACGACTAGCCTGCCAAAAAAAAACTATTGGCCTAAACTAATATGGAACAAGGCACACGGGGTCAATGGGTACGAAACGGAGCATTCTGGGAACTCTTGTATGTAGTCAGAGCATCATACACTATCGGCAATATCATGATATTACAGAAAGTGTTTACACATAGTTCATGTAATTGAGTATACAAACAACAAGTTGATAGAATTCATTCTACTAAATGATATGATAACCTCAGCGAGATTTGGTGAGTTTGTTCAGTTCACATAACGGAAATCATTAGCAATAACCAATTTCTTGTCTAGCATTCGTGCAAGTAAAGCAAAATGTAATCGTAGTTTCTTTTCGTCTTCTTATCCTTTTAATGAAAGGAAAACATCATATCACCTTAACCTAAAGCGAAAATACTTATATTCTTCAACAACATACGCTTTCTCTAATTCAAAAGTGACTGAAACAAGGCCCTGCAGATTGATATCTCTGTGTCTGTATTACTAATTTTGGTGAAGATAGTATATCTTTTAAAAGACACAAGCTTAAGTATCTTTTTATAAAGTAATAACAATGCATTGGTATTCTTTCTAAAGCTGTATCTTCTAGCAAGCAAAAACTTGTGGTTGCATTAAGTTTGCTTGTATCTATTCAAGATGTTGCCAATTCGAGGAAACAGCGAGAATCTAAAGTTTGTTGTACAGGCAAACATTTACTCTTGTGAAAGAAAGAACAATGGTATAATCTTAATCCAAAATTCGCCTTTGCTAATGTTTTCTTTTGCGCTTGATTAATCTGTCAGATGAAGACTAAGTAAAGGTTGTTGCCTTGACGCATTTTTACCAATTAAATTCGGATATGGAATCATTAACTGCGTTCTCAATTTCTGTTGTGGGGTGCCATAAAAGAGACGGGTAGATTGTATTCTGCCTCTAAATTTTTGCTGGCGTTTCCTCAGTACAACTGATATACAATAGTCGCTTTATTTAAGAGTGTACTTGTTCTTGAGAAATGCGCTCTTGTATTGAGCATACTCCTAAATCGAATGGTATTTTAGTGCTTGAAGCGATTTTCGAGTTAAAAAACTGCTACTCTTAAATCAAACATTCTTAAATCGAGCGACTACAGTATATGGTATCAGCTAAAACAAGTGAACGCAGTTATTACTTAGAAAAGTATTCACTGTTAGAGTTGGATCAAAAGCGAATAGAGTATGTTTGTATCTAGTCATGAGCAATATAAAGCAAAA
Organism: Choanephora cucurbitarum; assembly: GCA_025331435.1. NCBI lineage: Eukaryota > Fungi > Mucoromycota > Mucoromycetes > Mucorales > Choanephoraceae > Choanephora > Choanephora cucurbitarum. The sequence continues at coordinate 366,028 of JAIWNI010000011.1, read as the reverse complement.
CATGCAATTAGCTAAAATGCTTGTTGCCTTATTGATCATTCACGCTGGAAGTAGCGTAGGTACACTTCTTGTGAAGACAGCAGCTCTAAAAAAAACAAAATCTGCTGCAAGCGATTCATACGTTCTTTTTCTTTTCCAATTAAGGACAGTTCTATTTAATAAACAGCCTTTATTCAGTAAGACAGACTGGAAGATCAGTTTTAAAAAGAACGGAAGAAACTTCATGGCTTCCAGCTATGATATTGTGAGAATGCTTCTGCTTTAAATACTTTACAGGTTCAGCTTTGAAAAGTAGCAATGCATTTAAGTGGTTTCGAAAGGGGCGTTAGATTTATTTCTTACGCCAAAAAGCATGGTTTGATGTCAATGAGTGATAGAGATGCTCTTATCCTCTTCAAACTTAAGAATGCTATCACTTTTATGAACTCAAATTCTGAATTTACACTGTGACAAGAAAACGACTGAAAATCGAGTGTATCGGGCTATCTTGTAATTATTTCAGTCATTTGTTGTCATTGTGGTTGCTTGACTACAGATCCATGACATAATGTTTGCTTTGTTTAGTTGCAGAGAGAAAGAAAAATGTTGCTTGACAATTTACATTGGCATTTAGCAGATTTGCTTCAGAAGTGGTCTCATTGTATTGCAATAAGGAAAACAACAAACGTCTGAAGCAACTAATTTAAACAAAAAGGAAACGTTCATCAAAAGTACGGAAGGCACTCGCTCAGATTTGGGTTTAATACTGAATGAAGGCAACTGCATACTATCGGGATTGTCTCTTATCCTTTGTAAGGATTTCTGGATTTGCTATCTCACTAAACAAATTTCAACTTCTACAAGTGGTCAATGGTCGTCGAACTAAAAGAGAAAAAGATTAAAACATAAAGGAGAACTGCTTTTTGTTTTCATTAGTCGATACCGGGTATACAGAATTAAGCTATAGCAACCTCCTTAATTTATAGTACGATAGTTTCATCCAATTTCTGGGAGCGCGGAAAAACATATCTCCTTTTTTTTTGTGAATCAAATGTCCTTTAAAAATGGAAATCATACAAGGGTCAAGAGAGTCAGATGATTCAAATGATGATATAACTTTCCCTTTTAATTCAGGTATCAAGGTAAATGAATTCAATTGCGTCAACAAGTAGAAAAAGCGATCGTAAGTGTTTATGTTTAATAAGGTATTGTTTTTACAAAAAGAGAGATATGTATTCTTTAAACCAGAAAAAATAGCAAATGTTGATAAGTAACGAATAAATAAAATAGTGTATGTAAATAGATATGTGTGATATATCTCGGGCATATGTATGTATATACAGTTTGAAGCCTTTTTCAACAAGGACAAAAGTCGGTTGAGTGAGGCCCAGAGCAATTACTGCACGATGAAGCTGCAGGTCTATTTTGGTTATCTTCGGTAGGCGATTGATAGCCAAACAATGTTAGGTGAAGGGTTGGCATCAAATTAGGTCTTGGAAAGTTATTCATGATTGAGCTTTCGGTTACAACCTCTCTTTCATTGGCCCGTGCTTGTGTACTGCTGTTAGCTGATACATCTTGTTTGTATTGATAATAAGTCGATGACTTGGGAAGAGCACGGTTAGATGATGAGGAGAATTGCTGACGCTTGATTGCAGCAGAGAAAGGAACAATACTCTTGCGAATCCGATCAGGTTTTGATTGGGTTGAGAAGAGGCTGAAGAATGGTAAACTACCAATGATTGTCATTTTTGGATGTATAAGAAAGAAAGTTTTGTTTTTTTTTCAGTTGTTGAGCTTCTTTTTTTTATTATATAAAAGCGAAAAAAAATTAAAAACAAAAATAAAAAACGTGGTCTGTATGATATCAACATTGATTTGGTATGTGAGTGTCAGCCTCATTCTACATTTGCGGCATTTACTCTCAGGACTTAATTTTTTTGGGTTTTCCGTAGTTGCCCGGATGATTCATAATTTTGAACATGCGGAAGACCGCGCCTAAATTCGAATGAAATAATGAAAGCAAAGAGTAAAGGAAAGTAAAAGAAAAAGCAAAAGAAAAGAGAAGAAAAGCAAACAAATGTCTTTTATACATGCACCTACATGAAATAAAGTCAACTCATTTTTCTCGTCTGCTTTTTGAGGTCAAAGTCATGCCATAAAACGATAGATAATCGGATTTTCCTTCGACGATTTCCTTATAAAATTTAAATACCTCGACGTTGATTGGCGGTATTTTTGTTTGTTTCAACTGGCGCAACAATAAGCCTGTTATCTTAAGCGGTTTCAAGTCCAACATAGGAACAAACAGGAACAAGAAATACTTGTTTTTCTTTTACATTACTATTTTCCAGAGCTTGGCAAGAAAAAGAGAAAAAAGTCTGCATGTAATCAATCGAATCTCAAGGATTGCGACTACATGCTAAGCAGTCGATTTTTGTGTACATTTTCTGTTTACACCTCTTGTCGTACTTTCTCAAAAAAAAGAACAGCAAACCATTAAATTTAATTAATTGTGAAGATGAGTGTCAACAGTTCATAAAAGCCATGAAATTCATTTTTGAAGGGGTTGCTTTTTGCAGCTTTGAACGTGTGATCGAAGTATGATTTAAAGGGTGATCTATTAGTTTACAACTAGAAAGTCAAACAAGGCTGAAAAGAAGGCTTTGTTAATTTTGAAAAACTGAGAGTATAAAGTAAGCATTACAAATCAAGTTGAATTTGATGTTGTAACTCTAAGAACGTATTCTAATTACGAAATATCAAAAGTTATGGGCAATTTATTGCAATGAGTACAAATTTTCTTAAGAGTTGCGTACCTATTGATAGGACTGGTTCTTACACAAATATAAATTGTAATAAGATGTGGGATATTAAGAATAAAACGTCCATTTTAAGAGTTGAAGACGCTAGGGCTACCTATCCCGCAATTTTGGGTACAGTTTTGGCACTTTGATCTATGAGTATCAACGTCCAAGTGCCTGATATAGCCACTAAACAGCTCGTTCTTCTACGAATTAGCGAAAGGAAAAAGAAAGGAAGCTTGAGCAAAAAAAAAAAAAAAAATTCAAAGCCAAGTCGAAATGAACAGGCTGTTGTTTGTGTCTCATAAGCGATGCTCCTGAAACTTCAGATGTATATAAATACGCTCTGATATGTTAAGCACTGTTTTGATTGTCGAGAAAGAACACCAACAAGACCGTGTTACTAAGACTTAAAGTCTATAACTAAATCCTTCAAAACTATTTTTGTAGTTTCGCCAAGCACTCTAGTTTGTGCTAGAAGGACTGTTCCCTAACACACATAAGCTCTTCATTTACTTTCTTGAAATTATTAGCTCATAAAAAACAGACACGTACGCCTACGTATAAAGCACAGCAAACAAGAAAAACAGATTAATAAAACTACATGATTATCAAGCTTGATAAGCAAACAGCCTTGTCGCTACCAGCAATAACTACTTCTTCAATAGTAAACAAGAGAAAGACATATTTATATTTATATACAGACAGGAACAGACAGAAACAAACAGAAACAGACAGAAACAGACAGAAACAAACAGAAACAGACAGAAACAGACAGAAACAGACAGGAACAGACAGAAACAGACAGAAGCAGACAGGAACAGACAGAAACAGACAGAAGCAGACAGGAACAGACAGGAACAGACAGGAACAGACAGGAACAGACAGGAACAGACAGGAACAGACAGAAAGGGTTGAAGCCAATTAGGTTTCAAAAGGACCTTCCTTTTCAAGCCCTCTTGCATGGTCTCTTTCATGTAAAGAAAAAGTCGAAAAATCAACTTCTTCGCAAAGACTTTTAGGCAAAGAGCCGGAGAGCAGAGATTTGGCCTTTCGCTCGATATGAGAACGTTCCAAAGCAACAATGTTATCAATTGATTGCATTAAGGATATCTATTAAAGTGTGTTAACATTTTGTAGCTTGAATTTGCATCCGAAAGCAACATACCTTCAATGGCCAGTAGAAGCTTACTGCATCTATCATGAATTCTTGATGGCTGTCAAAGGAAGTTCTAAGATCCAGAACGGACTCTCGCCAGAGTTCAAGTACCTTCTCTTTCTTGTAGCAAAGGCTCCAAAGATGAAGGGATGTACCTGTATGATAATTATTTAGTTGGATTACTCTCAAGGTTTAAAATTAAGAAGAATAAACTACCTTCAGCGTGCAGGAAGAAAACTTTGATCTTCAAAAAATGGCTCAGGTGACCGCAATCGAACTCAATGGCTATTTGTTTCAACATAGCACATGCCCCATACACACCTTTGTGATGGTCAAAGGATATTTTTGTCTGGTTGCAGTTTCCATAGTGGCCTGATGTTTCCAACAAGAGCAGCTCCAAATCTTTCATCCTAAACAATCGGATGATGCCATCAGCTTTGTATTGATAACGGCTGTCTTGGTTGCTAGATTGTTTTTTTAGTGAAGAAAGGCATGCTTCTGCTACCACAAAGTCAACGCATTTGTCGTCGTCCCTCTCGTCTTCAATGGACATGGCAACGGCTTCCAGAAACTTGTTAATGAGCAAGTGATTGAAGGTAGACTCAGAGCTTGTCACATGTTGTTGAGACTTATAGATTTTCAAACTAAATAGAAAGCAGTTATAATAGTTGACTCGAGAGTGTTTGTTCTGTTCACTTACCAAGCAAAGAAAATCTCCTGCAGAAAACACAAATCACCAGTTTCTTGTGTGAGCGATAAGCTCCTTATTGCTGCTCTAAGCTCAGCAACAGTGCCCTGAATATCTTTTTGGTGAGTTCTTATGACTGATCATAGTTAAATGAAACTTACAGCCTCAATAACAGCATTCACATATGCCTGGCAAGCTTGAGGAAGAACAAACTTCTGCCTTTCATGCTTCTTCATATGCTTTTTATATAACCTTTCATCTAGAAAGGGCTTTGAAGAGATGCCAGCACCGCCTCTAATAATACGATGCTTTGGTAAACTAATTGTAATTGGTTAATCTTTTTTCTTTAGTATTACAACCAGTCTATGTACCTGTATCTGTGGCAATGATTTGTTTTGGACGCATCTAAAAATCTACACCATTCTACCCAGATGTCCGTCTAGCAAATATACATATACAAGCTTCAGGTGTATGTCTTTTATAGATTATGAAAAGGTCATATATAGTTACCTTCGTGCTGCCAGTACCATTTGTGCTACTGCTGGTACGTGAGTTGTTGCTAGCTGTATCATTGTTGATACTCTTGATGTAATTGGTATGGGACGCCTCATCATCAACTTGGCTGTGCTTTCTCTTCTTGCTGCAAACATTATTTTGCACACCCTAAGGAAAATGTCAATAAAACGAAATTAACCTGCCAGGGTGTAACTCAAAAGAACATACAATATTATTGATGACATGTGCGTTTTGACTGTTGATGTTTATAGCACATTCAGCTTTTTTTGCAGAGATATCCTTCAACATCTTTTTCAACTCCTTCTCTTTATACTTTGATTAAATAAATTAGGAAGATGTATACAATCCATGATGTTGTTACTTACTTTTTCTCTTGGGAGAACAACAGAAGTAACATAGTTTTTTACTTCGTATGGCAACAAGATTTTCTTCAAAAGCCAAATCAAATCATTTCTAAATCTTGCGTATACATTTTTCAGTTGCTTCAAATTATTTGTCGAAAGATTGGTGGCCTTTAAGTAATTTTCAAAAGTCCATTCTTTTGCAGCGTAGTTTGAGAAGAAGATTTTTTCTTTGGGTAAGTTGGAAGGCGCCTTGTACGTATCAATATTCATAGTTGCAGCGATAGAAAGAAAAGGTGAGATCGACAAGACTTTTGCACTGGCTCAAATTAAATTGGATCGGCCCTTGAAACAAAATGTTATTCTCATGGCGAGCATGATGTTGTATACGCCCTCTCATTTTACTTCTCTGACTACTGGCCTTACCTAACAAAGCATATGGCGCACTTATTGAAACCTTATTTTTGGCAATCGTCCTTTCTCGCCTGACACTATTTACAACATGCTTCTTGCTTCTATTCATACTGCTAACCTGAAGTCCTTTATTAAGAAAGACATCCCACATCGCCTGCTTCCCCACTTATACTCGAAGGCCTTGCTTGGACATCCGTTTGCTAGTCTTCATCTTCTATTCTACTACTTGTTCTATTCATATGACTAAGTTGAACACAAAACCTTCCTAAAAACAGTTTAAAATAACAAAACCCAATGACATTGAAATAAGTATGAGGTCGGTGGTTGAATAACCAACCGATTCGCTACTTAGGAGGTACAAAGGATAGCTTATCGAACGCTGGTTATGTCTAAGAGTTTTTGGGCAGAATAAAGGTTAAGTTTATTCGAAGGTATTTATATGTTTTCTGAGTAATAGAGATATATGTCGAAAGTTCCACCCCGAAATTCAACCGCGATTGATAGCTATTCTACAAGAAATAGACTTGAATGAATCAGGATGTCATAGTATGCTTGGGAAGAAAAAGAGCTTTCTAGCCATGACATCTTGATTCATTCAAGTCTATTTCTTGTAGAATAGCTATCAATCGTGGTTGAATTTCGGGGTGGAACTTTCGACATATATCTCTATTCATGTCAGATCCAGAAAGTTCTATAATTCAACTGGAAGGAAGTTTCTAGTGAAGATCAAAGGTTTCATTGAGACCAATCAGGAAAACAAGTAAGGTGTGTAGAAAAAGTGAGGGGAGGAAAATTTGGGGTGTACCAAAATTTATAAAATAAAGATAAATGATTGGGCGAAAATAAAAAGTGAGGTGAATATAGCCAACCCGCGCATCGACTCTTTTCTTTTTCTTTTTTCTCTATACCAGCTGTAATATACTTGAAGTTATGTACTACCATGCTACGCATCTTCAAAGACACATACTAACTTATTGAATGCTCTTAGCTCTTCTATTAACACCATAGACACGTGATGCTGCATTGCCGCGTAAAACAGTGCTTGGCTTAGTAGAGTGTAAACTCGAAACGCGACCACGGCTTCTCCATATCGAAGGACTTTGTAAGATATGAGTTGGCCTGTCTGACTGCTAGCCTGGCCTCGACATCTATCCTATGATGTGACAACGGAGCCTCAGGTGGTGGTAGTGAAAGCTGCCGTTGCCTGAGGGTGTTACCTGGCCTTGTAGGCAGTGGCAATGCGGTATGAGATGAGTTTTTAGAGACAGTGCTTGGCTTAGTAGAGCGTAAACTCGAAACGCGACCACGGCTTCTCCATATCGAAGGACTTTGTAAGATATGAGTTGGCCTGTCTGACTGCTAGCCTGGCCTCGACATCTATCCTATGATGTGACAACGGAGCCTCAGGTGGTGGTAGTGAAAGCTGCCGTTGCCTGAGGGTGTTACCTGACCTTGTAGGCAGTTTTGCTCTAAAAATTTTGTCTCTTTTCATCGTGTCTATATTTTGTCCAGCAATCCGCGTCTTCTGTAAGCAGAATTTATCAATAGAACACCATACAGCATGTGCTCAGACACCAACACGACCATGATTTCCTAGTCACTGCTAATTGATTGCCTTCAAATTCATAGCCAGGTCAATCGTTTTGCTTCAAAACCAACAAGAATTCACCTAGTTTATTCGCAAGGAAAGCTGTTTTGCTATCCAGCCATTATGCAACAACTCAACCACAATAAAAACCCTTGTCTTTATCTTTACATAAAAACCATTTAAAGCATGTCTAGAATTTGAATAAAAAGCAAACATCATCCTGATTTGTATTCAAATGAAGAAAATAAGACTCGAAGCTTTACACTTATATACTTTCGCAAACAAATAGTATAGTAATGTTGCGCCTAAAAAATGCATCGTATCTCTCAAATATATACGTATGTGTATAGATGTCGTATGATCTTACTGATAATTTCTTATACAGTTCGTCAATTTTTCGTTTTGTTTTGAAAATGGCTTGGGAAATGTTGACCAATACAGAATGATTCAATAGGCATCACTAAGAGTGAAGCTTCTGCCGAGCTGTAAAAAATACATTTTTGCAACAATCATAAAGCTTTGAGTGCTAGAATAGTATTGTAACATCAGAGGGAATGAATACCACGAGCTCAAATCCTTATATACCACAACACTATTTTTCTTGTAATCACAACCTCTTTTTCTTTGACATAGCACTCGTTTCAGACCAACTTTACAAAGCTTGAGAAGCATTTCCTAACGTCCCCGGTAACATCAATCGACAATCTCTAAATACTTTTATTAGAGAGTACCCAATCAGAAACAAATTTGTCGTTTCTGCCACTCGATCTGACGCAAAAAGCCTAATTTTTCAGTGTTTCAAAAGTGGCAAACAAAGGGAAACGAAAAGAACCGAGGATCCTAGCAACTGTCATGTCAAAATGAGTCATAAGACAGAATGCTTCTACACTATTAGATTTCGCAAGCCCAACCGCAAAATTTTGTTTAATCTTCTTAACCCTAAGAATGAGAATGAACTTTGTCATAACCATTCTATTGATGATCTCAATCTGCTGTCAACTTCAAAGGAGCGCAAAAGTATTCTTGAATTAGATGACGTGAGAAGGATTAGCTTTGGTCTCGAGCAAAGCTCTTCAGCTCGCAAGATCCAAAATACGATCAGTAAAGATAGTCCCTATAACAAATTGACTAAAGATGACGTTAAGAACATGAAAAGTGTCTATAACAAACAGACAAGAGAAGCTTCCCAGAGAGCATCTACTGAACAAGCAAATTTGTTGATCCAGCAAATGCAAAGCAATGGCTATATGACATTTTATGATTTTGATCAGACAATGTTCTTAAATCCTATTTTCTTTGCGAGCAAGCCAATGACAGAAAGAGCAAAGTAGTTTCTTCAAGTAATGGTCATCGATGCAACCTGCAAGACAAACAATCTTGGTATGCCATTGGTCGGTATCTATGGAGTTGCAAACACCGGTCAAAGATCCTTCAAAAGCTTTCCTGCGGCCTTTACTTGGACATCAAACGAGCAGCAAAACAACTTACCAATGGGTTCTTGAAATGCTCAAGAAACAAATGGGTGGTGAATTGCATCAAACTGTGTTCGTCACTGACAAGTATATGCTTTGTGAAATGCTCTTGATAAGTTGTTTCCTAAAAACAAAAAGCTTTTATGTATATGTTGCATATTGAACAACTTGAGTGATCGCTGTTATAAGAAGACGTTCAAGGATGGTGGCGCTGTTGTTGAAGAGTTCAAATCGTGTGTTTTTGCTTTGATTGACTTTACTAGCTTCACAAAATATTCTGAAAATATGAACAATATCAACGAAATTCTCTTTGAAGATGTTTTTTTTTGTTTTATTTCTAAAAAAAAGACAGAATAAAGTTTAAAGAGTATTTCAAAACCGAATAGAAGTTGTGCTTGTATCAATGGACTGGCAGTTACACTTCCAAAATCAAAACGATGGGTTGCACGACTACTCAAAGGGCCGAGATTGGACATGGTGCTCTAAAGCGCAAGATGATCTCGGCTCGACATCTTTTTGTATGAAGGCTTTTGCTGCAGAAAGAATTAAGGAAAAAGAAAAGGAAGTAGTCAAAGAAGATGGAAAGAAAGAAGAAATGTTTAAAAGAAAAGCTTCTGAAGATAAAAGTGATTTTGTATACGATCTGTATATTCCCAAAAAAGACGGGTTGCTTATACAGAAGAATTCAGAAAGCAACAGTTGGAGTTCTCTCTCTCTGCCAATATTAATCAAGACGATGTTGTATCGACCTACCACTCAAGGAGCGATGGCTATTGCGGTTTTGGAGCAGCAGCATATCTTATATATGGAAGTATAGAGCAATTTGCCAGCATAAAAGGAGCTATGCTCTCATTAATGTCAAAAGAATTTGAAAATGGCATGTCCTCTGAAGACTTCTACCGAAGCTCATTTGGAATGACCACAGTTGAAGTGAAAATCGCTATCGCATGTAGCATTGATTTGCGCAAGAAAGAAGATGAAGTGGCCCGCTATGATTATCATAGAAAAGCGAAAACAGCGGGTATGTCCTTTTGGTTTGACAGCATTGATTGTATGCAAGTGCTGGTGGATGCTTACGGTCGCCCTGTCTGTTATCATCCAGACCCTAGCAGCAAAAGCCAATTGGATATAGCCTTGACGTACTTTCCTCTAGTTCTGCCCAAGAGGCTAGATCAAAAACCAGTGCCTTTACATCTCCAGTATATAGGTCTAATTCATTGGGGGAGCTGTAAAGCTAAAGAGCTTTAGTAGCAGCCTTCTTCCTGCAAACAGAGTTTACTTTGACCCTCATCCTGACAACTTAAAGAACTACAGTGTTACCCCACAATAACGGAATTTGGTATGGATGCAGAGTTGCTCATTGTTGCGGGAATTTCGTCGTCTCCTATCACTGCATAAATCGAGAGAGAATCAGTGATATAATGTGAAAACTTTATACCCAAAATAAGTGCAATCTCAAATTTGTACAGCACCAAAACTATGCAATATTGATTCCGTTATAGCGAGGTAGTACTGTACAACTTGTATTGGAACAAATGGGGACAGCTTCTCAAAGAACAGAAAAGAAGAATGAAACTTTACTTAAAAACATCATATCAATAGATTAGCTGAAACAGTACCCATAACTTTCTTACTAGAACGGCTGAAATATGCATTCAAAACAAGGGCAGTGGTATATACAACTCATATAATATATATTGAAACTCAAACATGGATTGAGTGCGTTATGGCATATATGGATTTAGAGTTGTGGTGTATATCTTTTTCTTCGCAACATCGTCAAGAAGAATTGCTGAAGAGTGTTGATGAGCAGCTACCTTGCTCAATGCAAGAAAAGCCGTCAAGAAGAAGTTGCGTCAGTAACGAGACCAAAGCCCATATTATTTGCTTAGTTGATATTCGTCTTAGAGTACTGCAAGAGCTATGGTCTTGAATCTTAGGCGAAAGCTTTAAAAATTTACAGGGATGGTGAAAGACTTAGAAAGTGAAACAGACTCATTGCTTAAGACTATAAGCTGCTCAAAATCATTTTACCTGCAAGAAACTAGCAGTGATAAACAGAAACTTAGTATTTGGTTTTTCTCCAAGCATCGCATTACCACTATAGATCAGTTGATGGATCAGATAATTATTTGCTCAAAGAATTTGATCATTTCAAATAGAATGTTCTATCGCTATATAATAGGCTAGTTGATTTTCGCCATTGATAAGGTTCATTGGAAGCCGGTAGAAAGGAGCACTCTAAAGAAAAACCAACCAAGGAAAGAATAAACAGAAAGGGTGAAAGAGTTGAAGATATTTATCTTTGTATACTTGCCAGTATTAGCAACTAAGTATTCCAATCATTTCAGAGGTGTTGACATACTATCCCTCTTGAGCGCTTTGATGACTGTTATACTCAACAAACTACTATGTGCGCTTTTTTTTTGGGAAGCGCACTATATTCCTGAATTGTGGGATGCTCTTTTCTAGACCTTCAACATTGCTTTCTAGAAATGCGACGGTAATTTTGGTAAAAGGTGTATTTTATCACTTCTTGTTTTATAAGGAATATTAACTAATGAATTAAATATATTTTTTTTTATGTATACAATTCTTGAATATCATCACCGATGAATGGGATAGCTTCACCTCGGAGATCGACATTCTCCAAGAAATGGTATGGGAATTCGACTAAGTGGCCACGAATGTTAGAAAGATGATCTCTGATAGTGTCAACAGACATTTCGGGATCATGGACGTGACCAATATCAATTTGGCTAGGGTTAGGATAGAACTCCTTGTATTCTTCCCAGTTGGTAACTAAAAAAAAAGTGGACACGATCAGCAAAGTTGCACAAAAAAGTTGATAATTTCATTACCTGTATCATCGGGAACACAATGGAAGACCTCACGGAAAGCCAAGGTGTTGGTCTTGGCTGTTGAGTTCCATCTGTCAAGAGTTTCTTCGTCAAGAGGATCCATAACTAATTGATCTTCTTCGCTCATAAGTGAGTCTTCTTGGGGAATAGGCAAGGGCAACATGTTGTTTGTTACTTCATCAGGTGGAGAGGGAGCAATCAAACCTAAATGTTCTTTCCATAAACTACGTCTTAAACTGGCAGCGAAACGACTAGCTTCATACTAAAACAAAGAGTCAGGATCAAGCATGAAAAGATAGTCAACAAAAAACACAAACTTACGTATCTTCCATTCATTTGAGAAGGAACAAAGTCTTGATCTTCAACGATAAGAGCAATTTCAGAATCACGGTTACCACATTGCGAACGGTCATTTAAGTTGGCGGAACCCATAATGACAACCTTGTCTGTTAGAAATCATGTCAGTAACGAACTGGCAACTTTGAGAACAACACTTACCATCAGCAATAAGGAGCTTAGCATGAATGTAAAGCTCTTCGCTGACATAATCTCCGGCTTCTTCCTTCTCTGCTTCATCATCACGAGGGCGTTCAGTTACAGTATCATTGACCCAAGGTTCGCTTTCAATATCACCACCCAACATGGCATCTTTGGCAATTGAGTCGGAAGCAATACCTTGATCATCTTCATCTACTGCCTCTGAACGACGTTGTTGATACTTTTCGAAATCTTCATCCTCAGGAACACGGCTGTATTCGACTTCATCTTCAACGTTGAAAGAACCTTCTGTATCACGTGCAAAATCTGGATCACCAACATGGTGTACAATTTTAGCAAGATCTCCTTCTGAACCTCCAGCGTTTTCGATTTGAGCATCAGTAGTATCGCTGTAACCAGCTGCCTTCAAGAGTAAGTCTTCCATTTTACTGCGGTTGATACGGTCATAACTTCTCAAACTGTAGAATCGGATGTATTCATCAGGATCGATACCGCTAGCTTTGAGCTTTTCAACAATACTGTCAGTGCCACGACAGATAGAGATGTATTGATAATGCATGACGAGTCTATTTGAATATAACATTTAGTCTATTGTTCCTCATATAACCCTTTTGTGTCTGTTTATTCTTTTCATACCTGGCAGTGGCAGCATCCTTAGTGATGAGATCCGCAGGGAAAGCAGGCATCAAAGGCATCAAGACAAACACCTTGAATTTTGTTTGTTCTTCATGAGCACGAATGATACGTTTAACGATAGCATTACCAATTTGGTTCTTGAGCAAATTCTCTTCTTTGTTATCAGTGGAAGTAACTTTAAGGAAAATTAAAACAAACTGTTAAAAGCACGCTTAGAAGGATATCAATGGTAACTTACTGAAGAATTGATTTTCAATATAAACAAAATGCTCGGCACGGAGAATAGTGGCAATGTAAGCGTTTTGAATGGAGTGCTATTGATATGATACAAGTCATTTGTTTAGTGTTATTTTTTCTAGAAAAATAAACTTTATTTTAGCTTACCTCAAGCTTGACACCGGAACTCCATTCGGCAGAACTACGGAGTACTTGGACACGAGCGGTACCCTTAATACCATGAGTTCTATGCTTATGACGTTGTCTTCTGATTTGGTGTTCTTCTCTGTTCTCTTCAATATAGCGTTCTTGCTGGCCCATACCACCAAGAGGAGGTTGCAAGAAAGGAACGTTGTCCTTGTGCATGGCTTTTTCATGCTTAACAAAGTTCCAACGTTCACAGAAGTGACGAGCCACATCGAGTACGGGTGGACCAGTCTATTGACACAATTTAGTTTTGCGCTATGTAGTACTAATGCATAAAACAACTTACAACACACATTGACATATCGTGCCATGGCATTCTGGGAATAATAGTCTTGTCAATAAGCTTCATATCCCAATCCTTGACTATGTTTCAAAAGAAATAAAGGTAGAAGTGATAGTTAATATGTGATGATGGTACTCTTGCTCATGTGTCACAACCACATACCATTCTCAAAATCTCTAACTCGGGCGTCACTGTAATCTTGACCTATTATGCAAAAATACGTGTTAGTGATGTTAGAAATAAATTAAGTAAACAGGTCTCTGTACCGATAAAAAGTTCACTCTGAGGATCATTTCCGTTAAAATCGGCCAAAGGATGGCCGTGTGTATCCCAACGACTATTTTTTTTTTTGGCACCAACTTTAGTAACGCGCTTTTTTTTTCTCTGTGATTACCTATATCCTTACCCGAAACATAAATCGATACCACCGACAAAGGCGATTCTGTTATCCACTACAACGAATTTCTCATGGTGAGACCAGAAGAAAGTGCCACCGAGATCATGGTTTGGATGTCTCAACACTAAGTAAAAAGTATGAGTATTTGTAGCTATTACGGACATATAGAAATGGAGTTTACCAACGATGTTTTCACTAAGAGATTGAAGAGCATCCTTGGTATGACGGCTGTCCAAAGTCAAAGCTAGTTCAACTTCCTATATTGATTTATTTCCTTTTATTACTCAAGCTCCGGGCCCTTTTAATTATACCAATTTACCTTATAGACAACGATGAAGATTTTGACACCTTCATCAGCCTTCTTCTTGAGCAAGCGGTCAAGACGGTACTCTTGATACTTAGAGGCAGGGCGACGCATGTACTAAGTACAAATAGTTTAGTTTAGCATGGTACACACTAAGAAATCAATCCATGATCTTTACCAATTCTGGAGTCTTGAGTGTTTAATATAAAACAGATAAAGTTTAGTATGCATAATTTTTTTTTAGCTCAGCCTTTGTTTTTGCACACTTTACCAACCACCAATCTTCAATATAAATACACTCTTGGGCGCGATCAATAGCTTCTGAAACAGCCCTAAGGAATAAACGTTAAAATTTACTGTTTCAGCTCACAAGCTAGATTGATATGCACTCACCAACAATAGTTTTGGCCATCTACAAAATACTTGACCTGAGCATTGTGTCTTACGGCAGCAAAAGAATCATAACGATGTTCCTCGGCAGCTAGTTGTTGCTCAATGAAGTCATCATCATCTTCGGGGTTAGCTTGGGTGCTAGTAGAGGGATCAAAAAAGCTTTCAATCTGTTGAGCCAAGTTAGAAAAGAAAGTCATGTTGGACAAAAGAAAAAAAAAGAGAGAAAGAAAGAAAGAAAAATAAAAGGTTTTGTGTTGTCTCTTTAAAAGGTTGAACACGAAGAGGTTCAATTTATAACTTTGGTGTAACTCCTGACAAGCCCTCTTTTTTTTTCATTTCGGTTTGGTCTCCGAACCTTAAAAAAACAAGCTTTTTGAGTATAGTACAACTTTTTAATTACAAAAGAAACGATTAAAAGAAAAGAGAGGGTCTAAATAAACTAAATGGTCCTTTTCTAATCACTTTCATCTAACTCTGACATGTCATCATCCTACATTAAAAAAATAAGGCATTCGTCAGTACAGTTTGCTTAGCAATAAGAAAACGAATTTACCATATCATCTCCATGCTCTTCCTCACTTGATAAATCTTCATTGTCACTCATCAATTCACCAAAATCATGCTCATCCTCTTCAATTGCTTCGTCTTCTTCAGCTTCATCATCTGAATCCATTTCGACATATACATTCTCAGGTAATTGAGCACGCTGTAATTGCTTATCATCAATGTTTGAGTAGGCCTTCACATTCACTTGACTTTGTACGATATCCAAACGACCTCTCAGCGCCAGCAATTTAGGGAAAACACCGAGACGTGTATCTAAAGCCTGATAGAAATTAGACAATTTGCCGACCAGATCAGGAACGGTCATTAAATAGGCTGTATGAATCAGTAAGATCGATTTGATCCAGACCAACAAGGCAGGAGCACGGGCAGGTTTTTCTTGAAATCGTTGAATGACTTCTTGTAATAAGGGAATCAGATATTGAGTGGGTAATCGCTTAACAGTGCTGTTGATCACTTCCACTTTTGTATGTTGTAGACAGGCTTCTAACAATTGAACATCACTTGAGTGCAAGGCTTGTACAAGTACAGTCTGCAAAGATCCTGCAGAAGGTGTGTCGATTGGCTTCTTCTTGCTGCTCTTTTTACTCTTTCTGCTAGTGGCATCTACAACATCTAAACTTTGAAGCCTTTGTTCAATTGAGGGTTCTGTATTGGTCTGTGTCTGATTATCTTCATCCTGATCTTGATCCTCAAGGCCATCATTACCGCCCACAGCCATGGTAGGCGCCTTGATAGCAAAGTCAGCATTGCCGATTACTGTCACAGTTGATTCGTCGTAAGCCTTTCGTGTTGTTCTCAAGTTGTTGGCAGCAATAGAGGCAGTGTCAATAAGATAGTTAGTGATGGGCTGTCTAATGAGAGTAATGTCGTGCAAAATAGCACCTGTCTGGTCATCTACATATTTGACTACCTCAAAAGAAGGTTTGATACTGGATCCTCTAGCAATCATGATGGACTTGCCACCGTTGTCAGTTACGAATTTGGCAGCTAAGATGGGAATGACCACTTCTTGTTCATCAGAAGTAGTGGTGGTGGAAATAAGTTTTAGGTTGGCATCAGCTTCTTTTGTCATTGAGCGCATCATCTTTCTTCTGTTAGAAGTGCTGTGTTGTGTAGTGATCAAAGAAGCATTCTCCCAAATACCAACCAGACCGTCATCTGTCACAGCCAAGACAGAGGGTTCTGTACTTGAAAAGTCAATATGAGACACATTGGTTTCTAGTGTGAGTGCTGTCAAGTTGTTTGAGTTGGTATTTGTTGTCTGAGCATCCCATACGTTCACATAGCGATCATCTTCAGCATTGGATACTAACACATCGTCTTGGTGCGAGAATGCCATTTCTTTGATAGCACTGGCATGACCTGTAAATTTCTACAAGGATCCTGTAAGCCATCTCGTTATCCATACATCAGGCTTTTCTGCTTTACCTTCAAGACAGTATGTGTACTCAAATCCCATAATGTGATAGTATGACCTGCTGTAGCTAACTTGGTCTCATTGTGACTCAATTTTAATCTTCGTACGTTCTTTGCATCTGTCTTCCATTTGAAGATTTCTTTTCCTTCTTCTATATCCCATTCCACAACCATATTGTCCTCAGCAACTGAATAACCACGGGAGCCATCCTTGTTCATGACAAAATCAGTAATAGGTGTAGTATGAGAACCTGAAAGAGTCTTGACAATGGTACCATGAGCAAGGGAATAAAGGCCAATAGAGCCAGTATGCATACCAAGACCAATAACCCGGGAAAGAGAGGTGACACCACTCTTCTTCTTCTTGAAAGCTTGGACAGTGCTGGCCTGTAAGTCGCCTGTGTCTTTCATGTAGCCCCATGCAAGGCAGGTAATACGTTCCTTCTCTTGGGCAGAGTAATCGTTACTGACAGTACCGGATCGAACGTTAAAGATGCGAAGACGGTGACGATCAAGCCCATGTGTGATCAAGGCAAAGTAATCAGCTGTTGTGCTGTTATCGAAAGCAGAAATCACAATGCCTGCATTCTCTGATGCATTAGCTGAAGTTTCTACTGTAGAAGTATCGGGATTTCTCTTATGAGTTACTTTGCCCATGGCGTCTGTCAAAAAGAACTTGATACAAAAAAAAAAAAGAAAAAAATTACTTGTTGAGCCTCTCCTGCAAACTTTAAGTTGTGACGCGGTTATTTTTTTTTGAAAACGACTGCTTCTGCTATTTTAGGAAGTCGACTGATTACGCTCACTTTCTCTTTCTCTCTTTTTGTTTTATCTAAAGCACATCAATGAAATTGAATCAAAAGTAATGATGCTCAATAACTCCAGATGCACTGTTGACTCATAAATTGCTTGTAGATTAAAGTAACAACTTTTTTTTCTTTTCATCTTTCGATAATATGAGTAAAAGAAGAGGGGGATCATCCAAAAGAAGAGACAATGATTTCAATCGTAACATGTCAAGAGAAGGTCATCTAGACAGGCAACTGTTTGACCCTCGTTCCGACAACCCCATTGCATTTAACAAAAAATCTTCACAGCCACAACAGAAGGCTCAGGAGACGCGACGACCTGTTGCTTCAGGAAGACGCATATGGTCTGCGGAAGACAGCTCCTCAGACCATCTTGGCTCAGATCAGCGACAGGCAGATACAACAGAGAAAAGGGCAACACCTATCATTGTACGTAAAAAGTCACCATCTGAATCAAAAATAGATACTGCACCCATATCGCAAGAAGAAAGCCTAAAGAAGAAAAAACTCAAGGCACTTATTGCTTCCCTGCGTTCCATTGAAGCCAAGTTAGAGTCTTTGACTGAAAAGTCACAAGCACTACCTTGCTTTCAGGCAGACACAGATAGTCAGGATGACTACAACGATAAAAGTAACAAACAACAGCAACAGACTTTGCTTGTAGAACAAGATGTGATAGATGCAGAATCTATATGGAAAGAGAAAATCAAGCTTCATCTAGAACTAGGTGATAAATACATTGATATACTCGAATACGACTTAGACTATGCTCAGAAAAAGGGGTTAGAGAGCTTGTGTTGGAAAAGAGCTGTCTACAGTTTGGTGGATCAGTTTAGAAGATCACTCAAGAAATCAACCGATACCATCACTGCTTTGAATCATCAACTTAATAAAAAGAATGCAAGAAGCGAGTTGGAGGCTATGCTGCTGGAGGGTGAAGAAGCGAATGGGGATACTATAAATAACAATGACGAAATACCCGTCATTCAAGAAGGTGGCGGCATGACATTTGTCAGGGTAGAAAGACCGAATGCACAGAAAGATTCTCAAGATTCTGTTGAGCATGAACTAAAGCTACAGACACAATTGGCTCGAATGACGTTAATGAGATTCCTACATTACCTCGATCTGGCTGATGCATTCTATCTCAAGCTCACTTGCTTCTTCAAGCGTGTAGAAGACAATGCTGCAACGGGTAAAGACGACGACGACTCTCTGGATCAATGCTTATCACAATGGAGGCGCACTAACAAATACAAATGGTACAGTTGCATTTCCTTAAGAGGCGATCTTGGAAGATATCGCTGGGTTTATGTTCCTGAAAACGAAGATACAGCCCTTACTCACTGGACCAAACAAGAGGCCTTTTTGGAAGCCTGGAAACGTTATTGCCTAGGCATATGGTTGATGCCTGCCAAGGGCAATCTCTACTTCAATCTCTCTCTCATCTTACCTTCCCAAGACTATGACATGCATAAGTTTTATCTGAGCACACGTAGTCTGATGGTACGCCGCAATGGCTTCCTGAATGCCAGAGAGAGTATGCTTGTGTTGTTTGAGGGCAATCGTCGTTGGGTTCAAAAGAACATACTTGATCCTTACAATACTAAGAACAGCAAAAACCAAAAGAACCATAAGCGTTCAAAGCTACCTCCTACATTAGACCCAGACGTAGCTATTCCTGCTTTATTGATGCGCCTTCATGGAATGTTATTTACCAAGATTGGACTTGACGAGTTTCCTCAGGTGAAACGTATCTTCTTTGACACTCTCTTCGTCAAAAAGACAGAGACACAACGGATGGCAGAGCGCTTTGCCTCTCCTGTTTCTAAAGAGGAGGAGATATCAACCAATGTGCCTGTGGCTAGTTTCTCAGGTGCTCATCTGTTTTGGTTTGAGACGATCGTTCTTTGTCTTTCGTCCTTGTATGCTTATGACTATGCGAATGCCAAGCTTACCAAGTTGATTGCTGCTCATTCAAATCAGCTATTCTATCCTGATGCATCAAAGGAAGATGACTACAAGAGTCTTTTAGATGGCATGAGTGACAACATACTGTTTTCGTATGAAATTGACTTGACCTGTCAAATAGCTGTTGAGTTACTTCAACGTTACTTGACTACAGACTTGCCAAGTGCAAAGGTGCCCACCATCCCCGATCTACCTCATCTGGTCTTTCGCTATCGCGAGACAAAAGCGTTTATTTTTGAAGAACAAAAGAAAGACGCTCTTTTACCTTTAGAGGCCCATACCAGAGACGATGAAGAGGCATGGATTGTGTATATGGAAGTCCTTCTTCATTGGATGGTATTGACTGGCATCTGTATTCGACTCGACAATCAGCCATCTTTATGGGAGCTACTTGTTGGCGATATTTCGCATGACCTCATGTTTGATCGATACGCACACCTTCGTGCTCGAGAACAGGGCAAGGTGTCGACTGCATTTTGGCCACTTTTGATTCAATTCTTAAACAAGCTCTTGTTTCAACTGAATGGTGAAGACAAATACGATTTGGTCAATAAGCATCTGATGGAGGACGAAGTCAGTTTCGAAAACGATGGGACTCATTCTGAGGCAGAGCTCTTGTTCACAAAGAACGTATGTGACATTCTTGGTAGAGCGCCTGATCTCCCCGAGGAGCATTATCTACGTGGTCTTGGTTGGGTGGACGAGATTCATGGTCGATTTTTGAGGCTAGAGGCAGTGAAGAAACCAGATACTACTGCTGTTGTTGTTGAGGCAACAGATATCACAACTCGTCGTAAAATCAGAATTCTAGAATATGGTTTTACTTTGGTCAAGGTAGATTTACAAAAAAAAAAAAGGATATGTCTAATTGGATGAGCTTATGTGTATATTTTTTTTTATGGGGCAGCATTTGGATGGTATCTTGTATTATGATCCAGTGGAAGAAATCTTTACTGAATCTAAATCAATTGAAGAAAAGATGGCAGCACTTGAGCTTGCTTCAGTTTCTTCACCTTTAGACACACACACTTTGTTGGAAGAGGATGAAAACACGATTCTTTCTATGGGATGCACAGCAACCATTGAAGAAATGGACGATGATGTTTTGCTTTCAAGCCAAGTGGAATTAGACGATGACGACCAAGAGAACGATGATGATGATATCATGACTCAACTTAAAAAGAGACGTGAACAACTACAAGCGATTGTAACCACTGCAGAGGCAGAGCAGCACTATGGGTTCCGTCGTCTACCTACTCGCGTGAAGGAAAGAGAGGCACGTCTCAACTATTTACGTGAATGTATTATCCCTGGTAAAACGATTTTAGTATTAGACACCAACTGTTTTATTGGACATATCGATCATGTCAAAAAACTACTTCAATCTCAAACATGGTCTGTTATTGTGCCTTTAGTAGGTAAGTCTTCATTCGAGTAACAGGAAGTGCAATACTGATATTGTGGGGCATAAAAGTGGTCACTGAATTAGATGGTCTTCGAACAAATCCTCATCGTTTGGGCTCAGTTGCTCAGCAAGGTATTGAGTTGTTAGAAGACACACTTTCGTCAAAGCCCAAACAAAGCACTTCACTTCGTATTCAAACCTCTCACAACAACTTTATGAACGATATCTCCATTCGTTCTGAGCAGTTTGTGTTTGGCGAGACTGACAAGAATCTTGATGATCTGATTCTTTCCACTTGTCTTTGGTGGATATCTCAGCAGCCACAAACAAAAAGTAAAGATTCTGTTGTACCTGTCTGTTTGGTGACAGGCGATCGTAATCTTAGTGTAAAGGCCCGTGCGAGAGATGTTGAGGTTGTGCCTGTCTCAGCCATCATACAGCTTACACCCTTTTCATAAAAAAAAACAAACTGTCCTCACTATCAGTGATGTTGTTATGAAAATTGAGCGCACTTTTTTTTTAGATGAATAAACATATAGGTTGCTATCATGTATAACTCTTCTTCTTTTGCTGTCTACATGGCATATAGTACTAGAACCTCTTAACCTTCCCTTTTTTCTATGAAAGTAATTCTATAGCTGACAACCATCCTCCGAATGTGCATTGAAGACAATACCACCTGCAAAGAGTCTGGTTCTGGAGAAAGAACATAGAAGCATGCATAGTTATTTGAGTGATACAGACCGACTACTAACCCTGATATGGTGTGAGTAGTTAAAAGTATCAAGTTCTATCTACAAAAGCACATTCATCAGATGAGCCAATTTGATGATGATATTCAAAAGCGAGGCTATACCAATTGTATTTGTTAGTTTCTTATACATACTCTACTCTGGCAAGTTTCAGAGGAGGCTACTTTGATAGCTAAAGCAGTTGTGCAAGAACCCTTAAAGATCTAGGTAAGAAGAGAGAGAAAGAGGTGAATGACCCTTCAGTGTAACAAGGACTAAACTAGGACAAGCAATCTTTAAGCGCAAGTTGAAACTCCGTTTCCGAACTTGATCCTTCTACTTGCCTTATGTGTGTGTCTTACTTTGATATACTTTTGATAAGCATATATCTAGTTCCCCCAAAAATGAAAACTAAAGCTATAAGGGCCACTAAGCAATCCAATCTCAATGAAGGCTAAACAAGTCACTCTTTATCCAATAGATAGCTAGAATAAAGTCAATAAAACGTTCACTAATAAAAAAAAAAAAAAAGAATCAAGCTTTACCAGATTAAACTTCATTATACTCTTTCAAAGTGAAAAATTACATTGACTGACATAGTGAGTAAGTATAGTACTGATTAAAGATACAATCAAAATCTTGTAGCCTTGGTTTTTTGGATGGAAGCTACATTCCCTTAAAAGCAACTACAGTCTATGACGAATTTCTTCTTCTAACAAGGCATGCTTTCTTCGGATGATATGCAATCAAATCAAGCAGATATTTGACTTTTGTAGGATTGACTAGTTGCAAAAACAAATAAAACGAAGGCAAAAGTGATTGTAACTGGCTAACAATGGATATTCAACACTTTGACCAAACTCTTATAATTGAATACCTTTTTTTTTTATCAATAGTTGCGAATCGAATGATCTCTCATGTTGGATCATGTCTATGTCTATTATACCTACACTCAAGTATCTATAATTACACTTTCAAACAACACTACATGTTACATTGACTAAGCTATTGTTCACATTGGTAGTCAGAATTTAAGTGCCCCCGATAAAATAAAAAGAGGAGGAGGGGAGGGGGACTTACTCAAGAGATATTCACTATCTCTCTGTTCCACCTTGATTAAATATCCAAAATACATTAAAGTTGATTTCACTTGTCATAGAATCACTAAACTGATACTCATATTCTAGAAAAAAAAAGAGAGTTTACTATGTATTTAGTTTATTTAACAAATTGTCATTTCCATCACAATAGTAGTTATGTTTAATGAAATTACAGATACAGGCTGAAAGATAAAAATTAATACTACCCTTCCTATCAGGTTTCTGTTAATGGACTACTAAACAAACGGAAACGAGTTTTACAGGTTATTTTGCTTAATTATAAAGGAAGTAGAATGCCTCTAACACACACACACATACTATCAGTATGTTGATTTCTGCACCCTAATAGAGGTTTTATTTGACACTCTGGCTAGACAAAAAAAAAAAGACTATAAATCATGTTAGTCCTACACAAATCAAAAATAGAACAATGTCAGCAAAGATACCATAAATAGTAATCTAACATCCTACTGAGTTCATATAAAAAAAAAGCTTAACCTTAGATTCTGTTTAGAATCAAAATGAAATTTGGCTCTATAGCTTTCTTTACATCAAAAAAGTAAAAAATTATAGAAAGAGAGAGAGAGCATGATATACACAAAAGAAAGAGATTGAATTCATATCGATTAAATTGAAAAAAAAAATATTTGTGCAACATACTTTACTTGACACGTATAGAAGTTATACTAAAAACAAGATATTCATCAATAAAAGAGTTGTCAATGCATTTTTATTCTGTGAAGTAACTCTTTACATAC
Source organism: Choanephora cucurbitarum (assembly GCA_025331435.1). Classification (NCBI taxonomy): domain Eukaryota; kingdom Fungi; phylum Mucoromycota; class Mucoromycetes; order Mucorales; family Choanephoraceae; genus Choanephora; species Choanephora cucurbitarum. Next base: position 342,515 of record JAIWNI010000011.1, on the reverse strand, counting down.
TTGTTTATGATCTACCGTATTAATGATAAGTGAGAATGGCAAGCTGGATATGAGTATAAGCCTTGCTTATTTCAATCATCTAATTTTACTGTCTAGACTTATCATAAGAAAGTATTTTGTTTATATTATGTTAACGAAGGGAGGGTTAGATTGAGAGATCGACAACCCCCCCTTTTTTTTTATCAACAGACAATCTTTTATTTTCTATTTTTGAGTATTAAAAAAAAGAAAAAGGCCTAGCCTTGATTTAATACTTAACCTAATATAGTGTCAAAATTGGTTTATTTTAATAAAAGAAAAAAATGTTATATCTTAATATGTATGTGTATGTATATAAGGCTTGTATAAATAAGTATAAAATATAGATGTGTTTTTAAGTGTTTTGTGCGTATTTACGATGAAATTCATATCCATACAGAAAAAAAAAAGAGGTATCATATGTACAAGATATTTAAAGAGAGAGAGAGAATATTAACAGCGGGTAATGGAGTCATACTTTTCGGTTACATTGTCAGTGGCCAATATCAAATGGCTTGAACAAGATCTTATTTTCAAATTGTTTGTATCAGTCTTGTAGATGACTGGTTCAAGTGGTTTTGAGTGTTCAATAGGCATAGTAGTGGGTTCATACAGATTTAACTTTTGATGTTCTCGAATCCAATGCCATAATAACTGATCACCATACTGCTGAAGTTCTTCCACTTGAACATTTAGATTGAAATTGTTTAATTTCAAGAATTGTAATTCAAGTGCATTCAATTCAGCTACAGGTAATCCACCTACCTTAAGAATCATCGAGTTAATTATGTGTATATATATCAATATATAGAGTATCTTACTTTGGCATATCTTGCATTGGTATAGAAAATATCAGAAAAGAATTTACTAGCAACCATAATACCGGTAATCACAAGACGATGAATATTGTATGAATCAATTCTTAAGCCGGATGAATTACGGGACATACGGTCAAAGTAGACCAATAGACTCAGGAAGCATTCATTTGAACAGGGGCAATATTTGAGTATGCGTCCAAGATAAGCCTGAATATCGATAGTAGGTATGGCTCGTGCGTAAAAACAGGCATAGGGTGAAGTATGCCGTGATGCTTTTGGCTGCAATCGATCGTTTGTCTTGGTGATACGTTCAAGAAGATAAGTGATCATCTTAATGGTGTCAGTTGCTGGATATTGAACAAGATCATAATGTATAGTCATAGTATAATATAAATAAAAAAAAAGAAATATAGAAAAAAAAATGTGAAAAAAAAAAAGGGAGAATTTATATCATTCAGGCTAGAACTCCGATTTATCCCGTACAAATCAGCAAACAGGGGGGGGGGGGGGAAGATTATTTAATTGGAAAAAAAAAGGGGGGAGAGAGAGAAGCATATTTTAGTTTCACCAATATGATTAAGTAAGTCAAAATAACAATTCTTTACTTTATTTAAATCAATGGGAAAAGAAAGAATTCACTCCCTTTTTTTTTTTATATATCTATTTGATTTATTTCAAACACCGCCCTTTTCATTTGCTTCTTATAGTTTACGTATATCTTTTTTTTTTTATGTGTTTCTTAACAACATAATGACACAGCAAGAACCACACCATATAACACACCCACAGTTATCAGCCAATATACTTCAACCAGAAACTGACAACTTTGAAGAGGACGATGAATTAAACGAGGTGGCTATTGCACCTACCCATCTTGACACCAGTTCACACACAGTACGCATCACAAGACCTGTTCAACCCACTGACTTTGTACTTGAGAGAGCACTAGTGTCTGAAAAGGAGTTGTTAGACCTTGTGTATAGGTAATAATGTTTAGAGAAATAGACTGGCATCTAAACCCTTTCTTATTAGACCAGCTGCATTAAATACCCGTGTAACATGCCGTATTCATCGTTGTAGAGATGGGCTTGACAAGCTCTATCCACAATATCATCTGTTTATCGAGAATCTGGCAACCGATACAATGCATCATGTCTTGACTGCACGCAAAAAGAGAAAGAGCAACACTAGTTATTATACCATCACAGGTGTCTATCGTGACATCCATGAGGGATCTGTAGAACTAGGCAAAGTGAGGTAAATAAAAAGAGGCTTTAGATAGGTAAAGTGAACTGATGTAGCACCATTAGATCGAATTTCTTGGGTACAACATTCGTTACTTATTCACATGGAAGAAATCCCTTGAAGCGTGAAATGACAGCTAGAAAGAAAGATTTGCCTGTCAGAGAAGAACTATGCGCGGTTTTATATGTAGTATAGCTCAAGTAGACGTGTTTGATTGGATTTGCTGACTCTAGTACAAATATAGGATCCTAACATCCTTGGATTTAAAGGACCGCGAAAAATGACCATTTTAATGCACACGTTAACCAGAGATGGAAAACGACCGGAATATAGGCCCTTGAAGGATTCAGACATGTTACTGAGTAAATACAGAGATGGAGGAGCACGTGATTTGTTGGTACTTCATAACAAGAGTCCGCAATGGAATGAAGGTGTGTTATTTTTTTTTGTTGTTATTGATGTGTCCTTAACTCGTTTGAATTAGAAACACAATCCTTTGTGCTTAATTTTAATGGAAGAGTCACACAAGCATCTGTCAAAAATTTCCAAATTGTTCATGATAATGACTGTAACTATGAATTGACCAATGTATTTTTTATCTGTTCTAATGATTTTTATTAGTGGACTATATTGTCATGCAATTTGGTAGAGTAGAGAGGGATTCTTTTACTATGGATTACAAGTATCCAATGTGTCTATTGCAAGCATTTTCAATTGCCTTGACTTCATTTGATGCTAAACTTGCATGCGAATGATGAACATCTATATTTGGATTTTGCAATGAGTGTAGATCGCTTCTTTTTTTATTTTGTGTAATTCTTTTGTTATTCAAGACGGATTAAAGTTCAATGCGTTTCCGAGGCCTAAAATATATATAAAAACTAGCTTTTCAAGTGTTATTTTTCTTTCTTTTTTTCTGTATTTTCTACTTAACATGTCACAACCTTCACTTGGTCTTAACAGAAGCACAAGAAGACAACTAGAACGCTCTCAGATGAAAAGTCAACGTCGTGAAGAGAAAAAGAAGAATTTAGCTAATGGCATCAATCCTAAAAAGTGCCGCAAAATTGTGCCTCCCTATCCACCCCACCTTCTGGACACTGCTTCAGAAGACATTGAGGTGATAGGTGAAATTGATTTTGAGCCACAGACAATCACTATCACCAGAGACATCACACTGGAGAGCATGGCATTAGACTTTGAAAAGATGCAATTCGCACACACAACTGAGTTGGATCATCTGTCGGAAACGACATCCGAGTCAAGCGTGACAGTGGACGACTTAACGGGAGACGATGAAACAATATCAAATCAGGACCCAGCTGAAGTGGCCTCCCTTGCAAGCACTCTATCTGAAGAACACATACCCTATTTGTCAAGTAACAACGAGAAAAAGAAATCAAAGACGTCATTACTAAGACTCTTTCACCATAAAAACCTATCTAAACTGGTAAATATCATTTTTTATTATTATTATTTCTTTAAACTAACATAGCTTATTTAGTCTATTAAATCCATGATACCACCTACATCGGAAGTACCAAAGAAATCAACCGAACAAAAGAAAACTAAAAAATGGAAGACATTTCTCAAGAAGACTTTAAAATAAAATCCTACTTTTTTCTCTTTGCAGTGTAATGATAGTGCTTGTTTGATGGTATAAAAATAGCTGTAGTGAATAATGTAACAAAATAGATCTGCAAGTAAACTGTTGCCTTAAAACAAACAGAAGCATTCTGCCTTTTGTGAAACACTTTTCTTGACTAACCAATCATTGAACAATGTAAACAATGTACATTTCTTGGATCTTATGATTGTGTATTTTCCCCAAGAAAGAAGTTGATAGCCATCAGTGAAGAAAATGGTATGATCTTTGTAAGAGCCATGTGTGTGACATAAATGGCGACATAGAATATCATATGAATCATGGTTTTCAGGAACCAAAAAAATATATAATCCTGTCACTTTGTTACAAATCCGTTGTATTTAAAACTCTCAGAATCAACTGTTAGTGGGTCTTTTCCTCTTCTGTCAACAACAAACAGTCTATGACGTTATTATGTTGCTGGGGTCAGTCTTTATAGTACTCAAAACTGATTTACTTTATACATCTTTGTCTGTCAAGATAGCACTTGCATACTTCTCCCCAGACTAACTGATACTTTTTTTAAAAAAAAAAAAATCTATAAAATGTGGTCAAATGAAATAAAAATGCATGTAATGTTGAACAAAGGCTAATGCAATAATAAATAGATAGATCTTTGTCTCTAATAACTCAAGGTTTCTTCTTCTTCTTTTTCATGATCCTTCCATGCCAATCGCATGCCACTAAAATAAACAAATGTTAAATCATCTAGCTCATTTTCTGCCTTTTTGTATTCTTACCTATCATTCCAGTACACAATATTGCTCTGCCAGTTCTTTTGATCTAATTCAGCCACAAATTTAGGATAATGATCCTTGGCCCAACTTAGGGAATCCTCTAATGCATCAATATAAGCCTGCCAATCTGATTCCTTTGTGATATTGGATTGTTTGATTTGATCATGGAATTTGAGTGAATGTAAAATAGATCGAATAACATCATTTGAAGTTGCATCTTGATGAAATAAGATCCACATTGTATCTTTATGGTAATTAAGCAGATAGTTTTCATACTAATAGAACATCAGTTACTGAATGATGTACCAAAACATTTTTTTACCTTCATTATCTGAACAACACCTGCTACTTCTTCAGATGAACCATAGGCTTGTTCTGCACTAGGTCCCAATTTGATCTTAAGTGTGGATTTACCTGGTTTGATCCATTCACCAAATCCAACTTCACGGTCCTTGAGTTGATCATATTCCACCACTCTACCTGAATCAATAAAATCACGACTCAACAAGGTCAATCGAGCTTGATTGAGAATCTCAAATTCAGCAGCATGAAGCATCTTGACAGTCGACCAGATGTTGATGGGTGAAAGAACGGCAAAGACACCAAACAAGAAGAGTGGTGAATGAGAGACGGTGATCAGACCAACACCTGTCAGCATGCCCAATAAATGAGCAGTTGACATCTGTGCATCATCTTTGGCAACAATATCACCAATGTTGCCATTGGGCTACAAAGTTTTACTGTTAGTTGTTCTGTGAATAGAATAAGCAGATATTGAATTTACTGAGAAATGCTTTGTAAAGGTCATATGGCTTGCAATCCAGATACTTTCATGAATCAATTCAAATGTATTTCCAGCTAAGAAACTTCCTAAATGAGTCTTTTCATCACTATCTATAGGGCTTACCTGCAGCCAAAGGTAAAAATAGTTTGGGTGAGACGACAGAGGTACATAACTGAAGAAAAGAGCCAACAGTAGAGAATAACTCACATACCTATAGAATGAAACATAGGTGAATTCAATAGTGTCAATAGATCAAAGAACACTTACAAATTTCCATGTCTTTGGATGTGAATCAAATGAACTAGCATATCGTTTGATAAAGAAAAGTTTACCAATTTCACCAATACCATCTTTCAATACCCTATATATTTTTCTTTAGGTCTTGATTTCCATAGAGCTTTTTTCTTTTTTACCATTGAATGGCTACAGCACCTCCTACTGCCTCTACTTGGCCTAAGCCTAATGATGCCAACATGGCTTGTGAACATAACACACCAATCTAAATCATATCATTAGAAACAAGTGTTATTATCTTGTCTAAAAGACATACAGCAGAGCCAACATAGGTTTCTAAAAAGAGCCAAGCATGAAATTTCTTATAACAATCATGAACAGACTCAGGGTATCTTATGATGAATACCTTTTTATGTTAGTCTGGAAGAAAAAGACTAATATTTATAAAAAGGATGTTTACCCTACAGGCAAGAACATTTCTCTCATATTTTGCTTAAATGAATTCAATACACTTATTCCACTTGAATGTTGCCTTAATCGATACCATTCTCTCTTTTGTTTGCTATTTGTGCTTTCTTCTTGAGGTTGAACCCATTCCCAAGACATGGGGGTGGTTGTGATGGGTGCAGCAATGCGTGACTTGGATGCCGTGGCTGATTTTGATTTACTGATCGTCTGAAGGCTAGTGTAGATTCGTTTTCGGCCATACACAAGCTCGGTCAGGATTGCTTCTGGCTTGTCTTTGGTTGAGTATCTTAATTGAGATCGTGGTGTGTGGATGAGTGTGGCTGGTGATTTGATGGAATGAAGTCGGAATGCATGCTTTGATAGACACTTGAACATGGTATAAATAAAAAAAAAAAAAGAGAGAAAAGGACTTGCTCATTCCAGAAAAATTATTTTACAGTCACGTGACATTGGCCAGACAACAGCCAAAGTAGGTTACCCTTAAGAGTGAATCAAGATCAAGGACTGTAGTGTGTCTTATTTAGGACAATGACTTTATATCTAAGGACACCATTTATTCTCTCAGGGGGGCAGATCTGTGACTTTCTTATTCTCCGCGTCACTTTAGAGAGAGAGAGAGAGAGATGATAGAAAAGAAGCATAAAGAAGACTTTATAGTCCCCCTTCTTTTCGGAAACCCAAAAAAGGGGGGATTTTGCTGACCATTAAATGAGTAGGATTCGTTTCATTAGCAACAATGGCCATAGAGAGATACACAGACTGAAGGATCTTTACCTTCCCTTCCTTTTTGTCAAATAATCAGTCTGATTAGAATACATCTCATTCTACGACAAAAAAGATTGCTTTTAAAATGATATTGATTTTGTGAAACACATAGTTTAACTTTCAATTGGTTAACTTTTTTAATGATTGGATTTCTTTCCCCGATTCATCAAGATTTTTTTTTTATTATTATTTTTCTCTCTCTTTCTCTTTTTTTCCCCCCCCCCCTTTTTTTTTCTTTATAGAAATGCCTACACAACAATTACCTACCATTCCACCAATTATTGAAGAGCCCTTGGAAATCCCTTCTATCCGTATTGAAGGAGTCCAACCCAGTACTCGTAAAAGAGCCTTTTCAATCACCAATCTAGTCAATCGTACCCGTCGAGCTTATTCAGTCTCTTCCACCTATCCTGCTAAACCTCCACCTACACTTCTGGCCCTACCTGTGCCCAAAACCTCGCATGATCTTTTGACAGATTTCGATCCTAGTCACCGAAAATCAACACTTGACTTGACACCTGCTCAAAGAAGAAATTCCATTGCGGCTGCTCAAAGAAAGTATGAAGACTTTGAACAGAAGATAGAGGCAGCTCCCTTGTTTGTGCTTGTATCTACCTATCTCAACTATCTTGTCTTGATCTTATTTGGTCATTTACGAGATATTTTAGGTAAAGTATTTAAACGTAAAGAATATGCTCATCTTCGTACAAATGAGGTAAGTTTGAGTTCAGGTTTTTTCTTTGTTATATTGACCCCTTTGTTTATAAGGGTTATGCACCTCTTGTCTCTGATTTCGATTCATTTTATACTCGGCGTATGTATATTCGTATCAGGTAAAAGTATGATTGTGTGTTTAGAGTACATGTCTAATACCTTACACAGAGATTGTTGGAATCGACCCACGACAGGTGTGCCTAGTAGAACAGTCACCATTCTGGAAAGAGAATCAAAGGATTTTAATTTGACATTCAAGTAAGGATGATATGACCAATTGGATCTTTTATTGATGATTATCTAGATTGACAGGAAAGACAAAGGAAGTCATCAATTTCTCTTCTTACAACTATCTGGGTTTTGCACAGAATGAAGGTATCTGTGCTGATCAAGTGGAAGAGAGTGTCAAGGAATATGGTATCACAAGTGCTAGTACCAGAATGGAAGCAGGCAATTTAGATATCCATAGAGATCTGGAAAAGAGAGTAGCTCAATTTGTTGGCAAGGAAGATGCTATTGTTGTCTCCATGGGATTTGCTACCAATTCAACTACCATTCCTTCCTTAGTGAGCAAGGTAAGTTTATTTATTTTATAGAAGCCTACAATTAACCATGGTGATGATTAGGGTTGTTTGGTGATTAGTGATGAATTGAATCATAGTTCAATCATCTTTGGTGTTCGTCTCTCAGGTGCATCTGTTAGGGTATTTAAGCATAACAACATGATTGACTTGAGAAACCTTTTGAGAGAAGTGATATCTCAAGGCCAACCTAGAACACATCGTCCTTGGAAGAAGATTGTGGTGATTGTTGAAGGTCTTTATTCTATGGAAGGCTCTATTGTCAATCTACCAGAACTGATCAAATTAAAGCATGAATACAAGGTAAAGAGAACAATAAGATAAAAATGATGCGTATTGACAGAATGGATGTTAGTTTTATCTGTATATGGATGAAGCCCATTCGATTGGTGCTTTAGGTGAAAATGGTGGTGGTATTTGTGATTTCTATGGTATCAGTCCAAAGCATGTTGATATTCTGATGGGTACATTTACAAAATCATTTGGTGCTGCTGGTGGTTATATTGCTGGTGATAAGGTAAGGGGGAAAAAAGGGTTGATTTCCAATCTAATCTGATTTTTTTTTCTAGGCTGTGATTGATCATTTGAGATTAAAGAATCATGCATTCCTCTATGCAGAAAGTATGGCAGTACCTGTGATTCAGCAAGTCAGTTCTAGTATGGGTGTGATTAGGTAAAAAAACAAAAAAAAAAGAAAGAAGGATGTATTGACATGTTATTCTATAGAGGTGAAGATGGTACAGAAGATGGTGTTCGACGTATTCAAGATTTAGCAGATAATTCGCGTTATTTCTCAAATAGTCTAAGAAAGATGGGTTTTATTGTCTATGGTGATGAAGGTAGTCCTGTCATTCCTTTGCTTCTCTTTAACCCTGCTAAAATCTCGTAAGTTGATGAACAGTGGATCCAATACGATGCTAAACTTATATCTGTTAGTGCCTTTTCTCGAGAAATGCTTAAGCGTGGGATTGCTATTGTTGTTGTTGGATACCCTGCTACACCCATCATCAGTTCAAGAGCTCGTTTCTGTATTTCATCTGCTCATACACGAGAAGATCTCGATCGAACACTTGAGCATATTAATGAAGTGGGTGATTTACTGATGCTCAAGTTTAAACCAGCTTGTACATAATAATAATAAAATATCTATCATACACACACTTTTTTTTTTTTATTATTTTTCTTCTCATGTATGTCTGGTTACTCATCACTCTTCTTTTGTTACGTCTATGGTATGTCTTACCTACTGACAAAAGACAAAGAAAACCAAGAGTGAAGGCATGCAAGACACTGATTGTGTTGGGTTCAGGTAAGTGTCCTTGTTTTTATGCAGATATAAGGTTTTAACTCATATTAGGTGGACATACAGCTGAGATGTTACAGCTTGTCAAGTCATTAAATCCAATTCAATATACACCAAGAACGTATGTCATGGCTCATAGTGATCTTTTGAGTGAAGAGAAAGCAAGAGAGTGTGAATACCATATGCAAGAAAAAGATTTAAAAAAAGGAGAATTCAAGGTGGTCAAAATGGCTCGTGCCAGACATGTAGGCCAATCATGGTTCACAGTACCTTTTTCTGTCATCAAAGGACTCTTTTCTTCTGTTGAGATCTTGATATCATCTTGGCCTGATGTGGTAAGCATCATCTTACCATTGTTGTCAAATCATCTAAATATAGCCTATATTAGATTATCTGTAATGGACCTGGTAGCTGTATTCCTATCTGTATCTTGAGTTATCTACCAAGAGTAAAGTATGACATATATATAAAAGAAAGAAGAAAGCTGATTGGATAATATATAGATCTGTCTGATCAAAAAGATAGAAATTATTTATATCGAATCATTTGCCCGCGTGTATCATCTGTCTTTGACAGGTAAACTGTTATATCCTTTTGTGGATCGCTTTCTAGTCCAATGGCCAGAATTAAGTAACCGCCTTCAACGAGCTGAATACAAAGGCATACTGGTCTAAGCACACGTGGGGACATTGGGGATTGTCTGATTGGCTATCAATTGACATGCCGTGTATAGGTGATTTAATTTTGTCACAAGCATAATTTATTAGTTGTAAAAAGCGAATTTTTTTTTGTTGAATAAAAAAAAAAAAAGAAGGTATTTTCAATATATAGTACAATGGAATAAAAAAGAAAAGATTAATGCTTATCACCCATTCTCACTATCCAATGAATTAGTCATACGTCATCTTTTCTAATACCCAACACTTACAGTAAAAGTTAATGCAGACAGCAGCCAACAAAAAGATACACAAGACAGTAGGACCCACACGATCATCATAAGGAGCAGCCTCTCTGTTTCTAATCTTGGTAGCTCTCCAATGGAAGGTATATAAAGCATAGAGCATGACACCCATAGCAATGATGGTAAATAAGACAGCAGACAAACGACCAATACGATCACCAAAGTTCAAAAGACCCATAGCCAAACCACCAAGAACAACAGTGAAATTCAACCAAGAAAGAAAAGTACGTTCATTGGCAAAGAACACTTTGGGTTCAACACGTACAGGAAGTGCAATACGCTTACCGTTGACAGGTTCTAAGTTATTGGCAGAAGACATGAGGTATAATAGGAAGAAAAAGATTTAAAAAAAAAAAAAAAATAGTCTCGCCCTTTAAATCATACAATCCTTTCATTTTCTTTCTCAGCTTTAGTTTCCTATTGGATTGTTAAACCAATGCTTATTTTTTCTTTTCTTTTTTTCTTTTCATCATAAACACAGTAATAGTTTACATAGGCATTCTATAGAGAATCCAAAAGAAAAAAAGTGGCTTTAAACAATGTTGTCACTTTGAGTACAATGATTTATATCCAAGTCAGCTTTTTCTTTGATTTCTGAAATCTCATTTTAAACTGCGTCAAGAAATATAATATTTTTTAAGCCCTTTTTTTTCATTTTTCTTTCTTTTCCCCCCTCTTTTTTCTTCTTACTGAACATAAATAACCTCTTTTTGTGTGTGTGTATATATTATTCATACCAGTAGATTAAGTACTGTTTTTTTTTATCTATGATGTACCTAAATAAGGTGCTGTTACTGTTATCACTATGTCTGTCTCAGTTCACTCTAGCTGCTGAACAGCACTGCTTTGATCCTGCCAATTGTCCATTTTACCCTATTCATGGATGCTTTGCAACAGAAGATGGACTTGTTTGTAAAGATCGAAGTAAGTTGAGTATAGAATCTTCAAGAAAGGTTGGTTAAATCATCCGAAATTAGGAATAGGCTTTGAAATGAGTATCGATCCATTTTATACCTTTATCTATAAGGGCTTAGATTACACCATCAAGAATGATACAGGCCTTCCTTGCCACACCATACCCATTACAGACGAACTAATTAATTATGTTGAATTTCGAGGACCAGAAGTGATGAATGTGCATGATTTAGACTTGATAGGCAACTGTAGTAGCATGTCCTATTGCGATAAACACACCAAGACATGCCAGCCAAAGATGCCATTAGGAAGTGTCTGTCGTTATAACATGCAATGCTATTTTGGTATTGATGGTATTCCAGGCCATTGCTCCAATAAGACATGTTCCATTCGACAGGATATTCCTCAATACTATTACAATACCCCCAGGTGGAGTATGGGTGATCAATGGCAGGCTGCTGTCATTGCCGTGTTGATCACAGGTGGTGTTGTCATCTCACTCTTGGTTGGACGAGTACAGGTCAAGCGATTGGCTGTCAAGGTGAAGGATCTGTTGGAAAAGTGGCAAAATCCAGATGATTCAGTACAGAGAATACCCATGATGGTAGAGAATGAAGAGACATGGAATCAACATCATCAACATCCATGGTGGAAACAGCTGCCTGGTGTTAGCTGGATTTATACAAAATTAAAGCAGACCAGTGGTGAATATTATCCACTTCGCCATCGTACAACGGAAGAACCCCCACCTTACCGAGAAGGCTAATCTTCCTGTTCTCTTATAGTTCATTTTGGATGAAAGCAAGAGAAGTTTATTATCAAAGTAGGGCTGTTTGTTACATGTTGTTTATGGTGAATTCAACACATTATCTTGTATTGTTCTGTTCATTATATACAGTCTTGGATAATCTACATTGCATTTATTAATAAATAATTAAAAGTGGGGCTCATTGTCGTCAAGAGTAATGTCCCAGGCTACACTATTTGAATGGGTATCAAACTCAGTCATAGGAAATGCTCTACTAAGGGTATCCTCTATGTGCTCCAGGCTCATATTGGATAGAACGAGGCCATTTCCTTCTTCTTCTTCTTCTTTGGATGGATTGGCCAATACAACAGTCGCATCTGTGCCCAAATGAACTAAACCAGATGTGCGTGGTGGTAAATGAGCAATGATGTCTGTAGGATGTGTGATTCGAATTGTCTCTACTTTCTGATGTACAAGTGTATTCAAAAAGGATCTGTTGCCAACACGAGGAGAGTGGATAGCATAGACGGAGATCAATCGATTTGTCAATAAGCGTGTCGATCGAAGTGAAGAAGCACATAGTGCTGCAACAGCTTATTTAAAAAAAGAGGAATTAGACTCACTCCCTTAGACACTTTTGTTGGTTTAATTACCTCCACCTAAAGAATGACCGATGATCGTAACTTTGTAGTGTGCTGGCATTGTACTACACAATCGCATTAAGAGTGTCACCACTTTCATTTCACATCGACGCCAGGCAGTCAAGGCACACTCCAGTACCCAGGGTTCTTCCAATGGCTCCGTAGTGATCGTTTCAATCTCAAGCCAGGGCACAGGGGCAAATGACGCATTATGAAGCATATGGGGTGATACAGCCATACCAGAAAACACAACGACTATCTCTTCATGTTCATTGTCTACAGCAACATAACCATACTTTTGAGGCACAGAGTCATCCTCACTAATTTCTTCTTCTTCTTCTTGGAAATGATCTTGAATACCCGAGAATTCACTAATACTACTGATCTCACTAGAGAATGTCTGGTCAGGAGGAATATACTGAAATGCAGAAAACGCATGTGGCTTTTGCTTTCGTGTGATCGAATCAAACAACACTCTCTTCTGTCGACTTGAGGAAGAAGGTTGAATAGCAGACGAGACAAACTGTTTCTCTTTAGGTATTTGAGGTGATGATAGAAATGGTTGCGATAGTAAAGAATCATGCTGGTTTCGATTTTGTGCAACCTTCAAAGCGTGTTTTAAAGGGCCGTAGGGAATATAGGAAATGGGGAACATGATCGATTGCTGTTGAGCATTTTCCGGGTGTTCTGCATTGGACAAGGAAGAAAAGAGCCGAGCTGTGATGGAAGAGGCCAGGACTTCAGATGAAAGTGCTTCTGATGCAGTAGGCTCTTTATGTGTCTGATGAAGAACGGTCTCTAGACCGGTTGAGATGGAACAATCACCACAGCCAATCGATAGTGATTCGACCTGTTTGTTGTTATGAACAAAGGAAGGTGAGGGCGATGGCTCTTCTCGCGATCTCCTTGGCCGAACCAAGAGTTCATGCGAACAAAGCTGAACAAATCGACAGTATCGCTTGAGACGCAAGAGAAATTCGTCTGAGATAGGTTCAAATAGCTGAAGTGTTTGAACAGAAGCATGCATGGAGTGTGTTTCGAATGCAGGCGAAGAGGGAAGTGGTTTGGTCATGGGGATGTATGCTGATGCTTGCAACACTAAAGCTTTAGGTAACATGAAAATGCACTGACGATTGCCTGGACGTGGTTGTGCTACCATCCATTTTGCACTGTGGCCTCGTTGTTGAACAAAACTTATGAATCTATCTCGTATGGTCTTTGAGGCCATGGCATTCATCTCTTCCTCAAACTCCTCTAACACGCCTAACATAGGAGACAGCACACATGTCTCGAGGCTAATTGAGCGTCCTTGGGTGGCAAGATGATCGTCCATCCAACGATGCACCTCTTGTTCCTCTCTCAGCTGCTGAACAAGCCAAGCATATTGTTGCACAGTCAGTCGCAACGATTCATGGTGTCTCCTTTTGGTCATGCCATCTACGTTGATGCCAATGGCCACTTGTAGTTTCTTGGGTTCGTAATGAACATAGGCTGTTTGTGGGATAGCTGTTGTCATGGTCGTTGGCTTGCAAGGCACAATGGTCAACTGCTGTTGTTGTTGTTGAACAAGTGTAACAGGCATATTTGATTTGTGTACTGTAAATTCTGTAGTCAGAGTCACTGCCACGCCTTCTTTTGCATAAGGCTCTGGTGAATAAGTCGAAAACTGTTGTCGAGAATTCTTTTTTCTGGATTGACGAATCGATAGTAATGATTTGATGCTCTTGAAGAACTTGAGATGGATAATTTGATGGTGTTTCTCGCGTCGAGTCATGTTTATGTACAATAGGAGGTGATAAGAGTGAAAGAAAGGAAAGAAAAAGAGAGAGAGAATACTGGCGCCTGGTTATTTTTATTTTCAAACGGTTAACTTAAACCTTATGTGATCACAAACTCAAATAGATGAATTTTGCTCGGGGTCAGATCAGAAAAGGATAAAAAAAAAATGAACTTTAAGTAGTTCTGGGATTAAAGATAATAATAAATGAGCAAAAGAAGTCATTACATCTACTTGAAGATGACGCTCAAGATCACATCAATGCTCAAACCAATGCTTTATGCTTGAGAGCATACAAGTTCAAAATCAAGTTGTCTCGAAACAGAGTATCTGATACACCTTTCTGCTGATATCATAAATATATATATAATACAATAAATTGATTGGAATTAGGTTGATTGTAAATGTACTATTGTGACAGTTGTATGAGTTGGTTCGATTGTTATACAGAGCTCCCATTGTTCTCTTCATTTCTTTCTTTCTTTTTTTTGGCTTTTAGAGCTGATTTTCTGTAAATCAAACTGTCTTCATTGTAAAGAGATTTAGACTAATGCAGCTGATCAAACTGAAACAAACTGAAACACGATGAAGCTTAAAAGTAAAGCAAGAAAAAAATAACTTGATCTTGTTTCGACATTAATTCTTCATGATTGTGAATATGTTGAAGTCTTTACGCAAGAAGCATTATTTCGAATCATCTCAACTGCTACAGGCTTGTGTTTCTTGATGCAAAAGATTTGATCTAAAGACTCCTAAAACAATCGCTTTATAGTTACAGATTTGAACCCAGAAGCTATGTTATTGATTACGTACAATACTGACAATTCTAGACATGTCGTCATCTGCATATGTTAGCCAAGGTTATAAGTGCTTTTTATGGAAATAGTTTACATCTTGTCATTTCTCTCTCCTTCTCTCTATGAGTTTTTGAATGTGGCAACAATGCTTAGAGTCTTCTTTTCATACAAGAGAGAGAGAGAGATCTACAGTAGTTGCTCGATTTAAGAGTGTTTGATCTGAGTGTATGCTCAATATAAGAGTGCACTCCTTCAATTTGAAAATCGCTTCAAGCGCTAAAATACCATTCGATTTAATACAAAAGTGTATTTCTCAAGAATATGCACTACTCTTAAATGAAGCGACGATTGTACTATTGAAATCATTCAGCCTACCACGGTTTGAAGTTCATAAAAGACTTAGTACTTTCAATCTAAATTACAAGTGTGAATAAAGTCTTTCGTTTGTTTTTCTTGTATGGTAACTAGGTGTATTGTGTTGAGTCTATATTAGTCATGCATGTCCTACTGAACAATAACTCAGTAATAAATGTTGTTGCTTCTTGTTTCGATATTGATCATAAGGCTGCCAGATAAAAGTGTTGTCAACCCTATAGACTGAAGCATAAAAGAAAAGCATACTTGGTTGGTTTAGTAAAGAAGCTACATGGAGACTTGACGTCTTTGTTGATGCGATAGTGTTCTCTAAAAAAAAAAAAAATGTTGTTTGATTAGAAGAAATATCATATGCCCTTTGAACCTTTTATTGTCTTGCAGTATTCACCCTATCTGAACCACAAAAAAAAACAAGTCTAGACTGTATTAAGAAGTGTCTTTTGTTCTGTCTATCAATTTCTCTCTTTATCTGATAAAAAAAGCTAGTCTTCTGTCTTGTTTGGTCTCAAGTGACTCAGTAACCAAACGCTATATTTCTTGGAATGAGCAAAGAAACACGATCAATTATAAGCATCATTTACAGAACAATGAAGTCAAGAAAAGCACTGGAAAAGAGGATTAGGAATGAATGGCTACCAAGCTTAGTCCTAATTGAATTCAATTGCTACTACTTTGTTCTTTCTATTAGATCACTAATACAATCAGACAAGATCATCATTGACATTGACACATTCTTCTCTGCAGAATCTGTATATCTTCAATTGCATTCAAAATAGAACGTCGATGTATTTTGGTTACCAAATAAGGATAATAAGGCACAATGGACTACACGAAGAAAGGCCCTCATTTTTTGACGAAACAGAATAGGTAAAAAGTAGACGTGTGACATCTTTTCTTCTTCCAGAGCAATTCCTTATCAATCAAACCGTTTTTCCTTTGCTGATTTTCATTTTGAGCCAATCGCACTAATGGCTCACTACTCTTTTTGTGCAATTTTATGTTTCTGTGATTTCGATAAAATTAAAACACAGTTTTGAAGTCTATTTCAAAGACTCGACAGTATGCAACAAGTCTTCGGGCATAAAGGTTTGTTGTTTCTTTTTACGATCAACGCTCAAAAGTAGATCAGACAGTCTTTTAGCCATGTTTTGCTCAATCCTTTTTTTTTTGAATTGAAGCAAAAGAAAATAAAATAATTGCTGATTCTCTGCTCAATTGCACGAACCCTTTGATCTCCTCCAATGACATGTCTATCATTACGGCATGATCGCATTTTTTTTTCTTTTTAGCTTCTTAACTTTCTACTAAAAAAAAAATTTAGAAATTATAAATAAGAAAGGTCAAAGATTGTCGGATCAATTCTATCTTCTTTTTTCTCTGCTTTACAGATTCGACAGTTTCTTTTTTTGATAGATGCAAGAACAAAAGAATCAAAACATTGCCTTCGATGTTACTGAAACATCTAATGAAAAGAAGTTTAATGTTCTACATAACGAAAGGACCTCAACAGGAACATCAATTGAAACTATGGCAAATGATGACAAGCGTTCCATTGTAAGAGCATTTGTCATGCGCAAGAAAAAGTTTATAAGGCGCGGCTCAAGGAACGATCAACCTGTAAAGGAAGGACCGCCTTACCACACTATGAACATTGCTTCTATTGCTGGCTTACTTAAAACCGATATAGAGAGTGGTCTTAAAGAAAGCTCCATAGATGAAAAAAAGTCCCAATATGGTGTGAATGAGATGGAAGGCGATGGTGGTGTTAATCCTATAAAATTACTCATGAAACAATTCTTCAACATCTTGGTATTAATTCTGGTTATTGCCATGGCAGTTTCTTTCGCATTTAAGGATTGGGTTGAAGGTGGTGTCATTGCCGGTATCATGTTGATCAATGCTATTATTGGGTTTCTTCAAGAATACAAAGCTGAAAAGACTATGGACTCTCTTCGACAAATGGCTTCTCCTACTGCTCAAGTTATTCGTGATGGACATGAAAAGACTATCGCTACTAAAGACCTTGTTCCTGGAGACCTGGTTATACTCAACAATGGTGATGTTGTTGGTGCTGACTGTCGTGTGATTGACTCTTTCAATATGGAGGTTGATGAAGCATTGCTCACAGGTGAATCGCTCCCGGTTAGCAAAGTGTAAGTGAGAGATATACATACTGTCTATAATAACTGATCTTCTTATTAACTTTATCTTTTTTTTTTGAATGTAGTAATGATATACTTGAACATTCTGATGTTCCTTTAGGTGATCGCATCAACATGCTTTACTCAAGCACCACACTGGTAAAGGGACGTGGCCAAGGCATTGTGGTTGCTACTGGTATGCAAACAGAGATCGGCAAAATCGCTAAAAGACTACTAGACAGTGACAGTAACACACGTACACCTCTACAGAAATCATTGGATCGCATGGCTCTTGTTCTTTTGGCAATTGCTATCATAGCTCTAATCATTGTATTTGCTGTAGCTAAATTTCAGATAGACGATCAGGTTGTTTTGTATGCTATTTCTACTGCTATTGCTGTTATCCCAGAAGGCTTAATTGCTGTAGTCACTCTCACTCAAGCATTTGGCGTCAACGCAATGGCTAGAGCAAATGCGCTTGTCCGTCGTCTAGTTGCTTTAGAAAACTTGGGTGCTGTTACCAACATTTGTTCTGACAAGACAGGTACATTAACACAATCCAAGATGGTATTGACTCGCTTTTGGAGACCTGAAGCTGGCTTCTATAAGGTTTCTGGACTTGGCTTTGATATCGTAGGTGACGTCCATCTAGAAAGCGAACAAGAGGGTACTACAGGGGAAACTAGGGTGACCCAAGACAACATGAATTTCGGCCTCCGTCAGATGGTGGAAGCGGCTGCTCTCTGTAACATGAGCCAAGTACGTCAAGACAAAGAAACAAATGAATGGTATGGCATTGGTGATCCTACTGAAGTTGCCCTCCAGGTTTTTGCTCACAAGTTGCAATCAGGCAAACCCTCTCTGATGGAAGAAGGCTGGAAGCTCAAAATGGAATTTCCCTTTGATTCGTCTATCAAGCGCATGAGTGTTATCTGTCAATCAAGTAATGGAAACCAAATAGCTCTTCTAAAAGGTGCCACTGAACGCGTACTGAATTGTTGCTCAGGCATTCAACTCTCAGATAAAGAAGACGTCCAGTATATGAGCTCTGAAGAACTTCATGATCTCATCTTACCTAAGGTCGAGAAGTTAGCTGATGGCGGTCTTCGTGTTCTCTCACTTGCATACAAGCCTTTCAAGTCTACTGATGAACAATTTGAACGCGAAGAGGTAGAACAGAATATGATATTCTTGGGTCTCGTTGGTATTTATGATCCTCCCCGTGCTGAATCCAAAGACGCTGTTGAAAAATGTTACCAAGCAGGTATTGCCGTTCATATGCTTACCGGTGACCATATTGCTACTGCCAGGGCTATTGCAAAAGAAGTAGGTATTATTCCAGTCGATGGAAGCAGAGATGACCTTGTTATGGCTGCTCAAGCGTTTGACAAGCTTTCTGAGGAAAGAATTGATGAACTACCTGAACTCCCGTTGGTAATTGCTCGTTGTAGTCCTGACACAAAAGTCAAAATGATTGAGGCCCTTCATCGTAGAAAACGTATAGTGGCTATGACAGGTGACGGTGTGAATGACAGTCCATCTTTGAAGAAGTCTGATATTGGTATTGCTATGGGTCAAGGTGGTTCTGATGTAGCCAAGCAGGCATCTGACATCATCTTAGTTGATGATAACTTTGCCACTATAGTGAGCGCCATTGAAGAAGGTCGTCGAGTATTTGCCAATATCTCCAAATTTGTTGTCCATATGATTTCTGTCAACGTGGCTGAATTGACACCACTCCTGTTGTGTCTGGTCTTTAAAGAAGGAGATCAAATAGTCTATCCTTTGTCACCTATTGAAATTCTGTTTAACAACCTGGTTACCTCTGCACCGCCTGCTTCTGCCTTGGGTCTGGAACCAGTGCACCCACAACAAATGATGGTACCTCCTCGAACAAGCCAAGAATCCTTATTTTGTTATCGAAACATTATTGATATTCTCTACTATGGTGTTATGATGGGACTGATCTGTATGGCCAACTATGCGGTTGTTATTTATGGTTATGGCAGTGGCAGCCTTGGTACCAACTGTAATCTTTCGCTTAGTCATAATGAGTTTAGAGATACTTGTATTGATGTTTATCATGCTCGTGGTGCATTGTTTACTACAATGACAGTATTATTACTTCTTCATGCTCAGACATGTAGAGATCTTGTCAGCCCAACATGGACTATTAAAGGCTTCACTCGAAAGCAAAACTATTACATGTACGCATCATGGATATTTGGCTTCGGCATTATGTTTATCGTGCTCTATGTTCCAGTGTAAGTTTTAACAAATTGCTATTCTATAGGATAAGCTAACCTTTTTTTTTTCTTGATTTGATAGTATCAATACTGAAGTTTTCAAGCACTTAGGGATTGACTGGGAATGGGGTATGGTTGCTGCCTCGTCTGTTGCATATATCGCTTTAGCTGAGCTCTACAAGTGGATTAAGCGAAGATTCTTTCCCCGTGTAATTAGACAACAATAAACATGGCCGATCCTACCATGCTTCTATTCTAATGTAACAAGACTTGATTTACTTAATTCGTACATAATAAACCTTTTAAATATTAGTGTTTTTTCTTTTGATATATCATCATCTTTACAGAAGAATAAAGACAGCTATTTCATTCCTTATTTTTTTGTCGCTTGGAATATAAAAAGACAATGTCTTACTAGGACAGAGGCATTCCAGATTTACGCAAGCGACGTTGTATTACTAACAATATCATCAGCAGACAATCATACTTTGTGTAGCTGACAGATGCTTGAACTGTGTAATCTGAAGGCCATGTCTCAAAGTTATAAAGAGAAGAATCATAATCCACCCAGGATTTTTTTTTGAGATTTGGTTTTCCAAAAGGTATTGAGTTTTTTTTAAGGTAGCATCCTCATGCTGTTGTTCCTTGTTTTTTTTCTTTTAAGCGACAGTGAGGGTTAATGGAGATCAGTAAGTCATGTGACACATGGACGAATATAATTCAATTCGTTCTATCCTTTTGATATCGTTCATGGGGAAGAAAGGATATGAGGTTGGTTGAGGACGAGCATCTTTGTAAGTTCCTCAGAAGGTATCCGATTAGATTGTTATCTGACTGTAATTGAGCAAACAAGAGCACAGGTGTTGGCTTCTTCCGTGCCAGGGGAAGCATTGACATCTACAGCAGTTGTTAGTGCTTTGTAACAAGTTTCTTCGGCAGGTAAAATCTCTCAAACAAATGTTTGCGACTGTTTCAGACATAACGAAAAATCTCGGTAGACGGTAAGTGACTTGAGTGAAAAGGAAAAGACCAAAATTGAATATAACATTGATGATACGATTTTTCTTTTTGCTGTTTTAGTTTGATCAAAGATGGCTTAGTAATGTCATTCGTTTTTGAATAATCTATCTGATCTAAATAGTCTAAATTATCCCCCCCCCTCATACAAATAGTGATTCGATAAAGCAGCTTTACATCTTGAGGTCATTATTGATGCTGTCTCCGATATAATACACATTTATTGTTAAGTGTAAAAAAATGAAGAAATGATCACAGCTCTTAGATTTGGAGAGCTAGTGTGTATGAGTAAAATGGTACAATGAAATCTACTGATGACGAGCTTTTATAAATTTAAGCTTTATACCTTTAGGCTTTTTACCTCTAGAAAAGGTTTTTCCTCCTTTTCCTATTTTCAAATCATCTTTCCTTGTTGCTTTGCTGCTACCAGATCCACCACATATGTCTGAATCATCTTCATCAATCAAATCATCTTCATCAGTCACATCATCATGTATCAGACCACGCTTAGAAACATACCGAGATGGGTCTAAAAAAGTGATGCTTTAGGTTAGAAGGTCTGTTTCTCCATCAGTTAGTGTATCTATCTGCTTTTTACTAGAGACCATACATTCACTTCCCAAGTTTGAACCACTTCTGCTGGAGCTACTTCTGCCAACAAGTCTACCATTCACGTCGCCGTCTATCTGAGCAGACTTTGCATACGTTTCTGTTCCAGCTCCTGCTCCTACACCAGTACTAATGATAACGCCAACGCCAAAATTAGCTACAAAACCACCTTCAAACCAACGCCAGCACCACTTTCAGCGTCATAACCAAAACCTAAATTATTGCCAGCTCCAGCATTAAGACCAAAGCCAAAGCCAGCATTAGTGCCAAAGCCAGATCCAGAACTAAAAGTTGCAACTACTCTGTTTATATGCTCTTAAGAGAAACTAGTTTAAAATTGTTGTAATTTATTATTAAGATTGTTGTAAGTTATTATTAAGATTGTTGTAATTTGCTTATTAAAGAGTCTAATGTAGCCTTTTCGCTTTCTGTTAATTGAATATGAGGGCTTATAAATATTTGATTTCTTGCTGTCAACAAAATGTATTGACTTTCTCTATCGTTCCATGTAGATGCATTCTCTTCTAAGGCAGAAAGTGCTTTATGAACTGCATGAGCATGACCCAAAGCGGTGGCTGAGGAAGATCGTGTTTCTGTTACTACTATTCCTTCTAGCACCTCATGACTGCTGGTATCATCTTTATCATTGCTGTATTGACCTTCTTGTATCCTTCCTTCTTCGACGTTTGTGAGATTATCAAAGACAGTGTCTTCGTGTCTTCGAGTGCCATGTGTGGGGATGACAGTGGAGAGTGTGGCGGGATCAACTTTCAAAGGCAACTTGTCAGGTGTCCACCAGTATAAAGGATATTTGCGTTCAATATTGTTGATCAAACAGGCAATGACAACCTGCAAGACAGAAGAAAGTGCGACTATACCAACATAGAACCATCTGATTTGTATAATGCTTGGGGTTACTACAGCAATAAGTGCGGTTGCACCACCAGGAGGATGAACTGTCTTTGTTATTTGCATAACGGTCAAAGAAAGAGCCATGGCTGTTGCACCGCCCACCCATTGAACCGCAAGACGTTGACTTTCACTTTCCCAAGTTTGCTTGATCCCCAAGAACAACTGAGAGATGATGGCACCAGAAAGAGCACCCACAATATGGCCACCAATAACATTGCGTGGTTGAGCTAATGGGGAATCGATTACACCGTAAACAAGAACAGCAGTTGCACCCTAAAGAGTTGACAAACAAATAGGTTAGTTACCAAGAGATCTTTAGGAAGAAAAAGAGGAAAAAAAAAGGGAATCAATTCATACAAACGATGCAATAACAATAGGTGATTGATGCTCTATAAATGAAGGTCCATAAGCAAAGACAATTTCTAGAACTGCAATGCCTATCCAAGCTGCCAAGAACGACCAAAGATAAATTCTCCAGACAGCCAAAGTCTTAGGCTTGTGATCTGGCCTTCTATAGCCAAGGAAATAAGATATAAAATAAGGAAATTTCGCTAGTAATCTAGTCATTTAAGCTTGAGTATGCATTTCAAAAGCAGAAAAAAGCAAGAAAAAAATAGAGAAGATAAAGAGAATCAAAAAACTGTGTAACTTTAACTGATTGGCTTTTTTTTTCAGGTACAAGAAAGGGTATAAACGGTTACGGAATAAGGTATAGCCACGCCCTACTATGCAATTGACAACTGAAATTGAGTCATAAAAAAAATGCAAGTATTTAACCGCCGCCGGTCTTGCTTCGCGAAACTGAGGACAGCCTCCCTCCCACACACACACACCAACCCGCGCCAACACAGCAGCTTAAACATAATACCGACGTTGATGAGACGAAGACTGAAAATGTGGTACATGCTCTCTGAGCCACGCTTTATTTTCCTTTAAATATAATAAAAAAAATAATAAATACCCTTTTCCCTTATATCTTTCGTGCTAAGCACTTCAATTCAATTTTTTTTTTTTTTTTTTTTTTTTGAGGGGAGGGTAAACTAAGTAATAATAAAAAATAACAATATAAGAGTCACTAGAAGAAACGAGACCAGAAAGAGGGGCGGGTGTGTACCACATTTTCAGTCTTCGTCTCATCAACGTCGGTATTGCTTGTCGTACCTAAAGCAATCCTTGTTGACTCGACTCCAACTTCCAATGTGGTATTGTTCTCCGTAGAAAAAATTGAATTTGCAATCTGAGTACTTGAAGCCTGTTGGGTGATCGGTTTGTAGTAGTGCTTTTCAAACGTGTTGGAATGAAGGCTCCAGTTTGCATGTTGTTTTACGGCATCCACCGAAGAACCTTTTTCAACCGCTTTTGTGCTAGAGGCCGAGCGAACAGAATGTGGTTTGTAAGTCCTGGTATCTATGCCAGCTTTTTGCATCGAGGTCTTGATCCATGAGGACAGAGTGGAAGGACGGATGGAATTGACCTGTTCTATATCTTCAATGTGTGCTAGAAAGTAAGTGTGATCCGCTGGTAGCCGGACTCGAAGAGGTTTTGATTTCTCTGTAAATAGGTATGCAGTTCTCACCGGACAGAGTTCTTCAACTTCTATCAACCCTAGCGTACAGGTTTTCACCTGAGTTTCCTTTGCTTCTCGAAAATGAAGTGTCAAGGAAATCGGCTTGTCTTGGGACCAATCAAATAAAACATCTCTGAATTGAAGTCGTCCGACATCAGATCTAGGACGAGCCATTGTTGAGAGGCAGACTAAGAGGACTGTCTTCTGCTGAAGATCGTACAAGGAGAGGTTTTCAGATGAGGCATAGTTGGCCAGGATGTAGGACACCATAATGTCTGTATCCCAAGTTCTTAGTTGTGCGGTAGAGGGTATTCGGACTTCTTGAAGTTTCTTAGACCTGAAAAATTCTTGGATCAAATCAACTTCTGCAATTGGAGTTTTATCAGGGTGTAGGGATCGGAACACGGATGCAATAGAAGAACGGAAACCATTCAACGTGGAGTAGGCGTATGATCGGTTATCTGTGAGAAATTGGAGAACAGCTAGAGTATTGTATTCTTTGGGATCTATTTGGGGAGCTTGTTGACTACACCAAGTCACCCATTTATTCCAGTACATGTTGTAGTGTTTGTTTGTTGTATTTCTTCTGCTATGCTCTAAAAATCGTGCTGATGTCTCATTGATACCTTGTTCCTTACGCTTTTCCCGGATAGTTTCCATGCGACCATTTTCCACTTGTCCATTTGAAATGGGAAGGGGGGTGATAATTGATTCATCTGTAGTAACATGGGGAACCAGTGTTGTGTTGGCCAGTATGGAGAGATCAGTACTGCTGACTGTAACTTCTCTCGTTTCATCTTCTGTAGGACCTTCGGGATCAACTTCCACGGTGGGAACAGGTAAAGACCCCTGTGTGGCCACTGTTGATGGAGTGCGTCCGTCGCTTGCGCCTCCGGGTCCGGTCGTAGACTCCAGAAGTGTGGGAGTTTTGTATTCTGGCGTGATGCAAAGGCATCCATTGTCAGAGGTCCGAATCTGTGCTGTATCGACTGGAAGGTTTTCCAGGGGATTGCTGCTTCGTATAACGGCTTCTTCGGCATTCGGCTTAGTTGATCCGCTGCTATGTTCTCCACACCTGGAATATGATGGTAGGTCACTTGGAGATTGTACTTGTTGCAGAGATCTTGTATCTGTACGGCAAGCTCTTGCAGCAAAATCGAGGTAGTTCCCCCTGATTTTGTGGTATACTTCAATGCTGTTTTGTTGTCCGAAAATACTTCGATTGTCTGTCCGTGGTATTTTTTGGCATGCAGCTTCAAAGCGAAAAATATTGCTTTTAGTTCTCGCACGTTTATAGAGGTTACCTGCTCTTCCTCTGTCCAAAATCCGAATGTCTTCATGTCTTTGGACGATATTCCCCATCCCGTGTCTGATGAGTCTGTGTAAATGGTGATGCTGGGTTTCGCAATCGGCAGTGTTTGAATCGGAAGGCCATTCTTTTGTGATGCAAACTGCTTCCACCATCTCAGTTCCTCCTTTGCTTGTTCGCTGATAAGATAGGGTCCGTCCCAGTTCTTGTGTTGACGTAAGTTGTGTGCCAGATCTCTTTGAAGGTATCGAATGTGTAATAGGGCTTCCCCTATTGCTGGTATCACCGAAGTCATCTTCCCTAGGAGTCCTGCGAACCATCGACAGCTCTGTGTTGAAGTCAGTTCGAGGCTCTTTTTGACTCGTTGGATGATCTTTTGCATTTTGGTTTGCGGAACGGTGATGATCATTTTTTTTGAGTTGAATTGAAAACCTAAAAAGTCTTGGATTCTTGACGGTGTAAAGACACTTTTTTCCCTGTTGATTAGGAAACCTAGTCGCTCTAAATGCGATATCACTCGAGTTGTTAGCTCCATTAGTCTTTTTGGATGTTTTTCTAGAAGACAAATGTCGTCTAAATAATATACCAGACGAACTCCTTGCTTTCGTAGGGGTTCCAGAGCAAAGCGCATTAACTTGCTGAACACTCTCGGAGCAACGCTGAGACCGAATGCGAGAGTTTTGTATTGATACACCGTCCCTTGATGTTGAAAAGTGAGGAATTGACGAGATTGTTGGTGAATTGGTACAACGACATATGCGTCTTTTAGATCGATCTTGCACATGAGGTCGTCTTTTTCTAATATGTCTCTTAAAGCGGGAATTCCTTCCATTTTGAAATGGTTGCATTGCACAAATTTGTTCAACTTTTGACAGTCCAAAATGGGTCGTCGTTTGTTGGGTTCTTTTATTGTGAAAAAATTTGATAGAAAGTTTTTGCTTTGGGAAGGAGAGGTTTCGATAATTCCTGCTGTAAGGAACTTCTCTACCGCTGCTGAAACAGCTTCCGTTTCGATTGCGTTTAAAGACATGTGTGAGGGTTTCCAAGGCATCGGCTTGTGAGCCCATTGAATTTGAAAACCTTGTGAAACTACTGAAATCGGCCATTGGTGGGAGGTGATTTGTGTCCAATTGTGTTGAAAGTGTTGGAGTCTGCCCCCAGGAAGGATTCCATCCTGGGTTACTGTGTAATGATGAGATGAATGTTGAAGTTGTTGAAAAGGTGCTGTCGGTTGTATCGGTTGTGTCGGTTGTATCGGTTGTGTTGGTAATGTTGTAGATGGTAGTGGGAGGTGGTACTGCAATGTATTTGGTGGAACTGGTAGAAGGTTGGAAGTTACACTTAGTTGCGTTATTGGGGTGTGTTGTTGTTGTTGTTGTTGTTGTGGTTGTTGCTGTTGTTGTTGTGTTGGTGATACTTTGGGGAATGGCTGAAGGTTGGTTTGTTGTGGTTGTCGAAGAATCTTGGGGCCCCACCTCGGCCCCGTCCTCCAAAATGCTGATGTCCATTTCCTCCTCTGTGATTGTTGTATCTACCTCTGGAGGAGGTTTGTGGGTGGGCTGCTGCTCGCAAGAGGCTTTGCTGGAATCGTCTCTCGTTGTACTGTTCCATGAAATCTTGGTCAAAGGCTTCTTTCTTACCTGAAGCATCACTGCGGCGCCCTTGTATCTGGAGACCTGGAGGTGGTCTAATTGCTTTGTATGTAATGTCTCTGGCATCTTCATCATAATTTTTTGCTGCGATCCATGATAGGATAGCCAGACGTTTGGCACCTTCAATGACCGTCCCCAAAAGTGCTTGTACTTCGTCATGGTTGAGCGAAGTCTGGTTGTTGAACAGGAGAAGTTGTTGTTCATATAATTCTGTTGCTGCTCTGGCTGTAAGGCGGCAGTGGTCCGCATGCTTGTATGTATTGGTGACCATTTGATAGGCATCCATTGGGTGATGTTTAAGTCGTTGGATAAACTCTTTGTTGGTAGTTTCTCCCCGGGTCCATTCTTCATGGTAGTAGTGTTGAATTTGTCGTTTGTATTGCTGTATATTCTGATTAAGCTCTGGAGTGGGGGTTTCGTCCAGGATTGTTTGGATGTCAAGGGGTAAATCTCGTGCATTAGATGCTGTTTCGCGGTCTTGGCGGGACTGTTGCTGCCATTCTTTGAAGAGCTCGAAGGCCTGTTCTTTTGTGAACATGATTGGTTGTTCTTGGGGAGATGTATCATTTGGAGTGTTATCAGTCATAGTTCTCCACGGTGCGCGGCTTAGAAAGATATAAGGGAAAAGGGTATTTATTATTTTTTTTATTATATTTAAAGGAAAATAAAGCGTGGCTCAGAGAGCATGTACCACATTGGAAGTTGGAGTCGAGTCAACAAGGATTGCTTTAGGTACGACAAGCAATATTTTTTTTTGTTAATATGAATATTTTGAGTTTTTTGTATAATTTAAAGGGAAACTTAAGGTAATTGTAATGTCTCACTGAGTTTCATTTTACGAATATCTACCCGTTTTCGTTTCGAAATAAACAGACATAATCTCATCTTTTATCTTACTAATAGCTTTCAAAGCGCATTTTTTTTTGTAGAACAATTTATTGATAAACAAAAGAAAATAGTCACACGTCAAAATGAGAGGTGTGCTAGGTAAAATAAAGGGACTAATCGAGACGTCGAATATGACTAAGAATAGTGGATTCACGAAAAGGAGTTGACAAAAGCCCAGTGAACACACCAGATGGCCCCTAACAGTATCGGTACATAGAGGGGTAAATAGGGTGGTTGGGGGGGGGGGGAAGCATATGCGTAGGACTGTAGATTCCAAAGGACTATAATAGCCTGTGGAGGGCTGAATTCTAAGAAGGAAAAGGCATTCCAAAGTACTATTTACCAAATAGCCCATTTAAAAGGACATTCAACAAACGGTAGTGTCTAGATTCCGCAGCAGTGTGGCAGAAGAGGCATGTAGCAAGGGTATCTGGGCGGAAGAGAGCAACTGTATCCTGACAATAAAATTTATCATGACGAATCCGGAACCAAAAAGTACGACAAGAGGGATCTAGGGGCAAGGTTCAAAATTAAGTCTGATGATAAATGAAGAGGTTTTGCTCGAAGAAGCTGACGACGAGGCTTACTAGCAAACAATTGGGATGTTTGATCCATCTAGTAAATCGAAGAGCGTAAAGATTCCGTACTAAAAACAGCCTCTGAGTCTGAAAAATTCATCACAGTTTCCTGTAGACTGGAATGCAAAAGAAAACTTTCTTTGATGAAGATCTGTGGAACCCCGCAGTCGCAGTGGCTCTTTGCAAGGAGAATCACTTTTATTTAGCTTAATTTAAACACTGTATTTCAATAAAGTAACACTAATACAAAAAAAAAGGAATGCAAAAGAAGAGAACCAGTCTGCAAATCATGGTTAAGACGGGCGCGGAAAAGGAGGACAATCAGTGGTCCCAAGGAGGCGGAAACTTTGGCAGTCTCGGTCAATACAAAATAACTCAGCAGTCAAGAGTGGCCTAGGACGTTTGTTTAACAGTCATTGATCTTCAAAAAGTGGCTGGAAATAGAAGGTAACCGGTAGATGGAGGAATGTGAAAAGGTTGCAGGGAACCTGGAGTACATCTGCCGCGCAAAACCGATCAAAGGTGCGGAAGAATAGGTACATAAAATGGCCATAGTCCAAAGAGCTCTCAAGGTAGAGTAGAAACAGGACAAAGTTAAAAATGTACCCCTAGTGAAGAACTGACTGATATGATCAAGGATATATGGACGTACAAGAGACACCGATGAAGGACGGAAAGCTTCCCGTATCCACCGAACAAAAAGGCGATGGTGCTAAACTACAGGATCTAAAATGTCAAGACCTCCTTCCTGAAGGCGTAGAGAGAGGACATCATATCGGAAGCTGGGATGAATACCCTTATTCACAAATGCACGCACTAAGCTGCGTACCTGTTTAAAGAAGGAGAGGGTTGAGGAGATCATTTGAAAGCAGTACCACAACTTGCTTAAGACAATGACATTAACAATGGTAACTCTGTCCCCCCGAATAGAGGGCTGTCGAGGGCCATAGGTGGCACAAATTTCTCTGATAGAAATCAAAAGTTGCTCCTCAACTCACCGTCGTTGTTGAATAAAACTGATCAAGGGGGAATCCCAGATATCGAAGTGTTTGATTCAAGGCGTAATCATGCAAACTCGTAATTCCGTGTGACTGCAGAAAGAAGCACTGTTGTATCAGACACGAAATATAATAAAAAGTAAGACTTGCAAAGACAAGAAAAGTACAACCAGGATCTATATAATCCTGGAAGAAGCGAAAGAGAGAGAGAGAGAGAGAGAGAGAGGAAGTTCTTTATGATCAAATATGTGTATTTAATGAATAGGAGATGGGCTAGATGAATTACAGCGAGGTTACTATGCATCATGAGTCAATGACAGACTGCCAAGTGGATCAAGAGTCTTAAGAGCGACAAGCGTTGTATGAATAAATCAATCTCATATCAAGTCAAGTACTGAGCTACAGCTATGTCTAAGTGCACTTTCTGCCTGAATAAAGCATGTGTCCTATACTTAATTTGCCATAGACCTGATAAAGATACAAGCTACCCCAGGATCTTGGTAAGTACTTGTTTTCATGCTGAAATAATTGTAAGACCAACATAAGCAAAATACTCATTTCAAGCGTTTATAAAAGAAAATAAGCTTTGCTGTATTACAACCTCATTCTTCGTGCTGTTGAAATGCAATGATACTCATATTGAAAAACTCATGTCTATCTGAGGACTCTGAGAAAACACACACACAAGTCAACTCCCCTTTGATAGTCTGTTCCAAAATCATAAGAAGCCGAGCAGATTGTAAAACTCAGTGTGCTAATCATAAATTTAAGGTTGAGTGTCAATGTAGATGACGCAGCCTTCTGTTGAGCTAGTTGTCTCAAATGAATTGCAATCCTTTCTACCGGCCAATCCTAAATCAAGCACATCTTTTGAGTGATGACAAACTCATTTTCTTTCTTTGCCAACAGAAAGTGATATCTATTTGTTGTCATACAACACTTGATCAAATCAAATCATTTTTTGTAGTTATTTGACACTTTAATACAAGTACATCAGGTCTTTCATTGCTTAAAGCTTGGGACTACCAGTTGCACTTTCAAATTCGATAACCAATTTACCAAATTGTTCACCATTGCTATAGATTGGGAAGGAATCAGATATCAGTTGGGACTTGATTGACAAAAGATAAACTTACCTGATGGTAGCAAAGGCTTCGTCTACTGATGTGGCATTCAAGCCATGCCAGACATGGGACACAACAGGCTTAATCTTGTGCTGGTTGACAAATTCAACCATTTCTTTAAATTCTCTTCTGGAACCCATGGTGGATCCTCTGGCATCAATGTTCTTCAACACAGGGCCCATCGTAAAGGGAAATCCTTCAGTATTAGCTGTTTGACCGTAACAAACAAGAATACCACCTGTTCTCATGATCTTGGGGTAAGCAGTACATAAGGAACTACCTGAACCATCAATGACAGCTGAAAGCAAATTGCCACCAAGTAACTTTTTCAATTCATCTATGGGTTTTTCTAAATGTGAAATAAAATGATGAGTGTCTTTTTTCTTAAGAAACAACCTATTTACCTTTTTTGTAATTAACACCACCCTTAGCACCCAATTGGATAGCCTTTTGGATTTTTTCATCGCTTGAAGAAGTGACATAGACATGAGCACCAGCAGCAACAGCAAATTGAAGAGCAAATAAAGCGACACCTCCACCAATACCAGTGATCAGCACATGCTCATCTTTTTGAACAAGACCTTTTGTGAATAAAGCTCGGTAAGCAGTCAGACCAGCCAAAGGCAAGGCAGCAGCCTCAGCATTGGACAGATGGTCAGGACAAGCAACCAAATCCTCGGTATTGATAGACACAGGCTCTTCTGTAAGTGTGCCAATCAAAGGTAATAAACCGAGAATAGAAAAGCTTCTTTCGGGTCCTCTTGCGTCCGAGTCCCAACCATGACCGGGATTCAACAGGACACGTTGACCTACACGCAAGTGAGAGGCATCTGTCTTTGTGACATAAGCAACACCATCAGCACCTATGACTGAACCAGTTTTGATACCGGGATATTGTCCCTTTAAGATCCAGAAATCACTTTTTTTTTTTTGATTAATTCATGCAAGAAGACGCGTTTGTTTATTTTTTTTTTACCGATGGTTTAAAGCAGCAGCTTTGATTTTGACAACAGATTGATTGGATTGGGCTTCAGTGCCTTTATTCTCTTTTAGTTCAAAGCCAAATTTATACTTTGTTTGAGTTGTTGGGTTTTCCGAGAGAATGACAGATACCATTATTTATTTGAATAAGAGAAAAGAGAAGAAAAAATAGTAAAAAAGCACATTTTATTTATGCACTTTATTTTTTTTTTTAAGTATTAGTCAGCACCTTCCTACACCCACCAATCATTTTGTAATGAGGATTTATTATTATTGAACAAGATCAAGATGATGGTGGGGGAGGTGGGGGAGGTGGAGCAGATGAATAATCTTCATCTTCTGCTGGAGGAGGTGGAGGTGGTGGTGGGGGAGATCCACTGCCTGTGTGAGCAGGAGGAGGTGGAGGTGGAGTTGATGTTGCTGAGTTAGTGGCGGATGGAGTAGCAGCAGGTGCATTAGGATCAGAATAACCATAATAGTTATAATAAGCATTGGGATCATACTGATATCCTTGAGCTGATTGTTGAGCATAATAGCTGCTGTAGTATTGATTGTATGCATCATAATCATAAGTGCCACTAGCATCTGCACCAGTCGTATTACCAGCGGGTGTATTATAGCTATGATAATTATTGTACTGTAGAGAGAGAAGAGAGGGGTTAGGAAAAAAAAAAAAGGGACAGATTAGCACTTTTCAATTTGTTTTTCTTTTCTTTTTTTTTAAGGTTGACTCATCTCTCGCTCTCTCTTTTTTTTTGACAACAAATACCAAAGGGAGTTCCTTTTTTTTTTTTACTTACGCCATTATAACGAACTGAATTGTTATATCCACCTCCTCTTCCATAACCATATTGACCAGGTGGAGGTCCTCTTTCTGCTTCAGCCTTTACTGTATCCAATAAATCTTGAGTCAACTTGATACCAGCTTCCAATCCTTCTTCCCGAATACATCTAATAGACAGAAAAAATAAGCACACGATCTTGAGAAACTCTAGGCTTACTTACGAAAGGTGAACATGCAAAGGTTCATCTGATTCTACACCAGTACTAGCTTCATAAAACCCAGACCCTTTACCCTTCAATTGTACTCGACAGCCTGTTTCCTGTTGAATGTGTTTCACAAAAGCACCATTTGGACCCACAATCTTGGCACGAAGGTTAAAATGAGGTGTGCCGCCTACTTCCACAGGTAATCGCTTTTCAAAAAACTTTCGTTCAGGTCGTTTCATTTCAGGTCGAGGGTGTTCCTCTCGAGGTGCAAACCCGGTGCCTGGCTGAGGGACTTGTGCAGTTTCAATCAATTCTTCAATCTTGGCAATTGCCTTATCAAGCGATTCTTTGGTGGATGCAGTGATATGCAAGTAAAGTGGAGGTTCTTTTTCAGTTGCAAGTGATTTGTCTGGATAATACTTTCCACGCGAGATGACATCTAGATGATGATTAGATAATGTGTCTATTGAAAACAATCGGCCTTACCTGCACCCGTTTCTTGTTGAATTTGAGTCTGAGTGGCACCTCTGGTCAACATGTATCGATTCTTTAGATCGTTGATAGGAATATCTTTGACAAATTCACCTTCTTTAGATGCAGTCACGGCAGCAGCAGCAGCAGCAGCAGCGGCGGCGGCGGCAGCGGCGGCAGAAGAAGAAGGTGGGGAAGTAGGATTACTGTTGTTTGTGGCCTGTGTAGTACTGGGACTTTTGATTGAATCAGATGGACTACTTGAATTATCGTTCACAAGAGAGTCGTCTACGGTAATGCCCTTTCGAGCCAACATGGCATTGATTCTAGCAGCAGCTTCACCTTAAAATGTGATACTGTTAGCATAGTACCGTGACGTGTTAAGACGATGGTCAAACTTACTGACAGCCTTGCTGGGATCTTCTTCACTCTTCTGTATCTTTTCACTCGGGCCTTGGTCCCCGTTGTCGTCCTGATCCCACTTTCTCTTCCTATTGAAGAAACACGAGTCAGTTCTGATGTTGTATATAAAGACAGTCAGACCTACTTGATTGACTCTGACATGAGTAGTAAAGTAAAAAAGAAAGAGAGAAAAATTAAAAAAAAAAAAATTCTTGAATGTTTTAGGCTACATACACTCCTTGACTGTGTATCCATCGTAAGCTTACTGAGCTTTAATCACAATGGTCATGAAGTGACTTGAATCAAAATAACATCTTTATGGGCGTGACTCATGTCTCTATTACTGTTTAATACAAAGCATGACACACTCTAGTGATTTACATGTGAGTGAATTGAAAAGAGTATGGTTTTATTGTGCATAAGATTGCTTTTCTTTTCTTTTTTTTAAGGAGAAAAAGAGAGAGAGAAGGGAGGGGGGGGGAATAAAGGGCTATTTACATGCCTTTGATATAGGCAGGGTTAGCAGTAAAGACTTCTTGAATGATACGAATGATGTTTTCAAGAGCTTCAAGCCATTGTCTCATTTGAGTATGACCAGCTTCATCTTGAACACCAATCTTCTTGTAAAAGTCCTCACGGTAAGGACAGGCCTTCATGGCAAGACCAAAGACAGGACGAACAAACATACTGTGGTGCTTCTTTAAGGTATCTTCATAAGATTGAGTGAAAGAAACAGCCAATTCTTCAGAACCATTGTCGATACTACGACGCAAAGCTTGAGCAGTAAAGTCAAGACCTCTAAAAAAGGTGTTGAGTATATATATTCTTCTCAGTTTGAAACATGTACATACCTTGTTAACCACAAAAGACCTTCAGTAGCCACTCTCTTCTTTTCAGGTGCTTCAGTAGCCATCAATGATTGAAGAGTAGCATTGGCAGTAGGGTTTGTCAAGTAACGGTCTCTGATTTTCTAAAAAAGAGAGAGAGACGCGATCAATAAAGAAGTAAAAAACTTGAAAGACAACTGAATTTACCTTGATGTTACCATTCATGTCCTTTTGAACGACAGCAAAGGCAGAAGAACCAAGCAAGTCTGGTAGATGGAAGATGAGCATCTCTTACTCTGGTCTATCACAACACACTTACCAAAGAGCTTCACGAGACCTTCAGTGGCCTCAAGGAATTGTTCAGTGTTGATGCCGTTGGAGATGTCGACATCGACATAGGAGCGTTGGAGAGTATCAAAGTAAGTCATGGTGGAAGATAAAGTGAAAGAAAAGAAAAACAAATATGAGAGTAATTAAAGCACGTTTTATTTTTAGTTATTAATTTTGACTTTTCGCCTTGTATGCGTTACACGAATTTCAAGTGCATACATGTGCCTGAAAGAGTCAGTCTGTTTTATGCATAAAAGAAAGTTCATTTTACATGTGCATGATTCTACATTTTTTTTTGTACGCGCACTAAAGAGTGCTTGTGCTTGAATTCTAATATATTAAATAGAGTATGACACTATTTTTAATATACGCCAGACACTGTATGCTATAGGGTGTATCTGACAACAGAAATTAGACAACAGACAGCAGTATACCGAAAGTATCTTTTATTTGATATGTGCATAGGATATCACATACACAGATTCTAGTTTCGCTCTATCATCACCACATTCTCTTTTTAGATAGTTTGCCAGCAAGAAAGCAGAAAAGAGGGTACACAATTTAAATAGAAGCAAAAGATGACTCTCTGTTAATGTCTGACAAATGGCTAGCACCTGTTCTTTGTCTGGGTCTATCCCAAATCTCTCTCCAAGATATCTCTCTGCTTCTCTATTCAACAGAGGCACATAACCATCTTCTCTTAGCTGATTGATAGCATGAAAGAAATGATGTTGACTAACAAAAAAGCATGAACAATGATCCTTTCATGAAAACACCAGACTTACTCTTTTGTACGATGCTTGTATCTACTGAATGATGTCTCGAATGCCTTCATGATCTTGTGTGGATCATAGTCATAAAAGAGTAACCATTTCTTTACTTTATCATGGTATCGCTTTAATTTTCGTTTTTGTAATATCAGCATATGATTCTTGACATAATAACGTTTTGCCTTAATAAGATCACCACCCTGAGAGGGTCTTCCTTGTTTACCCGTATTGGTTTCCAGAAAGGTATCACTAGCTATAAATTGATCTATTCCCACTAAAGATAAAATGACCCATGAAGCTACTTTCTTGTTTTCTCTCTCTTTTATCACTTACCTGTATTCTTTCTCTTTAATCTTGTGCCTACAGACATAGGAGTGAATAAAGGAAAAATAAAAAAAAAATTTTTTTTTACTCTATACAAATGTTGACAATGTGAAAGTGGTACAAACTATCAAATGAAAATTGTTGACAAATTGATGTACGACGCATTATCCTCTCTCTTATTGTTTGACAACAATTGTTTAGAGTGAACATCCCAAATGAGGATATAGATTTTCAGAAGAACTCCAATTTTCACTTTTTGAAGAAAAACTCGTGTCTGGGCAATTAAAAGGAAATAGTTAGATCCGAGTTACTTAAATGGGCAAACAATCAGGTTTCTCTTAAATAAGTAGGAGCCTGAGAATAAGATCATCAAGTCAATTCATTTCTTTTTCTTTCTTTCTTTCTCTCTTTTTCTTTTTTTTTTAGATAGATAGGGATTTGACTGACTATCTTATAGACTAACTCAATTCTCTCTCTCTTTTTTCTTTAAGAAAATAAAAGAAATGATAAACCCCGATAGCTCACAAGTTAATTAAATGGATAAAATTGCTTTCAAACAAAGAATGTCCATAAATGGCAATATGTTATTTATTCAACTCCACTAGAGTGATGTAGCGTTTCATTTACGGGACAATTAAAATGGATTTTGTAATCATATAGGGCATATCTTTTCTCCTTTTTTCCCCCTCTTCTTTAACAAACAATGTCGGATGGTGATTGCATGTGAATAGACTACCATAATAGGATACTGTTTATTTCATTTAGGCCAATTGAATCAGCCTATTATCCTTTCCCCTCTCTCTCTGTAGATTATCCAATTGACCTAATATGTCAATTGACCATTTGAATGGTCTCCAAAAGATTCATTGATTTGAGTTTAAATGAAGATGAGAGTGTAGCTTACATTTTGACAGCAACCAAGTTGTACAACAAAGTAATTAATACAGTTTTATTAACAAAAAAAAAGGGTGCCGAAGCTTAGGGTTCAAACTATTCTAAAATGACAGTTTCTAATATGTCTTGAGTATATAAATGGGAATCAGCAGAAACCTTATTACTCAAGCCTATTCTTCATCTCACCATATATAAAAAAAAAAGCAAATCTTGTTCTTTTTTAAATCTATCTTTTCTTTAACCATGCTCTCTATACGTAATATGTTAACTGATACAGCCACAAAGGAAACCAATAGACCTTCTGTGCTCAATATATCCTATTTACTCTGTCCATCTGATAAGCATGATCTATGGACTGATATCAACTACAATCAACACCTGAATGATCACTTTAAAAAATCCAATTTGAAAGAGAAACAGCTGATTGAACAAGAATTCTATCATAGACGCAGATCCACATCCTCCTCTTGTTCATCTTCTTCTTGTTCTTCTCCAATCACATCGTACCATTCACCACCCATCAAGGCCAAGAGAAGAAGAGCATCCACTAAACAATTGGATGTGTTGAACAGAGTATTCGAAAAGACCTTCTTTCCCTCTACTCAACTCAGAGCAGAACTAGGAAGACAGTTAGGCATGAGTCCGCGTACGGTACAGATCTGGTTCCAGAACAGACGTCAAGCCATTCGTACAAAAGAACGTACCTCAAGTTCAGTTTTATAGAAATCTATGTTTATTCTTATGCCCCTTTTATTTTTTTATCATACCATTTTATGTATCCCCCCCCCTTTCTTTATTGTATGCCAAACTATATTTACATTATTATGTTTTAAGAAATATATACAAATTTTCTTCAAGACCCTGAATGAATTTTAAAAAAAGTGTGACACAATAAGGAAACGTGTTGAATGGTACTCCTCGGGTTAAATGGATAAATATAGGAAATGACTGCATGAAATAAGAATTTGGCATTTTTATATATATATATATTTACAACTGACTAAAAAAAAAAAAAAAATTAAAAAAATGGGGAAAAAAAGAAAAGAGGGCGTATGCATATATGTGTGGGTGTATAGATGAATTGTTTTTTTTTCTCTTAAATAGATAGGGGGAGGAGAGGTTGTCATATATAATAATAATAAAAAAGGAATAGGATTCTATAGAATAAAATTTTATCGCTTTTTAGGTACATTAGGCTTTGGTTTATGATAAACATGACACTATAGAAAGAGAATGAACACCAAGTATGAATATACTCTTTAAAGAAGCCTTACCTTATGTGCATGTCGATACCAAAGTACACTGTTCTTTCTCTTTACATTACTGACAGCAACCCATGTATGACATTGGTGACATAATCCCTCTACCAAATCTTGATCTACCCAACGTGTCTCTAATGGTTGAACAAACTCTTTACCAGAGACAGAAGAGATACCATGAAAGAATTGTTTGTGATACCTTATAATCATAATAATAATAATGAGATTCTATATATATATGTGTGACATGGTGTAGTTACCAATAAGCACTGTTCTTCAATTGTAACCATTTACCAGGTTTACATGTATCACATAAACCTTCTTTCGATTGACCATTATATCGCACCCATTGAGGTGTATATTTATCACCTGCAAATCGAAGCTTCTGTTTACGTGGCCTTGCTTCAGGATCAGTCCTTGCTGCCTCAATATCACGCGTTGACATTTCAGGATAATCTTCTTCATTTGTCTCTTCTTCCAAGATCTCTTCATAGTCTTCTGTATGGACTGCCTTTTGCTTCTTTCTCTTTGGTTTAGCAAGAATGGGTGGTGGATGATGCATTTGTTGTTGAGGTGGTTGAATCATATGTTGAGGTTGTTGAGGATCTAATAGAGGTTGAGAAGGTAATGGTAATTTACCATTGGCAGGGTAAAAGTATCTCTGTTGTTGTTGTTGTTGAATAGGATGTTGAGGTGGAAACTGATAGGAATAATAAGATGAAGATGGGTGAGGATCAATATCACGCTTCATGTCAGGTTGACGAGCCAATGGATGGAGAACAGGCATACCTGGGTGAAGAGGGTGATGTTCTTGAGGATACCGAGGATAGGTATGAGGCACAAGAGGAGAACTGAGGTTGGGATGATACATTCGACCACGGGGTGAGATAGGGTGATGGGTGTATTCAACACTGTTTGTGCTACTGCTATAGGGATGAGTAGGTGGAAGATGAGGCATATGGTGGGGATGGGGTGGTAATGAATGAGGTGGTGTGTGTAGATCATCATGACTCCAGCTTACTTTGGTAGGTGTAGGATAAAATTGAGATGGCTCTTGTTTCTGATCAGCAGAAGGATAGCTGATGCGATGGTCAACGGAAGTATGAGTGGCGTTGATTGAATTGGTGGATGATTGCATATTCAGAAGATCAGGTCTTTCCAGAAAAGATTCAGGCATGGTCTGCCAACTCATATTGACATCATAAGAATGACGACGGTTTGTTTCTGCAGGTAATTTGTCCCAAGAAGTCTTGTTGTGTGAAGGAATTGACATATCATCTTGCCATTGTTGTTGTTGTGTGTGCGTCACTAAAATTTAATTTAGCGCAAAATCAAAAATAATAAAAAAAAAAAATTTTTTTTATGCGCATAATTTAATTCTCCTTTTTTTTTTTTTTTTTACCTTTATGCTCAGGTTCATTTGTCTTTGGAAAGGCCATGAGTTTGTTAAAATTGGCTAATAACATGGCTGCTTCAATTGAATTTCTTTGTTGTGAGAGATGTAGGCTTAATTGAGCTTCATGCTTTAGACCAAATGGTAAGCCTAGAATGGCAGGGCTACTTTTACGCTTATCATATCTATTTAACAAGAGAGCAGGATTCAATCCTCGATGACTACTGTTACTACTATTACTGCTTTCTTCATAGTCATAGTCTTCATCTTCCATAGGTTGGTCTAACTCGTCTAGTTCCAGTATCATTTCTTCTTCTTCTTCTTTTTCCTGTAGAGGTTCACTGTAGTTCAAGTCAGAAGGAGCAACAGGGGGAGAAGGAGAGGTAGCTTGACTGTTTGTATTGTACTCTTCCTCCATGACAGTAGGCAAGATGGTGTGTAGGGTTGGTTTATAGTCTGATGTAGATGGCAAGTTAAGACGATCGGATGATGACACTTCTTTATAAGGTAGGACAGTACGGTCTTCTGTTGTTGTATTAGGTGGAATATAGCCTTGAATATCCATAGTAATAATTTTCTTTTTTTTTTTTAATGCTATTATAAGGTAGTTGGCTGTCTTTAATTTCTTTTAGAGAGAAGGGGGAGGGATTTACTCTAGAGTGTCTTTTCAATAAGAATAGCTTATTTTAGACTTTCTTACTTTTTTTTTTTCCTTTTTATTTTTATGCAGACAGGCTTATGAGCTTAAAATCAAGCGTTAAAAAAAAAGGAAAAGAGAGAGAGAGAAGGAAAAAAAAAAAGAGAGAGAGAAAAAGAGAAGAATAATAATAGAAACCAAGCATTACACACACAAAAAAAAATTAAAGCAAGAAAAAAGGATTGACCAATCAATGCTTCAAATACGCTTGAGCCTTGATTGACTAGTGTGACTGGCTATAAACTCAAACGTTCTTTTCTTTCATATAGACACAGAAGAAGTCATAGTAGAAAGAGTGTTGTATATGGTGCTGTTGAATGTCATTTATTTGCAAATCAAGAAAAAAAGGGAAAATGAAAGGCTTAGGAGGAACAAAGCAAGATTTCTTCTGATTCAACTTTATCATGCTCCCCCCCCTCCTCCTTCAGATTAGAAATGCATGAGATGGCTTGTTAATTTAAACTCAATAATCATTTTGATTGGCTTAATTTCAAACATGGTGAAATTATATACATTGCGTTTGTGTTACTTGACATCAAAATAAGCCAGAGGAGGTACAAGAAATTAATGCAGGCCAAGTGTTATGCAACTTACATAGTTATTTAGTTACAAGACATGAAACAATTTGATACAAGTGTGTATCTAAAGAGAGAGGGTAGAATAGCTGAAACAAGCTATTGTTCTGAAGAGACATCTTGTTTAGAATAAACCTTTACTGACCGAGTGTATGTTGAATTCATAGGATTTACTCTCTCTTTATAGAAGTCATTGGCTTAGTAGGTTTTTCTATAGATGATCTGTAACATATTTAAAATAAGAAATCACTTGTATGACACGTATTGAATGTTGGCTAACCCAATGAATGCCTACATCACTGTCAATTTGAGAGTACAAATGACATCAAAGTCTGGTTTAGTATCAAACAAAGTGATGCTATCTATCCATCACTCGCTTTCTTTCTATAGATTTACAGTTCAATCTATTTAACTTGCAAGCACACAAGACATTCTATCCTAATGCATGTCTCTCTTATAGTCTCCTCTCATCTAAACAAGCATCATTCTATCTGAAGATAGGCTTCCAAAAGTTAAAGACACAGCCCAAAAAAGGCAACAGCAGTCCTTATTAGCAGTCCTGTTGAGAAGATGAAAAAAAAAATTTTTTTTTCTCTCATTCATTCATTCATTCATTTCATTCTATCGCAAGCTATAAAAGGGAAGCTTAAAATGTTACTACTTTTTTCACTTTTGTTTCTTTTTTTTTTCTTTCTTTTTTTCACTTTTTAAACAATGAATACATATCAACACTGAAAAGGTAAATATATACATATGAAATCAAGAAAAAAAGGGGACACCAAGGATTATAGAAATATTTGCTACTTCTGAGAGATAATGAAGCTAATAATTATCACCAAGATCGATGAGGTTTTCCCTTTTTTTTGATTTTCTGTTTTTTTTTTATAATCATAGACTAATTTTCTTTTTTTCAATAGATCTCTTTTCTTTTTTGTTATGTCTATCTTTTTTTTTTATAATAAATGACTTTTACCCTATTAAAAAAAAATTCGTATGTCCTAAAGTAAAGAGAGTGACGCAATGATAAAGAAGCCTCTTTCTCTATTTAACTATCGCGTCATTGTAAGCTGTCAACTTCAAGTGTAGGCGGGGGGAATCCAATAGAACAATTTAATCCCCAATACAAGTCACAGTCTGAAGATAGATAAAAAATCAGTTTTAATTTTTTTTTTTTTTTTATTTTTTCTTAAATTCTTTTTTCCCTTTTTTTTTTTTTTTAACCTATCAGAATCAAGTGATCAAAAGGTAAATGAAAATGCAGCCAAAACTCATCTGATGTTGAATTTTACCCTGGTTACTTTATAATAAAAAAGAATGGACGTGGATCATGAGCCAGTAGTAAAGCAACAAGTGTAATGTATTTTGACGCGTTCAGTTATCTGTAAAACTTATATATCTTCTTTACAAAGGCAAGAAGAGTTTGAAGAGATTGATACTACCCATAAGCCTAGAGTATTAAAGGACACATCATTATTAGACCGTGGTAAAGGTATCAAGAAACAGGTAAGATAACACTAAACAACAACAACAAAGACTGACACTATCATAGTCAAGAACCCAATCACCTTCACCTTCCATTCCACCTGGAAGTAAGACCAACATGACACGCGATCAGATAAAATACTGTGGTGCTATCATGAGAAACCTAAAGAAACACAGAGATGCTGCTCCATTCCTTCATCCTGTCGACCATATCAAACTCAACATTCCTGACTATCCAAAGGTCATCAAACACCCTATGGACCTCACGACAGTAGATCAAAAGTTAAATGCTGGAGAATACGAGCATGTAGATGACTTTATTCGTGATATTCGCTTGGTCTTCAACAACTGTTATAAATTCAATGGCCCTGAAGCCATGGTCTCTATGCTCTGTCAGAATGTAGAAACAGCCTTTGAAAAGAGTTTAAGGCAGATGCCACCTTCAAGAGGAGTAAGATAACAGTCCTTTTAAGAGAATGAGAGAACTGATCCTTTCCTTATAGGCCACACCTAGTTCACCTGATAGGCTAGATGATGTTGAACCAAAAACTGTGAAAAAGAGAAAACCAAGTAAGCCCAGTATACCTACCAGTTTCAATACACTCTCGCGTCGTATCTCT
Organism: Choanephora cucurbitarum; assembly: GCA_025331435.1. Lineage (NCBI taxonomy): Eukaryota > Fungi > Mucoromycota > Mucoromycetes > Mucorales > Choanephoraceae > Choanephora > Choanephora cucurbitarum. The sequence continues at coordinate 299,933 of JAIWNI010000011.1, read as the reverse complement.
GAAGATGGTCGACCCAAACGAGAGATTCACCCTCCTCCCTCCAAGGATTATCCTGAACCCATCACCAAGAGACGCAACAATCATTCTCGAAAGAACGATCTACAGATGAAGTTTTGTGCACAGACACTGAGAGAACTGAAAAAGACGAAATACAGAGACATCAATTTCCCCTTTTTACAGCCTGTGGATGTAGTGGCCCTCAACATTCCAGACTATGTCAAGATCATCAAACACCCTATGGATCTATCGACTGTGGAGCGTAAATTAGAAGAGGGTGATTATGAGACACCTGAACAGTTTGAACATGACATTCGCCTGATGTTCAATAACTGTCATGTCTATAATCCCCCTAATCTACCTGTCTGTAAAATGGCCCATCAATTGGAAAAAGTGTTTGATGAGAAATGGGCTCAGAGACCTTCAACACCTGTTCATACACCTATGGTAGATGAGGCCAATGAAGAAGAATTTGCAGAGACAGTAGAATCAGATGAAGATGGTAAAATACTACCTTTAAATAAAGAAGCCTACTGACTTTGATGATAGAACGAGATGAGAAGATTGCAGAATTAGAGCGTCATATTGCTACTATCTCTCAACAGATTGCATCTATTAAATCTCAAAAGAAAAAAAAGCAAGATAAACCAGCTCCACGTCCTAGTAAGGCTAGCAAGGAAAAGAAACAGGCTCCAAAGGAAAAGAGAAAACGAATCAAGAAGCGAGAACCAAAGCCATCCAAGCATACATCAGAAGAACTGCCTGAGTTTACCTTTGATCAAAAGAAGGATTTAAGTGAACGTATCAACAATCTACAGGGTGATAGTCTGAATACAGTTGTCAATATCATTCAGAGTTCCATGCCCAATCTAAATGGGGTAAGTGTGATAGAGATTAGAACAAATAGGAGAATTAACATTTTCTATAGCAAGGACAAGAAGAGATTGTGTTGGATATTGATTCATTGGATAGACGTACTTTGCACAGGCTGCATGAGTTTGTTACTGGTGAAAGTCTATACAAAGATGGTTCACCACCATCTAAAAGATCAAGAACACATTATTCAGAAAGAGATACAAACAGAAAGATTCGTGAATTAGAAAAGACATTAGAGAAGTTTAACAGTGGTAAGTTTTAGGGGGGTGTAATTTGTAAACAAATTCTCATAAAATTGTATTAGACAATAATTCATCTAGTGAAAGTGATTCTGATAGTTCATCTGATTCTAATTCGGATTCTGGCAGTATTTCTGACTAAAAAAAAAAAAATGATTTATATACCTTAATAATAACACTTTTATGAAACGCTTGTTTTATATATTAAAAGAAATTGGAGGGGGGGAATCATCTAAAAGGTTTCATCATCATATTCTAAGGCTTCCTTTGCTTCTTCATCTTCAGGAGGAACTTCAAAGCCTTCTTCTGTACTGTAGAGAATAGTCTGAATACTCTGTAAGACAGGGAATGCTTCATGTTCTTCAGGATTTCTTTCGGTCTCGGCACAGGTAATCTCGAGTTGTTCCATGTTCTCTTGAACATCAATCTCAATCTCTCTTAACTTGTTAAAGTAAAAGTCACGTTCCTTTTCAAGACCATCCACAGTCAATTTCAATTCAGATATCTGTTTGTTGAGATCGATAATCATTGAGGCTGAGTGGTTATCTAATACACTGGTACGACCCCCTCGACTGGCACTACGGGCAGCTAAAGTGGATTGTTTAGTACTGTATATGCTTTTAAAAAAGAATTTTTACCTGGTGTCTTGGTAGCCTTTTTACTTGCTGAACTCACTCTACCAGAACTGACTGTGCTGGTGGTAGAGGAACGAGTACTGGCAGCACTGGGAGCACCTCCCTTACGACGGGCAAGTGCATCATATTCACCCCCAGGATAATTTTGATCCCAGAATCTCTTTACCCATTGCATAAATTCAAGATTGTCTTGAAGTTTACATTTGATCAAACGATCAACAGGCACAATCTACACAGAGTGAATAACATACAAAAGCCTATCCATGTCATTTCTTTTACCTTGTCTACTCTATTCAATAAACAGAGGGTCAGTCAAGTTCATGACAAGAGAGCAAAAACACTTACTTGTGCTTCTTGAATACATTCTGTAGAATCTTGTAATTATTGACATATTCATATTCAAGCTTGGCTTCAAACTTGACTTTGCTAACAGGCACATCACCTATACTTGTCTCCTTAGTGACTGTTACCATCCCTCAACTTTTAGACATACCATAGATAGAATCAAAGATCTGACAGTAGGCAGCACCTAGTTTATTCTGTTTAATGTGATTCTATGATGAGTTCGATTGTCTTTTTTTTTACCTGTGCCTGCTTGTTCAATCTTGGTATATCTCGTCTGAAGTAATTCGTTTAACCAAGCCAACAATTCAGTACGAGATTCACCCATTGTATATATATATATATTGAAAAAAAAAAAGAGAGAAAAGAAAATAATAACAACACACGTGTTTGTTACAAGCGGGGAATTTCTTTTTTCTTGTTTACGTAGGCAATATTGACCAATCAGAGAGTGCCTTCTTTCAGGCACAATATCTATCTATCTTTTTTTTTTTTGCAGTGCATAGATAGAACCTTTCTCAAAGTGTATCATTTGAGTAATGAGACACACAGATAGTATGCTATTGCTTCATGACATAAACTAAGTCTGTCTTTCAACAATCAAATGTCACTTATCTCTGAGACCCTGTCTGTATTAAACACACATGGTTTTAATGTCATCTCTTTAAGAATCAAACCCATTTTTCGGGATAGAAAGTACATCATCTGATGATTTCAGAATAAAGTTTCTCTCTTTTAAGCTTATTTTTTTTTTCTTCTGTTTTTAGTTTCATTAAAAAAAAAAGATATGAGCATTCTGATTTGTTCAATCCACTCATCGTCTCTCCCTTTAAAAAGAGAGTCATTGGAGTTTCATTTTGGTTTCATTTTAAAGCGCCGATTGAATACAATGCCCCCGATTCTGTCTGTTGTGGCTCATCAGTTGACTCTATGAAGTCGAGTTTGATTGGTTCATTGGATTTGTACCAATCAAAATAATATAAAGAAGATGATTTTAATATAAAAAAAGAATTTTAAACATTATAATAATACATAAAAAAGAAAAGAGGTGTGTATAGATAGAATGAAGTTGGGTGTACATATATATATATATAAAAAAAGAAGGGGGGAAAACGAAAGTGCAACTAAAAAAGAATGTAAAAAAAATAAAAGGGGGGGGGGATATTATAACAGTTTTCTAAATATACAATCTATATGAGGTTATTATTGAATGATACATTGACAGTACACAGGTCCTGTACTATCTTCTCTTGGATGCCAGTCACTGATATGATCAAGCTCTTGATTCTCTTTCATAGGATACATAGGGCTACTGTTGTGTGATAGACTTGTCATGGCAACAGCAGGCATTTTCGGTAAATTATAGTCTGGTTTACCACCAATAGCATCTGCTACTTGAGTATGATAATCATCATCATCTTCTTCTTCTTCTGTACTTGAAGATGAATCATCTTTAGGGTAATGACTGCCTACAACAGTGGTTGTGGTCGATTGTGTGTTTTCATTGTGTCGTCGATCTCGATAGGGTGGCATATGATCTCGCTTTCGATCTTCCCAGATAGATAAATTCTGTTTGATATAATCCACTGGAAATGAGAGTTCTAAAAATTCCCCAAGTTAGTATTGTCATTTAGAGTATGAATCCCATCTTACCTTGCATATAATCACTGACACTCTCAAATAAGCCTAATGCTACAAATCGAATGAAACCAATCTGTGAATCTTCTAGAACGATCTGATTGCGATCATTCATAGGCAATACTGGCATGCCTAATTCACGTTCAAGATCACCTTGAGAAGCAAATTCTTCTACCAAGATTTGTGCCCATTCATAGGCTCTTGAGAATGGACGTGCCTTTGAATAGAATGAGTTATTCAAAAAAAAAAAAAAACAATTCAAAACTTACCACATTACTGATATCAGCACATTTAATAAGACCACTACAGAACAACAATCGTTCTTCAAGGCATCGAGGTTCATCCCATTCACTTGGATTACTATCGACCAATCTCTCTTTCTGTTCCTTGATTTTAGTCACGTAATCACTGTGTAACGCCATATCGGTAGCTAAAATGGTAGTGATCACTAGTTTTCGAAACTCTTTTTTAAAAATGTAAGTAACACCACCTTTTATGTGTGTGTATGTGTGTGTGTATTTACCTATATATTGAACTGAGTTAGTACCTCCCAAGATTTGATCAAATCGATGTTTCTTGAGTAATTGAAATAGAGTCATGGCATGGAAACTTTCAAGGACAGAATGATCATTGTACAATAAAGCAAGTGGTGCTGATGTATTGATCTATAACACAAGAGTTAGCTATATAAATGCAATAAGAAACGACGTACCAAAAAAGCATTATTTACACCTGGATGAGATGTATCATGACCTATAGCAGCAATAAACAAGGCAAAGATATCGCTTGGTCTAAGAATATGGTATGATTTCGAGTGTGACAGGTTAGGGGAACCATCAGCCAGAGGGATGAGACCCATCTGACATAGAAAGTAATATATACATTGCAGAACATCCACTGCATGGGCAAAATTATGGTATGGGTTTTCATTATGATAGATACTGGAGAGTTCAGAGATAAAATCATAGAGTTGGACTAGAGAACAAGTCAGTCCAAGCTAGGCTTTTAAATTCTTTGCTTACCTGTCGTAAACACAGGGACATGAGGTAAAGTAAAGACTTGTGAAATAATGATCACAGCACAATGGATCAATTCTTCATGTGACAAATCAAGCGGGGAAAAGTCCCAGACAGACACTCTCTTTCTCAGTGCTTGTTGGTGATCACTGTAAGTGATAGGGAGTAAAATGAAGTTAGGAGAACAATTTCGAATAAGGAGCATGTTGAACTTACTTTGATAATGGCTTATAGCTAGGTACATTGGCATTTAGTGGAATGTAACTATCGATCATATTCTTGATAAAACTAACAAAAGCGTTTATGAGTTGTCTATCATTCACAAACATATCTTTTTACCTCTGATCTTTTGCATAAAGTGACTTTATTCGATCTTGCATTCGATCCGGTATATAAACCGGTGACTCTTTCTGAAGTAGGTTAGGCATTGCTTTAGGTGAAGTAGGTGTAGTGAGAGAGACAACTGTACTGATGGTAGTAGAAGATAGAAGGTGATCTTGATAGAGAGGTGTAGATAATCGACGATGTAATGTCTAAATCGATAACATCAATTATCCAAATAAAAAAAAAAAAACTAGTATGTTAAAATAATTACCAAAAATAGTGTTTTAATCACGTCAGGTCTTAGTGGTCGTAGTAAATAGTCGGCTGCTCCTGCCTGTATACAGTCCAACATAAACTGTGAATCTTGATTGTTAGAACAGACTACAAAGAAAAAGATATCAGTAACAACAACAATAACAAGTGTATGTTATTACCAACAACAGGTATTGAATCAGGCATCTTATCGACTGTTTGACTAATCATCTCGATCTGTCTGTTGGACATCATGTCTTCATCTAACTCAATGAGCAACAGAGTCAATGAGGAAGGAAGTAACTTGACATAGTTAAGACAAGCATCAATATGTGTTTCTCTGTGGACTAACAACAGATGTTATTATCTTGATAAAGGCTGTATTCTTATTATAATTACCGTGTCTAAAGGTGGATTCTAATAGTTCAAATGTTGCATCATATTCGTTATCCTCTATTTGAAAAGGATTGGCTGGATTAAACAAAATGACTGTACATGTTTGTGGATCCATCTGCTAAATAAGGATATCCTCTCTTTCTATCGAATTAGGTTGCCTTGGAAACTGAATAAAAAAAAGAAAGAAGCAGTTGATCGATACTATAAAAGTGGGTTCCTCTTTTTTTTTTTTTTTAGGATAATCTCTCTCTATGTTTCGGGTAACACGGCTTATTTTTTTAGAGTGGAAAAAAAATGAAAAAAAAAAAATAAAGAGAGAAAGAGAAAAAAGGAAAGAAAGAAAAAAAGAGGGAAAAAAGAAAAAAAAAGAGTGAGAACGCAGTAAGTGACAGTAGGAAAAGGGGGTTTCAATTCTATATTTTATTGTTTCACATACCATCTAGACCCCCCCCCCCTTTTTTTTCTGTTATTACAAACTCCTATTATTTATTTTTGAAATGAACCTCTTGATGTATTCTTTTTTGACCAAGAATCGGTATTTAATTTGTTCTTGTCAATATGAACATGTTGAAGTGCATGTAGAACAGACATCAGGTGATCTTCATTAGCTACTACCTGTCGTTGCCATGATACAGTCTGTGGTTTCTTTCGAGGTTCTAATCCAAATGCTTCAGGTGATGATGCAAATACAGACATTGATTCCGTCTGTGTAGCAATCGAAACAACAGTAGGCGGATCATTCAGATTCACCCGTTCCAACAGAGCTTGAATTTCCCTTTCCATCGTCTGTATTCGTCTTGTCTTTTGTTCTAATTGAGTGCGTAATTTATGATTCTATCAGTCTCGTTAATGGTTTTCCCTTTTTCTGTTGTCTAAAACTAACTCTACTTGGTCTCTCAAGTCAGTACTATCCTTATTGAGTAGGTTCTCTAGATGATAGAGCCTTAATTTGAGATCGAAATTTTCCTTCTTTAGATCAGCCATCATCTAATAAAGTATAAGTGGATTGATATTTATAAAATTAGTTATATTTACTTTTTCTACTTCTTTCATAGGTGCTATTTTGATAGGTGGATGAGGTGTATTGATGGCAGGATAGGGAATCATAGGTGATGTTGGTTGTACACCTGGTGGTTTCCCAAGTTGCGCTGTATGAAATCGCTTATTTTTATTGTTGTTGCATGGCTGTAATGAAGTAGAAGACTGTTTCTCAGGCACAAGACAAGAGTAACTCTTTGATTTATCTAGATAATTCAATCGATTGGTTTGCATATCAACATATTAAAAAAGAAAAAAAAAAGAAAAAAAGAAAAAGAGTGTTTTCATGGTTCATATAGTTATTATCGGGATATTATTCAAGATGTTTGTTAGAGAGAGAGAGAGGGGAAATTATAGCTTAGAAGGATTCTTCCATTGAGGCTTTCTCTTTTCTGCAAAGGCCTTGAGTCCTTCAGCTAGATTAGGACCATTTCTCCATGCTTCAGCCTCAGGTGTGGCCATCCATTCATCTGTAGCATCTGTCATAGAAGGACGTTCAAGGGCCAATAAGAGACCTTGTTTGGTCAACAGGACAGCATCAGGTGAATTGGCTGTCATCTTCTTGGCCCAACCAATAGCAGCATCCACCACATTAGCCTCATTGGGAATGATCTGATTGACTAGACCATGTTGTTTGGCTTCTTGAGCAGTGATAAATCGACCTGTCAAGACTAATTCAGAAGCAACCTGGTAAGAGACTGAACGAGCCAGACGAGCCAGACCACCAGCAGCAATCACCACACTCTGTTTGACTTCAGGGAAACCGAATTGAGATCGTTCGGTAGCAATGACCATATTACAACTACAGACCATTTCCATACCACCACCAAGTGCAAATCCATTGACAGCCGCAATCACTGGCTTACGACTCATACGGCGGTTACTGAGACCACCAAAGCCAGTAGGAGGCATCCCTTTGACATCCGATTGTTCACTGGAGTGTGCATTATGGGCACTTACAAGATCCATGCCTGAACAAAAGGCTTTACCACCTGCACCTGTCAACTGGTATATTTAAGTTATCTTGTTGTTTTCTGTGTATTTCTTTACTTACAATGATACACCAAATATCATCTTGTTCTTCAGCCCAGTTAAAGAGATGATGAAGTTCCCAGTTGGCAGCAGGACTCAGAGCATTGTATTGTTTGACTCTGTTAATAGTGATCAAGAGAATATGAGGTTCAGGGATAGAAAGTAAGGTAAATTCAGTCTTTGGTAATTGCATGATATACTAAAAAAAGAAAATAAAAAGGGGGGGATAAAGAAGTTTTTTAATTTATATTTTTTGGCTAAACTTGAATAGTATTTTGTCTTAGTCATACAATTCAATGTCGGTGAATGAATGCTATGGCCAATCAGGAATAATATTCTACCGAAAGAAACGTCATGTAGAAACACGATTTGTTTGTATTGAATTGAATTTCTGTCTGATGAGATTCACTGTTGTTTAAATCCCTTGGGTATAAATAACATCATTTACTCCTGTAATTATGGAAATATGTTCATTTGATGTAGCATTCTTTTCATCTCTCTTAAAAAAAAAAGGACAAGTGTTATAAACAAAGCAGTGTAGTCAATTTGACAATCATCCTTAGTGTTGCCCCTCTTTTTTTTAAATATCCGCTAATTATGCAAAAAAAAACAACAACAAAAACTCATTTTAATTTCTTTCAGTTCACCATCACCATATTTTCATCTGATTGTTCATAATAATAACTTAAAGGGGATGGTTGATGGGTTTTGTTCATCTTCTTTACCCTACTTTCTGGACTACTGGGTGGAGACATACGTATGGGTGTAGAGGGAGTGGATTGCAAAAAGGAGGCTTTGGGTGGATGAGGCTTACGTGGGTCATCCTCATAGAGAGTCATGATATTACCATGGTCGCCTACCCTATAGGATACATTGTATGGATCAACCCATAATACAAAGTCACGGGGAAGATTAGAATGAACAAGATGGATAGGGCAGGTTGCTTTATCGCAAGCTTATGAAGAAAAAGTGAGTTGTTTTTTTTTTGTATCCAAAAAACAGGGTTGTCGATCGTTTATTCTCTCTCTCTCTTAAACACAACTAATTTACCTTTGATGATAATAGGATCTAACTGACCATGAAAGTTAGAGATGGCTCTATAGCCATTACCACGATAAGGTTGTTGAGCATCCCAATGATTGGTGAATCGCTGTGCTAATAATTCCATTAGACTATGCTTAAAGTTCTGAATGCTGTCTGCATCTATTTTGGGCTGTAGAAATCTACCCAAGAATTCTGCTGCTTGATTTATCTCAATATGCATTTGTATCTATAGACACACACACAAAAAAAAAGAAGTTAGATGATACTGTTGAAAAAAGAAAAAAAAAGGGAAAAGAAAGACGATATTTTTCTGATTTTGTACTTGCTTGCTTATATTGTTATTACGCCTCCGACGGTGTATTTCAATAAGCGCACCAATCATAACATGTTGCTTATTTGGGGCATACATCATTTGTAGAAAGCAGATGATTGGTTTTATGCAGACTCCTGATATCATGAGATCAAACGATTGATAATAAAGAACACAGTCAGATTCTTCAGAGTGGCGTTTTTAGTTCATTGACAACATGGTTCTTTATGCTACTGATCCTTTCTGTTTCATACACTTCTCCTTGTATGCACAGTGTGAACCAAAATCAACTTGTGGATGTATGAACTCCGCCTTTTGAGCCTATATATTCCATTCATCTACTCTTTGCTCTTAATAAACATACTCCAATGAGCACTTATACAGTATCTAAAGAAGCCAACAAGCTCTCTCTTTCCAAACTCAATGATGGTAGATTAGCCGGCAATTTTGTTTATCAAAGTAACATGGCTCAGATCACCAGAGATCTTGACCTTTCCTGAATCAACTGTACGATCAGCTTACAAAAAAAAAGACGCTAGCAGACAAAGACCACTCTTCCTTAAGACTTCAACTTGAAAAAAGAAGGACTTCTTTCTCAAACTGACTCAAACGCAATTGAGACAGGTGTTCGTCGTCAACTTACTGAACTCATTAGTGCTTCACATCGTTCCTTTTCGAGTTTTGAGCAAAAAAGGTTTCTTTACTTTTTCGGGTTGGGCTAAAGAAAAGACACAAGATGGCTGGAACAAGGTAAGTTTGGTCGGATAAGACCACCTTGGCCCCCTAAACAGAGTGTTTGTGCTGGAACTAGAGTGATCAGGATGGAGAAAAGGTATGAGGAGAGTGTACATCAAGAGCACTCACACGTATGGGTTGGGTATTCCTTAAGGATCTGAGGTAAAAGTGTGTTCTTTTTAGTGGTACAGCATGGATCAATCGATTAGAAAGTGTATGTTCCTTTGGATTGAGAAGACCAACATGAGTATGTTGCAGGAAGACAATGCTAGGTGGTTTGAAATGAAAACCTTTGACAGATAGGCCTATACAAAGCATTTGGCTTTTTTTTTTTCTCTTTTCTTTAGCCTTAAAACAGAAAGACTCTATTGATAGGCAAAAGCTCTACTAATGCACAATAACTCTTCATGGTACTCTTTTTTAAATTAAATTCTAGTGATTTCAGTTCACACTGTAACACCAAATATCCTAAAGCGTATGTGGTGTCATCTTCCAATGTTGAGGGCTCCTTATTTTTTTTTGTATCACTCGAAGGGTGTGCAATTGGAGTACGAGCTTTAAGGGCATACTTTTGACACGTTTTGAGATGCATTTACATCCCTTTGGACTCAAGAGGTTAATCTATACACACCTACCTCAGATTAAAACTTTGTTGGAAATTGGCTTAGTCTACAGTGATGAAATAACACTGTTGACTATAGACTTTGTTTCCAACTAGGAACAATGAAATATAAGCTTAGGAGTGTTTCTGTCTGGCAATGATCAATCATGTTATATACACCTTTGATTTTTACCCCATTTCTTTTCTTTTTTGGCAAGTGTATCAACCAATGAGATTCATGTGTGTTGAATAAAGAAGTCTCTCTTATGTTGAACACTTCTTTTAATTCCATTTATCATCTTTTCTTTCGAAAAAAAAAGTTTATTTGAAAGAAGCTCCCAAATAAGGAAAATGTGACACGTTGAATAAGAGCATCAAAGAATTCGAATAATTTAATAACAATATGAATAAATGAAATCTAGTTGGCCTGTGCTTTAGAACTCTCAGTTGTATCTCATAACATATATTCTCTTGGCGAGCAATTGCACTTGTATGTATGGTTTGACATAGCCCTCATCTTTGTGTGCCTTAGTTGAGAACAATAAAAATAGATCTACATTAGAGCATAAATGATGTGGAGGCTATAGAGAGTGCATTCCTTTCTGTTGCACTAGATAGTCCATCTTCTTATCTACTTTTTTGATTGTCAAACAGAATGCCAATTGAGATATACGCACAAAAAAAAACGTGGAATAGACATTCTTTCCCAAGAAGCAACATAGGGCAATTAATTTGAGATCATCTGTGATTTAAATAGATTACAACAGTAACGCTCATTCTGAAATGGTGTCATGTCTCGTCATTCTCCCCATAAGGCTACCTGTTGAGCCTTAAGCAAAGAAAACCTCTAATTTCTTTACACCCTTCCTTTTCATTCAAACACGAGTCTGCTTAGAATTGGAAATGACCTTTGAGTGGCATACACATGAAGAATTCAGTCCATCTTTTTGTATGAAAAAAAAAACTTTTTAGATGAACGCATGGCTGTGTCACAACAAAATCGGACTTGTTGAATTCAATAAAAAAAAAATTCATAAAAAAAAAAAAGAGCTCCTCCTTTTTCTTTACCTCTTTTTCATTACCTTCCTTTTAGTCTTCTCTTACCCCCATTCCTTTCTTTTTATTGGATATCTCTATCCATACCACCAATTAGACTATGATCAAAAAGAATATCCACAATCCAATCTTAACCGAGGATTACAAAATTAAAAGCGAGGAATACTTGGAAGTCATTGAGGCACAGAAACTCATCATCAAGAGGCTACAGAAGTCAATTGTCAGTCTCAAGCGAAAGAATGAAGATCTCGAGAAGCAAAACAGAGAGCTTCAAGATAGCTACACAAACCCACCACATTTTGACAATAGTGTTGTACCACCTCAATCAGAGGTCCTTCAACATCCTCTTGACCAACAAACACTTCATGTGACCCCTAACACTTCCAAGTCAACACCTATCTTGCCACCCAAGTCCCCCTATCGCCAGAACAATGAATTGAAGCCTTCAAAGCCAAATGCTCCAAGACGACCTCCTTTCTTGAAACTTGCTAAATCCAACTATACCTCTTTGCATTCAAATGTCTTTGATATCCAAAAGGACCAGCTAGAGGCTAATACCATGTCTTCTGTATACCAATCTCTCAATCCCGTATCTGACCCTTCATCCCCTTCTAGCACTGCATCTAGCAGTTCCACAGACAATTCACCCTTATCAGACCTTAATAACAATCTTTCGAGTTCTCTTCCAAAGTTCGATTCCAACGTGCACCCCACTGAGCTTGTCTCTCCTCGGTATTCTTCTGTACCCAAGCCACAGCTCAACAGACAGATGCCAAAGGAACCTGTTCGTCACTCTACCAACAGTACGCCTTACATGAACAAAAGCAAATCCGAGCCATCAACACCCGTGAAGCCTAGAACCCCTCGCTTTGATTCTCTCTTATCCAAACGGTTTCCTGCTCCAACTACCGCCGACGACAAGACTCAGATGTCTGACGTCAATGTGAAGGTAATGAGCTACAGTATCAAGACATGTCACAGAGGAAGAGAGGCTTCTGTCTTTACAATTGGTCTCTTTCGAAAAGAAGACTCGGCCGAGATCTGGAGAGTTGAAAAGTCCCTATCCGACCTTATTCTGTTAGATAGCACTGTAGGCCTTAGTTTTAAATCCTAATTAATTTGTTATTTTACAAACTCATTCACTCTATTGTCTATAGTTGAAACAGACTAACCCAGCTATGGCATCACATATGAAACGCTTACCTGAAAAGTCCTTGTTCGCCTCGCATGCTCCTGCCAAAGTAGATGAAAGAAAGGTGAGGTTGACATACCATTGATGTTGCCTTACTAAATTTCAGTGGATTTAGGATATGATTGAAGAGTATTTGCAACAGATGATTACATTGAAATCCAATGATTCACAACCATTGTTACAAGACTTTTTGAGTTCCGATCGAATTCAACAATTGCCAATTACACTCACTAATGTAAAGTAAATCACTCTGGCATGTTAGGTACGGGTTACTAATGAAATCCATAGGATATTCGTATCAAACAAGGTTACTTGACAAAGAAAGGAAAGAAGATTGGTGGCTGGAAAGCAAGATATTTTGTGCTTGAAAATACAGGTGCATTGAAATACTATGAGAGTGTAAGTTTGGCTATCATTCTAGATAATTTCCAAGCTAATTTTTTTTTTAGAAAAATGGAGCATTTATTGGTACTATCAAGTTATCTAATTCCCAAGTCTCATCGCAGACTCAATTTAACTCGGGTCACAATGATTCTTATCGACATGCCTTTTTTATCTTTGATCCCAAGCCAAACGCCAGTTCTGTCAGACATGTGTTTTGTGCTGACTCTGATCAAGAACGAGACGCATGGATCGACGCTATCTATCCTTTCACTAGTCAGACAAACATCTCTCAAGATATCATCGATCATTGTTTTGCCGATGATAAAGGAATGGATCAATTCTTTGTTGAGCCTTCTCCCACTGGACATAACGAAATGCCTCCTCCTCCACCTGCTAAAGATATCATTCCAGAGACTGACCCTCGTCAAACATCCGTCTTATCAAACACGACCAAATCAAATTCTCCTGAAACAGGTATATACAAGGTTCTTTCTGCCGAAAGCTCAGGAGCATCTTCAGACGAAACAAACGAAGATAAGAAATCAAAACAAAAGGCCAATCGACGTAGTTTCTGGTCAAGAAAGGTATTTGGCAGCACACCAGCGAATGATCTGTTACCTCCAATCTCTCCTCAGAATCCTACATACGATTACAATCACATCCAAATATTAAGTGATCTTGAAGAGACGCGTGGTGATAAACAAGTGTTTGGCATTCCCTTGGTAGATGCTGTTGCCTTGTCTCGTATCAACGATAGTTATGATTTACCTGCTATTGTGCATCGATGCATTGAATATTTGGAAACAAAGGACGCTCTATATGAAGAAGGTATCTACAGACTAAGTGGAAGTTCTTCTAAAGTAAAAGCCTTAAAGAAAAGATTTAATGATGGTAAGTCAACTGCTTTGGAATGCTAGCTGTCATGTATCTAATAAGTTTTTTTAAAGCTGGCGATATTAAACTTTTAGAAGATGTGAAAGAATATCATGATATCCATGCTATTGCAGGCCTTTTAAAGATGTGGCTAAGAGAACTTCCCGAAAATGTCCTTACTGAAGCTGCTTTACCTGGTTTCCTTGATAGTATTCGTAAGTTGTTTGCTACTTGAGAAAAAAAAAGGGGGGGGAACTTTGTCACTTACTCTCGTTCTATTAGACATCACTGATAAGCAAGATCGTTCACGCGAAATCAGAAGACTTATCTCTCTCCTTCCATCAGAAAACTATACATTACTCAGATCACTCTGTGCACACTTGATTCGCGTCATTGAAAACTCTGACAAGAATAAGATGACACTACGTAACATCTGCATCGTTTTCTCTGCAACACTAGGTATTCCTTCCATCATCTTTACCATGCTTCTGGTTGAATTCGATTACATCTTTTGGACAGATCGATGTTCAGATGATGAACGAGAAGCTGCTTTGGATCTTGAAGATACAATCAATTCGTATATGCAAACACCAGATGAACAAGAAGAGCACAAGACATATGTCCGTCCCATTGTGCACCCATTAGATAAAAAAGAAGAGCATAAAACACATATGAATCCTATTGTAGAAAGATTTGCCAAACGCGAGGAAGCGAAACAAGCTGGTGGCCTTAGAAGAAACAGTATTCATTACCAAGATAGTGCACCTAAGGAATTCATCTCTCTTGAAAAGCAATTAGAAGGTAAATTGCTATAGTTGATTTATACTATTTTCCCTTTACTAATTTTTTTCTTAATAGGTGTTTATCGTGAATCTGTATATGATGATCATTCTGATGGAGAACCTGAGGTTGCCTATGTTGCTTCTAGACATGATGCAAATAGCAAACAACGCTAAACCTTCCCTTTGTATAACAAGTTATCGCTTTACACCTAAACAATCTAATCTTCACAATTCCCTTCTTTTTTTTTTTTTTTACCTTAAACAACCATTCCTTTCTTTATATAACCAACTATTGTAAACCCCCCACCACCATTCCCTCCTTTTTTTTAAAAAAAGAAAAAAAACATTCAATCCTTTCACCATTTATGATTATTCTTATAGACAATATCCTTTAGACACGATTGTTTATTAATCTGTATATAATGCAAATAAACAATTTAACACAATTAGCTTTATCGTTAAATCAAGCCTAAATCAGTTGTGTAAGAAAGCCAATAGAGATGATTTCAGTGCTTTTTTTTTTTTAAAAGAACAAAGGTTAGCTTCTACATAATTCTCCCTTTATTTTTGAAAATCTAAACTGAATTTGTTTGATATTAGGTCTGACTGCGTCTGCTAAGGCTGATTGGTTTTTAGATAGCTTCCTATCTGACTAATGCAGACACTAATTCTGAGATTTCATGATCATGATTACAGCAATGCATGTGCTTGTTGTCCGTCATGCTCAAGGCGTACAAGATAAAAAAAAAAGCGCAATCTGTTCTGTTCTAATTCGAATTTTATTTAAATTAAAGTAGTATATATGATTAAGAGTATATAATAGAATTTTGTGGTAATTATTGATAAATGGTAGGGCCATAGGCACAGAATGCGAAAAGTAAACCTGCAACCAAACCAGCGGCTGGCAGAGTAAGAATCTAATTCAAGAAGATGAGTCTTCAAATGATATCTTTTCGCGGCTTCTATAAAAAACTTACCCAGGAGAAGAAACACCATGTAAGCATTTTCCAGTTGACAGCACTTATTTTACCGTTACATAAACCGACAGCAGCGGTTGCACCAGTAATACAGTGAGTAGTAGACACAGGAAGACCGAGCTTAGAGCAAGTCAATACAGTTAAAGCAGCGCCAAGTTCGGCAGAGAAACCACGAGTGGGAGTAAACAAAATGATATTGTTACCTAAGGATCGCATGATGTTGTAACCATATGTAGCAAGACCCAGGTCGATGGCGACACCACCATAAGCAAGAATCCAAAGAGGCACAGCAACTTTACCGGTAACATCCACTTCAGCCGTTTGCCAGATATCATAAACAGCAGACAAAGGACCAACAGCATTCGACACATCGTTAGAGCCGTGAGCAAAAGAAGCCATACAGGCAGTGATAACTTGAAGGAAAGAGAACATGTATTCTACATCACTGTCATAAACCTCGGCAGCGTCATGAACGGATTTGACATGGTTATTATCGAGATTGCGTACATCTTTTCTGATACCGTGCAAAACGATACTAAGGAACTTTTCTTTTGCATGTTGAAGCTTACTGACAGGAGCTGGAGGTTGCTCATTTTGAGCAGGTTGAGGTTCTTGTTCTTCGGTCTTTACGTATTTTGTTTCTTCGTTAGCAGAGCTACCACTTGATTCAATAGTTTCTTCAGGGACAACTTCTTTCGATTGAGGCAAGCGTTCAACAACAGGACGGGGACCCAAGAATGGGATTACAAAGATGTGGTACCAACGAAGCTCTTCACGGCCTACCACACGTCTCTTGAGCCATGGACAGAAAAATACAATGGCAAAAAGAGCAAAGAATGCACCAATACCAAAGGCAATACCAATAATTTCACCGACATTCATCTTACTGGCCTGAGTTCCGGGTGCTCCCTTATAGATAAGGTAGAAAGCTTCAATAGCAGTGGTGAAGAAAAAATAGGCAGGAATGATACGGATTGCCCATTTGATGCTATCTCTTTGACGAAGAATACCATATTTCGTGATAGAGTAGATGATTGCAGATACAATACCAGCAAATATGGGAGACAAGAACCAAGAACAAATAATTTGACCAACACCAGACCATCCCCAGTTAATGCTATATATAAAAGAAAATTCTCGGTTAGCCTGCATGATATGACAGATCGAATTGTCTATTTACCTTCCACCACCAAAGGCAGCAATACCAACACCAAGAACAGCACCTACAATGGAGTGAGTAGTAGAGACTGGCCAGCCATTCTTTGTAGCGAAAAGAACCCATGTTGAAGAACCAATAATTGCACAAGTCATACAGAGCATCAAAACTTCTGGGACATCAGCAAATCGTTTTACGGACAAGATGCCACCTTTGATTGTGTCTGCAGTGTGTGCACCAAGAAGCAATGCACCTAGAAATTCAGTGAAAATAGCTACGAAACATGCTTGAGCCAAAGACAATGAACCGGAAGCGACAGATGTAGCGAATGAGTTGGCTACATCATTGGCACCGATACCGTATGCATCCATGAATGCAAAAACCATTGTGACGCCAAACATCCAAGTATAATCATAAGGCTCCATCATCTTGAATTGTTTTCTTTAGATCGTTCAAAAGAAAGAATCAAAATAAGTAAGAAGTTTATATAGTTTTGAATTTCATGATCTGCTAAATCGTCTTTGAGTTACTTGACATAGTACAATTGACAGTATATGGAAGTTTTGGTTTTTGGCATACAAGTTCCGACCAATGAATAAGGCCTTTCAAACCATGAT
This sequence comes from Choanephora cucurbitarum, assembly GCA_025331435.1. Classification (NCBI taxonomy): domain Eukaryota; kingdom Fungi; phylum Mucoromycota; class Mucoromycetes; order Mucorales; family Choanephoraceae; genus Choanephora; species Choanephora cucurbitarum. Next base: position 282,421 of record JAIWNI010000011.1, on the reverse strand, counting down.
GGACAAAGATACCTAATATTGTGTTTTCTTTTACAGAAATCTTGGATTTCTGGTTTCTCTTTACCCTTTTTTTTTCTTCCATTTAAATCTCTACTATTGGCGTTTGTGAAATCACAGACTCCTTTAGTTTTTCATGCTCTTTTTTTCTTTCTACTTTTGGAGTACGAAATTCTCGTTTTGGTTTTGCACCTATAAGACATTCCTTTTTATGCACACACAAAATAAATGCAACTCATGCTTTTCAGTCACCAACAAATCTCAAGTATTGTAGATTGATTTGGTAAACGAAAAGAGGTAACCATATTAGTTGATTTTGCATTAACTTTAAGTGGCAGAGAAACCTCAATCGATCCTTCCTATTCTCTTTCTTTAGTGAGCTGATAAAACAAGAATAGAGTAGCACCAGGAATTACATGAAAACAAAATATTACTGCTGAGATATCCGATTACTATGTAAGCAAAACGCAAATCATAGGATTCATGTAACACGGAACAAAAACCTCTCAAAAGGCAAATATGATCTAGTATCAAAAGAAGAAGAGATAATCTAAATGATTCGGAATCAGTATGTATTGATTGGAGCATGTGTGCTTATTTTTTACACGACAATAAATAGCATGTTTTGTTTTTAGTTGGTATGTCTTGAAAGCAGTGTGTTCTCAATAGGATAAACAAATTCTAGTCAACATGTGCCATATGTTTTTTTAGTAAAACTATCATGCTCAGCTTCTTATTTATAGCTTACTCGGTTCATGTATGCTCTTATTGGATCTGTAAAGACCTAGCCATAAGACGACTTTAATGCAGTAACCACAAAGAAAAAAATTCACATTCTCTTTGATTGTCACACAAAAGTCAACAACAAAAGCCAACCGTATAATAATGTTGAAGCATACCATAGATCTTTGTGTCCTTATACCCAACTTTGTCAATATCCTATTATAGTCATAAGTCAACGAAAAAGGTAATCAAAATAGCAAATTCAACTATATTTATTACAACACATATTCAAGCCAAAGCGACTAGTACGATCCAAAATGTCCTTTATGCCACTGAAACACTGTTTCTTTCGGAACATCTAGTATTTACTGATATATTCGAGGGCACTTTCTTTGTAAAAATGACATCCTTATTTACCTTTGCAGAGATGGATTTACAGAGCGAATTCTGAGAAAAAAAAAAGATATTCATGTTACTTTAGAAACGGAAGCTACTTCTATTTGACTAGAGTTGATTATCCAATTAACCAATGAGTATATACCCTAATAATCCATTAAAAGAAAGATTACCTCAGATATTCGCTCATAACGTACATTGGGATTTGGCTATTGGCTGCTGCACACCTTTCCTGAGCAAACTGTGTACACACATCAATTATAATTGTTTGAAAGAGTATTTGATAAATGGTCAATTGCTACTACACTGTGTTGAGCAAAGAAATGCAAAAGTTTACTTTTCTCACCACTTAAATAGATGTTTGTTTTTCACTGATTGAACAATAGGATACTTAAAGTACCAACAAATAAAGTGGCTCTAATGCTTAATTCATCTCAGGTTTGCCGAAAAAACATACAATAATCGCAATCCACTTTATTCTTCTCTAAATTACTCCTTAGCTAGACCATCGCGGTAGTTCTTTCAGCGTTTTTAACTTTAGTTTCATTTTACTATCCTTTTTACAAAGATGCTACTTTTATATGTAAATAGCTCTATTATACTGGACTTATCGCCCCAAATTAAACACTGACTATCGCTTACCCATTATGAGATTAGAGTACTGCTAGTGATTAGTTTAAACACTCAAAAAAGGTTTCATCTGCCTAGAGAACTTCTTCGGGCTCGCATTCTCATGCGTAAATTGCCATGAGCTTAGTACTTCTTTCAATTATTTTATCCAAACTCACGTATCATAAAGCACGCGGGTCAAAACATCCTAAAGTAGTAAATCACAAATTTATCAAAACACACACACACAATAGACTATACATTGCAAGCCAAGATGTGCTTTTCTGATTTGAAAATTGGATGTGTGTTGTTGAATGTGCATGTATGAGTAGCACAAAAGCAAATTGGGCGCTTTAGCAGGTGTTGTAACAACGTCTTTGAGTAAGAAACATTTGGTTCAAAGCGATTTATCAAGCACTTGGGACACAGTTGCTCTTTTATCTTCCTTTGTTATGATGTATAGTTTTGTAGTAATTATCTTCAAAAACAAAGATAGTATAACCAACTTAGCTATTGAGAGAAATATCAATAGTTTTTATACGTAACATTTGTTGCAAAAAGTATATATCCAATTAAGCAAAAGGCTAATTTAATAAAAAGGGCTTTTTTGGCCAGGACAACGCTGAGCAGGTCTTTCTTTTCTAGCAATTCCATTCAAGAGCGCCTCCAAAATCACTTGAGGCACCTGTTGTAATGAAGAACAGCAAAACGAAATTATACGCTAGTTGAATGATTAGAGGAAAATCGACATGCTATAGTCAGATGAGAGCAGCAATGCTAAGATTATAACGTTTGCTAAACTACAGTAGTCGCTCGATTTAAGAGTGCTTGACTTAACAGTATGCTTATTATAAGAGTGCAACCCTTTCGCTCGAAAATAGCTTCAAACGCTAAAATACCATTCGATTTAAGAGTATGCTTAATATAAAAGTGCATTTCCCAAGGATAAGCACACTCTTAAATAAAGCAACTAGATATTTCTAATTTGCCCTCCCCCCTCAATTCATGCTTTAAATTTTGGCTTATTACAGATAGTGAGAATCTATTCATTAGTAGGAGCTATTCCTTGTCTTTTTTCACACAAAACTGCTGTGCTACTAGGAAATCTTCAAGCTATTTTACCTAGAATGACAAGTGCACATCTACAGTCTAAAATAATAAAGTTTTGGTGATGACAATTCGCCAACATTTCCTACATTTTGGTATGTTTGTCTCAGTAACGTAGCTTCGTTGATTAACTGTCAACATCTTATGTTGTGCACAAAAAAAAGCTAACTTTTCTGGACCTTTTAGAGTACCCTTTCTAGAGTATATTCTCAATTTTGAGCCTGATTACTTTTCATAACAGAAAGTTGTCTTCGTAGAACCAGTAAAGTCTTGACTGTTAAAATTTGAAAACCGTATCTCTTCTAAGCAATATCATCTCTTTTTGTAGCCTCAGCAGTGTATTTCTTCTATCAAACGAAACACACTCTTTATTGGTATACTCTGCAATGTGAGTGTTATGTCTGACCTTTCCATGTCATCTCCAAATGACGTCAATTGATTTTTTTTGTATCAGTCTGCCAAGCTAATTTCATAAATTTAGTAGCAATATGCTATTCTTCCCTTTTTTTCCTTGACTAAAAGTCTATCAACATAATACTGACAAAGCTATTATGTATATTCAATGTGTCTATGTTAGTTGCTTTATTACCATATCTGTTACAATAGATTATGTTTTATGAGCGGTCTTTTATCAACTACCCTTCAATAGTGTTCCTGTAGATCCTGTTACTAACATTAGCCACATTATCCGCTTTGTGGCACAATGATATTCATCATTCTTCAAAACACAATGTTTCAATCAGCCACTAGTGCGTTTTATCATATTTCTTATTGAAATCCTCTCTGTTTGTATTTGTCGCTTGATCTAATTTGATATCTCTTTTACTCAGGTCCCTGTTCTTCAATCATTTGCTTTGCTAATTTTGCTAAAAATAAATCAAACTTGCAAAAATAAAATCCTCTAAGTTCCGCTGCACTTCAAAAGTTTCAATACCAGAATACTTGGTTATTGGGCGAGTCTCTTCATTTTTTTTTTATTTTTTAATTTTAATTGTCTTGGACATGTTTATATGAGGAAATCCAAAAGGCTAAATGCCACTCATAGAATGATCTCAGGCACAGGAATAAGAACTGTAAAAAGCCAAATACCAACTTATTTACTTTTATTCTCTCTCTTTGCTTTTCTCCTTTGCTATTTCTTTGGTCTTTGTAATCAAATGTGGCATGATATGTTCATGACTTAAGCTGTTGGTTATAGCTTATTGTTGTACGCTTTTATCAGCCCCATAAAAGGCCTAGATCTTGACCTTAAAAAAAGCTGATTTTTTATTGATTTTGTTTTTGTTCTCTTTTCTTTTCTTTTCTTCATAGAATCTGCTCAATAGTCAGTGATAAACGCTTTCACCCTCCCCCCAACTTTCTCCTTCTTTTTCTTCCGTCTCCTTTTGTTCTCTTTTTCTTTCTGTACTCTATTCCACTAAAGTTTCCTCACCCCCCTTTTTATTCATTTGTATACAAATCAAACACAGAGAATTATTTTATTTATTTACACTGTACAATATGGACCCTAAACTCAATCCTGCTTCGTCTTCCTCATTTAACGATTACCAACAACAACCAACAGAAAGCCAAGCACGTCCTAACCCTGCTTTGCAAAAGGCAGGTGCCTATAACACAGGTAATTCTCAGCAAAAAAAAAGACTGTTATTCGTTTGCTCAGGTCTTTTCTTTTCTCTTAGGATGGTCTTCGGACGATGGTCGAACAATACCAGACGACTTTGAAGAGGGTATTGGACTGCTCAACAATACATTACCTGCCAGACTAAACGACAAATATGACTACTCCTTTTCTTCTATTAGTCACAATCCTAACACCTCCTTCGCTGTGAACGAATCGACAGAAATGCTAGAACAGCCACATACAACAGAACAAATATCGCTTCAGTCTACAGTAGATGGAAAGGAATATAGCGACCAACAACCAGAGGCAACACAAGAGATTTTTCGTCGATCCACATTAAAAAAGAGACAGCAGAAACAGATGTCAAAGAGACGAAGCAATCTAAAAGAAACTCTGTCTGGCTTATTTCGACGAAGCAAGCGTGTAGCAGACAGTTCTCCACGCATCATCTATATCAACAATCAATCACTAAACGACCAGCAGAAGTTTATATCAAATAGCGTTTCTACTGCAAAATACAACATTTTTACATTTCTCCCAAAGTTTCTATACGAAGAATTCAGTAAGTCAGCAAACGTTTTTTTCTTGTTTATCTCTGGTATTCAAGTAAGTTTTCAGCGCAATTGTCGATCTGTTTTGGCTGTTTACTAACCCAAAAGTGATCTCTTGTCAGCAAATTCCTAATATCTCTCCAACATCAAGATACACAACACTTGTTCCGTTGGTTATCGTACTACTTATTACTGCCATCAAAGAAATAATAGAAGACTTTGCAAGTATCTATCCCCTCATGAGGATTAGTATATAAGAGAAAGTTAACTAAACAAGCTTATAGGGAGTCCACAGATCTGATAGAGAGTTGAATTCTCGAAAGTGCAAAGTATATGATGGATCACAATTCGTTGAGAAGCCTTGGCGAGAGTTAAAAGTGGGAGATATCTGTCGAATTGAAAATTCTCAGTTTTTTCCAGCAGACCTAATTCTACTCAGCAGTTCTGAACCAGAAGGTCTTTGTTACATTGAGACAAGTAACCTAGATGGTGAAGTCAATCTAAAAATCAAGCAAGCCTTACCAGAAACTGCTTCATTCATATCACCTCCCCAACTTTCTACACTGACTGGCATCATCAAATCAGAACAACCTAACAACAGGCTCTATAACTATGATGGTACATTATCTACAGCGTGTCATGATGTTGGATCAGGAAAAGAGAAGGATTTCCCTTTGGATCCTAACATGCTACTATTGAGAGGTGCTCAGTTGAGGAACACTAGCTGGATTTATGGTGTTGTTGTGTTTACAGGGCACGAGACCAAGCTCATGTTGAACTCTAGCAAAAAACCAACAAAGGCTTCCAACGTTACTCGCAAAACAAACAGAAATATTCTATATTTATTTGGTATGTTGGTAACAATGAGTATATTATGTTCTGCTGGAAGTTATGCAATGTCTGTAAGTTACCTTCTTCTTTGTTTGCATAATGATAGCTTACTAAAGTGACGAATATTGTTAAAGGTCCGAGAGAGTGCAAACAGGAGTTACATTATGTTACCCACCTCCGAACTTGCTTCCGAATTTGGCTACAACATCCTTACTTTTATGATTTTGTACAACAGTTTTATTCCCATCAGGTATGTTTCATCATTGAAATCAGATGGTTCAATCAGCTAAACGAGAGATTGATCTTAGTTTGATGGTAACTATGGAGATTGTAAAATATGTGCAGGCATCTATGATCGACAATGACTTGGATATATACTATGAAAAGACGGACACACCAGCTGTAGCTCGAAGCAGTAGTTTAATTGAAGAATTAGGACAAGTGGAATACGTTTTTTCAGATAAAACTGGTACATTGACATGTAATGAAATGGAGTTTAGAGAATGCTCTATCAGTGGGCTCTCGTATGCTACATCGCCTGATCCTGACAAGAGGCCCACTTCTGACAATGATACTAAAGGGCAATACTCATTCAAACAACTAGAGGAGCACTTGGAAAAATCTGAAAACCAAGCCCTCATCAATGAATTTTTGACTTCGCTTATGACTTGTCATACTGTGATACCCGAAACAAATGAAGAGACAGGACACATTGTGTATCAAGCATCTTCCCCTGATGAAGGGGCTCTTGTGAATGGTGCAAGCCATGTGTTTGGTTATGAGTTTGTAGCTCGTAAGCCTCATTCTATTATCTGCCATCGCAAAGGTATAGAAGAAGAGTACCAGATTCTGAATGTTTGTGAGTTCAACTCTACTAGAAAACGTATGTCTGTTGTCCTCAAGGGCCCTGATGGTCGCATCAAGCTTTATTGTAAAGGAGCTGATACTGTCATTCTTGAGCGCTTATCAAAAGGTAATCCTTTTGTCGCTCCTACTTTAGAGCATCTGGAGGTAAGAATAAAAAAATAGTAAACACTATATAACAGTTCGATATCAATTAATATTGTTGAAGGCTTATGCTAGTGAAGGGCTGAGAACATTGTGTTTTGCTATGCGTGAAATTAGCAATGAAGAATATGCAGAATGGTCTGCAGTTTATGAGAAAGCATCTACTACGCTTGTTGATCGTGCTCAAGAACTGGATGACGCTGCAGAGTTGATTGAAAAAGACATGCTTTTGTTAGGCGCTACAGCAATCGAGGATAAGCTACAAGATGGCGTACCAGATACTATCCATACATTACACGAAGCCAACATTAAGGTGTGGGTCCTTACTGGTGATCGGCAGGAAACGGCAATCAATATAGGTTATAGCTGCAAGCTGTTGACAGAAGAAATGGATATCATGGTATGCGATCAAGAAGACCATATGTCTACTAAGTCATTCATGGAAGAGAAACTTGCGCACCTTATAACACAAGAACAGCACATGCAACAAGAAGTAAGTTGATATGGTTTTTCCCAAGAGAAAAAAAAACTAATAGCACTTTGAACTCTAGCCACTCGCGTTTGTTATTGAAGGCAAATCGCTAACATTTGCATTGGAAAAAGATTTAGAAAAGACTTTTTATGACCTGGCTACTCGATGTAAAGCTGTCATTTGCTGTCGTGTCTCTCCTTTACAAAAAGCTCTTGTCGTCAAAGTAGTCAAGAAATTCTCTAAATCTATTTTGTTAGCCATTGGTGATGGTGCGAACGATGTATCCATGATTCAGGCTGCCCATGTTGGTATAGGTATCAGTGGTGTGGAAGGCTTGCAAGCTGCAAGAAGCGCAGACTTTGCTATCTCACAATTCCGATTCCTTAAGAAGCTGCTACTAGTACATGGTGCTTGGGCGTATCAAAGGTTGAGTAAGATGATTTTCTTCTATTTCTACAAGAACGTTGCCCTTTACTTGACTCAATTTTGGGTATGTATTACAAATCAGAAAATAATCAATGATGAATGACTTAGAGCTTATTCGCAATCCAATAGTATTCTATTTTTAATGGATTTTCTGGTCAAACACTTTACGAGTCTTGGACAATGTCTTGCTTCAATGTTATCTTTACGTTCCTCCCTCCTATGGCTATAGGTATTTTTGATCAATTTGCATCTGCACGGCTACTTGACAAGTACCCTCAGATGTATATCCTTGGACAGAAGAATGAATTTTTTAATCAGAAACGCTTTTGGGGTTGGATCGTAAATGCTGTATACCATTCTGCTCTCTTGTTTTTCATCGGTATGGCCGCTTTTGTAGATGATTCTGTATTCAAGTTAGGTTATTCTGGAGGTCAATGGTGGGTTGGTACAACAATCTTTACGGCAACATTAGCTACTATTTTGTGGAAAGCAGCTTTGATTACAGAGTAAGTAATCTCAAAAAATACAAGTTACTGCAGTAGAAACACTTACTTATATGGATTGTACGAACCTGTAGTATCTGGACGAAATATACCATTATTGCTATTCCTGGATCATTTGCAATTTGGTTTATCTTTTTGCCACTTGTAGCTTATGTTGGACCTTTGGTACCTATGGATATCTTTATGGAATACTACGGCATTATTCCTCTGTTGTTCGGTAATGTCAACTTTTGGCTCTTCATCATTGTAGTTCCATTAGGGTGTATTCTTAGAGATTATCTCTGGAAATAGTAAGTGTCTCGAATACTCTCTTCAACTCAATTACTAACTTGATGGTACTAGTTTGAAGCGCATGTATAGACCTCAGAGCTACCATTATATTCAAGAAATTCAAAAATACAATATTCCGGATTACAGACCTCGTATGGATCGCTTCCGTCGTGCGGTCAACAAAGTGCGCAAAATCCAACGACTCAAGCAATCGCGCGGTTTTGCATTTACTCAAAATGAAAACGATCAGTCTAGAATTATTCGCATGTATGATACTACTCAACAAAAGCCTATGGGATAATAAACGTACTTTTCTTAATTTATTGATTGAAATGAGAATACAGTTCTACTTTTCAAAATAAAAGGATCATGACTCAATTAGATCTCTGCTTGATAGCAAAAGACTGCACTGATGCTAACAAGATAATAAACAACAATACATTTGATCAAATATACATTGAACAAAACAATAGCTTTGTCAAATGTGTAAGATCAATTGATCAATTGCACAAAGTACCTTTTTTTTGAGTGGGTATGACCCATACAGCTTCTTTCTCTTTATTTACTACATAATGATTACTAGGACCAAAAGTATGATGAGCACTATGATTAAACAGCAAATACAGTACCCAGATTTTGATTCTATTTGCAAAACAAAGATGAGCTCATCTATTGATCTGCGCTCTTTTGACTCGAAATACCTTCTTCCTTTTTTAATATAGTCGTAATCCTTTTCATAGCACCTTTTAATTTACTCTCTGAACGGTCAACACGATCACCCAGATCGTCCAGCATTCTGTGCTAGCTTAGAATACACAAATATAATCATTTTAATCAGTAAGCTTACATGACTTGATCGTCAATTTCTCGATTCATTGTGCTTGCGATTTCCTTTAAATTGACTAGAGTACCACCCATAGCATCCAAATGTGTATCTTGCTCTCGCATCATGGCCTTCAATAAATCGTCCGCATTGAATGAATGATTTATTAACCAAATTAGTACAGCTTACCATACCATTTGTTGCTGCTGCTCATTCTCTATAAATATACTGTTTTCGTTCTGCCTTGCAGTCTGATAAGATGTGCTTTGATCCTATATACAAATAGGCGATGAGTAATAGGTTGCATACATAGACATAGTCTGGCAAAGTGCTTTACTTGGTTAGAAGGATCGTAAGGCTTTTTGCTGGGCGGGTTGGCTAAGGTCTTTCTTATAGACTGTATGGTATTACGTGATTGTACTAGGAATTTCTTTCGTGCATTTAGGTCTTTTGCTGTCAAGTTAAACTGTTGAGGATTATCTTGGGAGACCTGTAAAGCCTCTTCAAGATCCTCAATATCTTGTTCCGCGGCTTCTAGCGTCGAGTTCAATTCATCTGCTGTCCACAATAATTCTTGGTTTTTGGGAGAAGATACAGTTTGTTGGATTCGTTTCCAAGACTCAAATAAGTTGTTAGCGTCAGCTAAAGTATCTTCTACTTGACTTAATATTTATAAGCACTGAAGAAAAGAGAAACATATATATATAAAAGAAAAGAAAACGGTATAGCCTTAGATAAGAAAAGAAATTACCTTTTGACAATAAGGAAAGGGTCTTCTTCCATTGTATTCCTCAAAATAGTTTACACGAAAGAAAGAGGAGGGAAGCTGACTCAGAAAAACAAAATAAATCGGTCTTTGAATAAAGCAGTTTGGTTATCAGGAGCATGACACTAGCTTGAAATGCAGGACGTTTTATTAGCTTGCCAAATAACTCGATACTTACAGCACAGTTACCGCTAAACTAAAAAGAAGTGCCATAATTTATGATCAGAATATGCTTCTTTGAATGAAGATGCTCGATAGCAAAGACTTCCAAACCTACGTAAACGTTCCTGACGATCAAAAGCTGCCCTGACAGATGTACAGGCAGACGAGGAAAAAAACTGTTAATTGATTGTCCAACATGGTCGTTTTAGATGAAGAAATAGATGATATCTTTGATTGCTTAATCTCTTTCATAATCTATACTCCTCTCTTTGAGCAGTTCCTCTTAAATATACAATAAAGGTATACTTTACGCAAAAAAGCGAGAAAAAAAAAAGGGTAGAAACTGATGCTTAAAACAACTAATGTTTTATTGAGCCACCTTTGGCATTAAGAAGCATTCACATGCGCTTTGGCATACTCTCGACAAGTTTATCAATATAGCTCTTTTCAATCTTGATCCAAGCGAATACCAAGAGTGCTTTGATAGCAATCGAGCTTTTAAGTTAAATAAGGATGAACAACAACAACTCATTTGTTTAACTTGCTTTCATGCAGATGCTTAGATATAAGCCAAGTGCTGCACTTGATAGGCATTTGAGCCTGGAGCTCTGCTAATTTTGCCTCCGGATTTTTCTCAACAATACGCAAAAGACGTCTCTTGCTACGTTCATCCATTTTCTTGGGTCTTCCAGAACCTTTCTTTCGCTCAACAGTACCACGATTATGATAGTCTCTAATGATTTGACCGACAGTTGAAAGTGGTACTCCAAGAGTTTCTGAGATTTGCTGGTGAGTCCAACCATTTTCAGCACGATCAACGATACGAATCTTAGTTTCGAGGCTCCAGTGAGGCATGTTGTTGTATTTTTTTTTATTAAAGTTGTAAAGAGTAAAGAAAGATATAGCGATGTGTTCTATGATTTAATAATGACAACCATGGTTTGCGGACAATTAATCACCAATTTTTTTCCTCGTCTGACTAAAGCCATGATGAAGCTCTAGGACATCCAAATAAGAATACCTAAGACTGCTGCTTTCTCTCTCTCTCTCTCTTGAAAAACTAAATTGGTTGCTTTATCACATTTTGCTTCTTCTTCTTCCTTATGTAATCACGTATGCCTTATGTATTCCAGAAAGATCGAATAATCAGGCCGGAAGACTTCGTGAGTATGGCTGAATAAAGTTGTATCCTTGGAGTCATTAGAATGTCTCTATGCAACTGCACATTGATTCATACATTTTTACATTTCTGCCCTTTCTGTACACATTCACATGTATTTTCTATATAATTCATTCATTGCAATACAACTTAGATGAAGCATGTTTTTTTTTTCTTATGTGCACCTCATCCGCTTCTTTGAGATTTCGCTGAAGGGGAGATGTTATATTTCATTTCTTTGGCAGCTTATGGAGTAATCAAATGAAAATAAGCTATAAGATTTCAAGTGCTCTAGTATTCAATTAGGTGAATGATAAATGACAGTACACTAATAACAAGACAAAGATAGCTACACAGAGCCATAATTGAGTTAGCTAGTATATGATGATTTGTTTTGGTCAGTGTGTTACTGAAATCTACAATTTAATTTTCAAGAAACTTGCAATCTGACGCTGTGTCTACTGTACAATGTAAGAAATCAATAGCAAAAGTAACAAGCTATGGCAAAAATGAGGGTGGAATAGATTCAACTATCTTGGTGTAATCATAAGTATGTGTATGGCCTTCTGCACCGTGCCAAAACAAGACCCAATTGCTGTTCTTTAGACGTAGATAGCCATTAGATCTTTCAAAATACCTAGAAAAGAATAAGTCATCTCTTAAGATACATTAGAGAAATCATGCATACCATTTGTTGACACCGTTATCTTTACGACTTCTCCAAAGTAACTCAGGATATGTATCACACATCCGCTTCCATAAAATATCTGTCAAACCAATTCCTTGACTTGAAGGAGCAATGGCAAACTTATCAAGATAAGCATAAGAACATATGCTTTGTGGATCAGGACGCTCAGCTGTCATAATTACAGCACCTTCATAATCTCCTGCAATAATAGCTCCTGCCAGTACTTTGTTGAGTCGACTGTAGAATGCGTCTGTATCTACTTTACGATTGAAACTTGCTTCAAGCAAATCAGTCAATCGATTCAGTTTGAGATCGCCTAAGTTGTCATAAGTGTTGATCTTGATGCCGTAACGCAATACAGTGGTTTTCTTTTGATTGACTCGAGCTGGATGAGTGACCGGAAGAGATGAGGAATAGAGCGGCTTATCTGTCACGAGGTTGGTGATTAAGGCAGAAGGCAATGAGCTAGTAGGCACAATGACAGCTGATGAAGTAATCGGCAAATGGCTAAGACAGTCTCGCACCATTGATAGATCTTGGATGGTATTTGGATGAGACTGCTTCCATGCTGTGTTTTCAGAAAATGCCTTTTCAATATCGTTGTATTCTTCTTGAATATTGACTAAACTATGTGCTGTGCCAGGCAAGGCATGGTTGGGTATACCTCCTTCTTTGTTGATGACTACAATTTTAGATGGAACGAGTTTAGGATCAATTGCTTGCTTTGCTAACCGCTGAGTCAAGGCAACGACAACTTCGCTTGATTGAATAGGTGAAAGTTGTCCATCACGATCAGTCAAGATAGGTACTATCACAGGGATCTGATTGTTGTTGAGAGCAGACAAGATGAAATCAAAATTGACTTCAATGCCGCCATCTGACGATTTTTCAAGAGCAGAGCCGTAAACCAATCGTGCACGACCACCAGCCTGCTCAATGGATTCAACCAACTTCATACTCTCTCTCAGTCTACGTCGGACAAGATCAGTAGCTAATGATTTGTCAGTCTTCCAGAGAGGGTTGTCAGGTACCACAATCGAGGATAGACCAAGCTTTTGAAGTGTATAAAGTGTGTGGCTCACACTTTGCCAGTCACTCTTGTCAAATGGCCCATCTATTTTGGTTAATGCAAGCTGGTGATAGGATGGTGCCAACAGTGCGTTTACATAATCTTTAGGTGATGCGATATTGCCTGTGGATGCAGATGTTAAATCTTCAACGGATACATTTGTTGTCTTTAATGATTCCGAGTCAAATCGCCTCAAGAAGTGTTGAAGTTCTCGCTTGCTGGGGCTAGTATTCATGACATTTACAAGAAGCTCCTAATCCAATATTAGAGGACGATCATAAAAAACAAGAAAATCGTTGCTTGATATTTACTCGAACTTCTTTTTGTTCTCTTTTAACCTATCAAACGTGTCAGAAAAGAAAAAGATTGTCTTCTCGAGGCTGAGCAAGACTCCTTACATTAGGTATAGCCGTGTTAAAGCATCGATAACAAATCCTGTTTCTCCACGCAATATTTAGAGTTTCTCTAATTCTATATGAAATAACCATGAAAGGGAAAAAAGAAGACAAGTGGGAAATATTGTTTTTTTTTCCATTCAATTGTACCCAGATTTTCGTTATCTTTCAAACTGTGTGTCACAGTGAGTCTTTTATTTTTTTAAGCGCATTTTGGTAACTCAATAAATTACATTATAAGAGAGAGAGAGAAATATTTATTACATACAATAACAGTCATTTTTCTTCTTGACTGGTTGTGGAGATCGCTTTGGGCGAGCAGCTGGAGGTGTTGGTAATGAATTATTTTTAATCCCTTCGTGCTGCTGTTTTGTCACTGATGTGTTGGTACTCTTTAGTCTAGATTGAGCGCCCTTATCACCTTTCTCGGCCGCTAATTGATAATACACTTCAGCTTTGCTGAAATCTCTAGGTGTTCCAAATCCACACTCATAGAACCAACTATAGAAAAACAGGTTTTTTTTTAATAAAGAATCTTTTTTTTTTTTTACGAATTCAACTTACCCTAATAATGCAAGTGCATCAGGTAACTCTTTTTGTGCTGCCTTTTGACACCAAGAAAAGGCCAAGTCTTCATTGGCAGGTGTGGCAGCTAGCCAACCTGATATATCATTTTCTAGTCGACTAGCTTCATCTTTATCAGCAGGACCATGACTGCCTCGATTGTTCAATCGAGAAAGGCCTAACATGGCCTTAGGGTTGCCATTCAAGGCCCCCGCTTCGTAATAATCATAAGCTCGAGCAAAATTCATCGATTCTCCGTGTAGACCATGCTCGTAGATAGACCCTAGCACAGCTTGTGCTTGATCATTGTTATATTCTGCTGCCTTTTGAAGATAAATGATGGCTGCTTCTTCCCCGCCATAAGGTTCTGTCAACGAACTAATACAACATGAGTCTGTATATGCTTACAATAAGAAGGAATCGATTGGTTTCTTTACCTCGGAATATCCATATATGGGTACTCGTTTATCAACATTAGACCAAGCGTATAAAGGGGTTGATGAAATTCTTGATTGGAGAAGGCGCAAGCTTTGTGCATCCATCTGAGTCCTTCCACTGTACTTTGCTTCACGCCCAATTTTCCTTGTAATACAATCATGGCAAGTTTCTAGAATAGGAAGATTGATATACATAGTCCTCCTTAGATGACCCAAAAAAAAAATAGACTTACATAAATAGCATTCACATAACCTTTATCAGCAGCTGTATTATAGAATTTCAAAATGGTTGAGGTTTCTTCTGCTTGTTTAGATGGATCATTTTCTAAGTGGTCAGCAATAGCAAAAAGTGCCTCAGGAAAGTTATCTTTGGCAGCAATGGCATACAGCGCAAATGATTTCTCCTTGTTACTCTTGAAGCCATACACTTCCTTTTCCATCCAACTTGCTTGCATATAACAGGCTTCAGGTACCTGTTGCTTAGCAAGTCGTTTAATCCAACTAATACCTTCTTCCTCTAGTGCATTTCGTTTCTTTATCTGATCTTCACTCATGGCATCCTCTTTGGGTAAATGTCGATGATCTGATTGGATAGCTATCTGCTGTTTGAAGGTAGAAGTACCAATAGAGGTAGGTGAAGTTGCATTTATAGATGAAAGGTTGCTCTTTCCTTCTGTTGCTTTATTTTGTTGTTTGGATCCAACTGAGGAAGAGGTTGACAACAGAGGATCTTGGTTGTCATAAGGCCCAGGCACTAAAATGGTGGGTTCGGGTCGTTTTGCATTTTTGCCTACAGTTCCAATACCCCACTTGCTACCTACAACTCGAGGGGGTGCATGTGGATCGTGAGGTGAGTAAAATGCATTAGCTGTTTCTAACAGGTATTTGGCGAACATAAGCTGAGTGCTCGGATCGTTTGTCTTGGTTGCCATCTCACGGTATTTCTTGAGGGCCGTGGGATCATTGGTAAGATGGTAGGATACTTTAGCGTATTTTGAGTTATTTTGATTTGCATAATCCGTAGCAATCTGTGTTGAGGTGCGTACAGATGAATTTGCCTTTTCTGAATATGCGTTGGAGGATGAACGTGAAACTGGATGAGCAGTGGTTTGAAGGAACACAGACTAAATTCTTTTAATGTAAGCTTTACGCTGGTCCTACCCTGAGTGGGGTTTTAAACTGTTTACCTCTTCTTTATTGACAACATTTCTCGGATGATGATCATATAATGAATTGGATACTGTTGCTTCATCATCTAAAGCTTGCCCTAGAGAACGAGGAGAAGAGGGCGATGTGTTTGAAGGGACTTGATAGATTGCTCTAAAGTCTGTCTCACTTGAGGGTGATGATGGTGAGACAGGCCGCTGTTGTTGTCCTACAGACGTATCAGTTGTATTTGTCAGAAAAGGTGGTCTTTTACTATTGTTGGGAGTCAAGTTATCTTCACTCTCTTCGTCGTCACTGAAGTCTGCATTGATCACTCGTAAGCCTAGTGTTTGAGAAGGAAATGCTTGACGCCCTTCTTCAGATGAATCGGAGTCATATCCATCATGATGCGATTTGCTATTGAAAGAAGGTGACTTTCTGTCAACAAATCTTGGTTGATTTCGAATATGTCCTGCTGTTACAGCCATTGAAGGGTAAAAACAAAGAGTGAGAAGAAAAAAAGAAAAAAAAAGAAGTGTGGGGTCAAAGTATTTTTTTTAAATTTCAGATTTTGAGACATTAGCATTTTCTTTTTTTAGTAGAACCCTATTTTTTCTTTCCCAAAAAAAAAAAGGTATTTTATTTATGGATCTGTCTGAGGTAAGTATTGCAGCAGGCGGCTGATGAGTTTATCAGCCTTACAGGCCATAGTGATATCCTCTTCAATCAAATTCAGCGATAAGCGCATACAGATATCCATTCTTCCGCCTTCCATTATCAATGCTCTCGCCTGTCCTAACGATTCACACACTCGCATAAGATCACTGGTATTGGGAGGCTCGATATTATGCCATTTGCAAGTCTGGATATGGTAGTGAGCAATATCACCAAACTCAACTTCAGCTAGACCAATAGCGCGTGATCGATGCATACAGGCAACTAAAAATATCTTTTGATGCAGTGAACAGGACTGAATGAAAGCAACTGAAGGTGAAGTAAACATCTCCTTGATGGCTTGATCAACAATCGCAATAGTGACATGTTTCTGAGTACCCTCTTGAGCAATCTTGGTCTCGATAATCTCTACAGCACGACGACAGATATCTAACGCTCTACGGGCATCACCACTGACTGCACTTACTTTACGGGCAGCAAATTCAACTGCTTCCTTTGCAAAGGCATCGATACCCTGGAGTCGAGATTGAACAATCTGATAGAGTTGATCATATCGATATGCTTCAAATGTGATACGTGTCAGGCCCATACGACTGGCAATCTTATTACTCATCATTCTTTCGGGTAAATCCATTGTATTGGCAATGGCAATCACAATCAACTTAGATAAGGGACGGCTAGGCCAATCAAAGAAATTGTACATGACTGTTTGCTTTTTGGTGACCAACAAATCAAGTTCATCCATCAAAACTACACTACAAATTAAATTGCTGTGAGTCCCTTTTTTTCTGTGTGCCTATACAAACAGCTTAGTTCGAATTACTTGCGTTGTCTTTTGATCTTTGCTCGGCTTTGAGAATTTATCTTCTAGTAGTTGAAGTGCATGTGCAGCTGTATAGCGCCTCTTTTTACCATCAATTGAAGTACGGTCCATACTTTCCCATAAAATGCTATAGGCTTGGTTGGGATCTGTCAATTTCATACCATTGATCTCAACAAAATCAAACTCGGGTATCGTCTTTTCTTCTGCTTGTTGTTGTAAATGACGTATCACTTCCAAGACAGTCGCTGTCTTGCCTGTGCCTGGTACTCCTGATATATAAACACAAGCGCCTGTAGCTTCTTGAATGGCACTCTCTACATAGCCCATGACTGTAAAGAATTCTTCTTCACGACAAGGCAATGAATCAGGAACAGTGGCTACATGAAGTCTTTCTCGAGCAATTTCGTATGATGTCTTTTCAGATGTATCTTGTTGTTCGATCTGTCTTAAAGGTAATACGGGAATCGCTTGGTTGACTCGATGGATAGCTCGATTTGTAAGTGATGTTGGTTTGCGTCTATTGGTTGAAACTGAAGGAAGTGATCGTTTTTGTACTTTATTTCGGACAGCAGATAGGTATTTGGATGGAGCTCGCTTCTTTGGCTTCTCCTCCTCTTCTTCTTCTTCGGATTCTGATTCTGATTCTGATTCTGATTCTGACTCTGAATCAGGTTCTGATGCATCTTCATCGTCATCGTCGTCGCCTTCACTGGATTCAGATTGATAGGCCTCTTCTTTATCCGATTCCGATTGTAGATCATGAGATGTATCTTTACTTGTACTGATCACTTTGCTGAATCTCACTGATTTCTTTTGTCTCGTCTTTTGTATTGGTTTGCTTCTGGTGGATGGCTTCGATCGAGTTGATCTGGGCTTTGAAACTCGAGTTTGTTTCTGCTGTCTCTCAAGCTGTTGCTGCTTCTCTAGCTGCTGTTTCTCTAGCTGATCTTCGCCATAATTTATATTTGAACGAGATCGTCTTTTGGACTTGATGATCAACGATCTGTCGATATTGGAAGAAATAAGCTTTTTTGATTTTGGCATATGTAAAAGAGAGAAAGAAGGTAAAAAAAAAAAGTCGCGATGTTTTATTGAATTTAAATTCCGTAGTCTGCTAGTTACGCGTAATGCTTTACAGCTTTTCTTTTCCTTTATTTTGCATATATAAACAATGACTGAAGCTGGTGATTGGTGTTTGATTGAAAGTGATCCAGGTAAATCAAGAAAACAAAAGCAACGGAATATTGCACAAAAGAAGCTAAACCTTCTGAAATGCCTTAGGTGTCTTTACTGAGTTGATCTCTGGTATGGGCTGCCAAGGTGTTCAAATGGAAGAAATTTATAGTTTAGATCCAGAATTCACAGCTGATTTAGGGTAAGCTTCTTCCCTTTAACATCTGTTGTCAATAAATCAATATAATTATTATGATAGTCAAATTTATGGTCTTGTCTTTCTGTTCAAGTGGCAAAACAAGAAGAACAATGCTGCATCACTCCCTCCAGTGGATTACGACGCTAACCATGTCTTCTTTGCCAATCAAGTCATCAACAATGCTTGTGCAACACAAGCCATTCTTTCTATCTTACTCAACAGAGATGATATTGAGATTGGACAAGAATTAAGAAACTTCAAGGAATTTACAGCTGAATTTCCTCCTGATGTAAGCATTGTTTTTTCTTGCTATGTATTGATGGCATCACAAACTTACATTGTCTAGCTAAAAGGTTTAGCCATTTCAAACAGTGATTTGATTCGATCGGTTCACAACAGTTTTGCTCGTTCAGATCCTTTTGTGAATGAAATGGTAGATCCTAATGCTGGCAAAGATCAAGACGTCTATCACTTTATTGCCTTTACACCCATTCATGGTGCATTATTTGAATTAGATGGTCTTAGCCAAGGTCCTGTCAATTTGGGCCCTTGCGACGATAACAACTGGGTCCAGATAGCAAATGAAGCCATTAAGCGTCGTATGGAAGGATATGGTGCCTCTGAACTTCATTTCAGTTTGATGGCCCTGATCCGCGATAAGGTAGAACAGTATGAGGAACTGATTGAAGAGGCAGATGGTATTCTCCTTTCTTTACCTGAAAGCGAGACTGAAGCAAGAAATAAGGCCAACCGAGAGCGCGCCATGTATGATCAATTACTGCATCAGGAAAAAGAGAAACGAAAGAGATGGCATGTAAGTTAGATTCAAGCAATTCCCCCCCCCCGCTTTTATTTTTTATTTGGTAAACTCACTTTTCTGTCTATAGAGAGAGAATTTGTTAAGAAAACATAACTTTATACCTATGATCTATACTATGTTAAGCCACCTTGCTGATAAAGATCAATTGGATTCACTTATTGTTCAAGCTAAAGAAAAGGCAAAGGCCAGAAAGAACTGAAAATAAGAATAAAGATGGGTCAAGAGTCTATTGCCTTTTCTTTTATTGTATAAATATGTACATCATTCTGAAGGTTCATTATAAGCAGGAATAACCTTAAATGGGTGAGGAATAAGTGCACTTGAAATGTCACCCCACCAAGTGTCTGTACAGTGTCTATACCATTCAACTTTTACATATATAAGTCAAAAATACCTCTTTAAGCATAGTGAAAACTTACTTGTTTTTAACAATCCTTTATCAAAATCTACTTTAGGTGCCCAACCTAATCTTTCTAGTTTACTACAATCAATGGCATATCGCTTATCATTAAACGCCCTATCTCTAACAAACTCAATATGGTTATCAACCTCATCTTCTCTGTAGCCAAATAGCAGGATCAATCGTCGTGCCATTTCCAGATTAGATATTTCTAAAGGAGAACCAATATTATAGGTTTCGCCTACAGATCCCTTATGGAAGATGATGTCGATTGCATCTGCTACATCAGCAGCATATAGGTATTTACGGGAATTCAAACCGTCTCCATGGATATAACACTTCTTGCCTCGCAACAGACTACAGACAAATTTGGATGTAATCTTTTCAGGAAATTGATAGGGTCCATATACATTGTTTGAACGTGTAATCATGACAGGCAGCCCGAATGATTTATGATAAGCCTTCACAAGACACTCTGCTGCTGCCTTAGTGGCTGAATAAGGATTTGTTGGCGAAAGTATGGTATCTTCAGGGCAATCAGGCTACAGTAAGAAAAACCATATTAGCTTAATAAAGGCAATTCTGTGCAATGCTATAGTATACTTTACACCATTGATCACTTCACCATAGACTTCATCTGTGCTAACATGGATAAAGCGGTGTACTTTGTTGATCTTGGCTGCTTCCAACAAAACGTGTGTTCCCATCACATTGTTTCTATTCACTTTCTTCATCAGCCTCAACTCACTTATCTTCTGGCCCTATTTGCTTACTTTGTAAATTCAAAGGAATCCCCAAATGAGTTATCCACATGCGTTTGAGCAGCCAAGTGAAAGATGACATCAATCTTCTTTTCTTTCAAAAAGAAAGAGATAAAGTCAGCTGAAGTAATGTCGCCCTATTAACACACATATCAATTGTCTGCTAGTCTATCGTTGTCTTCATTTCCCTCTTACTCGTATAAAATGATAGTTGGGAAAACCTTCTACTGCTTTCAGGTTATGTAATGATCCACAAT
This sequence comes from Choanephora cucurbitarum, assembly GCA_025331435.1. Lineage (NCBI taxonomy): Eukaryota > Fungi > Mucoromycota > Mucoromycetes > Mucorales > Choanephoraceae > Choanephora > Choanephora cucurbitarum. The sequence continues at coordinate 261,590 of JAIWNI010000011.1, read as the reverse complement.
AGTCTAATTTGTCAATGACAAATATCTGGTACTCGGGATACAAAACTACTAATTTTCGTACTAAGAAAGAGCCACTATAACCAATTTAGTATGCATGCTTAAAGCGAAAGAAAGATAAAGCTTACATGAAGCCTGCACCACCAGTGATCAGGATGTTCCTTACATCACTCAAGTCATCAGCAATCTCGTTTACCCTTTCACCAATATCGACTAGATCAAACTTGTCCAGTGTCTTGACCAGTTCAGAGTGTCTCTCCATATCAGACTTGACAATGTCTTTAGAAGGTGACATGACTAAAAAATGAAAAAAAAAGTATATGTTTTTCCAAAAGAACACAATTCGAGTTTTCTTCTTTTAAGCTTTATCATTTCGATCTCAGTTGCTTATGTAAGCGATCGTAGTTTCTTTTTTTTTTCATTTAGAACTGATGCTTTTTTTTTTACTGTCATCATTTGTTTCGAAAGTTGTATGCTATACTATATTAGTAGTTACTTCTAGCAGTCTTGAATTAGCCTCTTAAATGGCTTTATTGAAAAGAAACAGTGACAACAATAATGACGAGTAGTTATGAACAGCAAATCCTTCTCTCATTTGAAAATAAGCAGGGATGACTGTCTTATGCACACAATGTCAACTGACAAGGCATCTAAATGATCAGTCTGTATATGAGCATGTTGGAAAGAAAAGAGAGTTTAAATCAGCCACTATAGGAAGCAAATAAGGGATGCTGAATTCTTCCTCGGATTAAAAATGCCAGCAAACGGTGTGTTGCACGAACCGAACAACAAGCAAGATGTTCTGTAAATGACTTACTAACCAATCAAAACCAATTGAACAGACGATCCCTAATGAGACGAAATAGACAACAGTTGGGATCAAGTGTTTTAAAATGGGAATTTATTATTATAATGATGGTGGAAATGAATGAGAATGCGATATAAACAATTCCTAACTTTCTCGTAAGAAAGGGAAAGAACAAGGTATAGATATTGCGAACAATACAGGTATCATTTTTTTTTTCTTTATGCAGCAGGTGCGCTATGACCGATAATCAATCCGCCATAGATCAAATCATCCTCGCTAGCAAGTGACATAGAGGCAGAGTTTCCTGGGGATAGTAAACATTCACGTACAATAAGTGATCGTAATCGTTCATGCGAGCTTCGGCAACCAGCTAAAAGAGAAAGTCATTAAACAAAATAGATCTACTATTATTATTATTATTATTTACCTAAAGCAGCGCGTTCAAACCAATAGGTTGCCTGGCTAAGATCAACTTGACAACCAAGACCCTTTTCATAACAGTTGCCTAGGTGATATTGTGCAGAGATATGATCACTCTGAGCTGCTTTCTTAAACAATTCAAAGGCAGCATTTTCATCTCTCTCAATTCCTCTACCTTCTTGCAGATGAACACCTAGTTTATCCAATGCACGTGTATGGTTTTGAGCTGCAGCTCTCTGATACCACTCGACAGCCTTCACGTCATCTCTCTCGACACCTATGCCATTTGCATAGCAGAAGCCAAGGTTACACTGTGCCCAAGGATTATTTTGTTTTGCTGATTTGTGGTACCAATAAACTGCACGTGTTGGGTCCTTTTTCAGGCCAATACCTTCTTCAAAACAGAATCCTAATGAGTTCTGAGCAAGTGCGTTCCCATGTTCTGCACTACGTCTGAACCATTTTACGGCCTCTGCCTCGTTTTTAGTTACACCAATGCCATTTCGGTAACAATAACCTAACGACAGTTGAGCAGGTGGGTGATTCTCTTCTGCACTTAAATAGTACCAGAGCACCGATTCCTTTTCATTCACAGGAACACCGATCCCATTTTGATAGCAATAACCCAGAGAATGGTACGCAAAGATATTACCACGTTCTGCAGATCGACGGTACCACTTGACTGCTTCTTTCTCGTTGCGTTCAACACCAATTCCATTTTGATAGCAGAAACCTAGGTTATGCTGTGCTCTTGCATGGCCTTGAAGTGCAGCGCATCGATACCAATAGGCTCCCAAGGTATCATCTTTTTCTAGACCGATCCCGTTTTGATAACAATAGCCCAAATTACATTCAGCCCAAGGATAGCCTTGTTCTGCAGAGAGCTTGTACCATTTAGCGGCCTTTGCATGGTCTTCTTCGACACCAATGCCATCTTCATAGCAGTAACCTAATGAATTTTGACCAAACGCATTGCCCTGTTCAGCAGACAGTCGGTACCATTTGACAGCCTCGTTCACATCTTTCTCAACACCAATACCGTCTTCATAGCAGTACCCAATATTGTAAATAGCGACTGTCTCGCCTTGACTGGCAGCCAAGCGATACCATTTCATGGCTATCTTTTCATTCTTCTCAACACCAAAGCCTTCGCCATAACAGTAGCCTAGAATACCCTGTCCACGAGCGTTGCCTTGATCTGCACTCAGTTTGTACCAACGAAAAGCAGCATGCTCGTCTTTAGGAACGGCAATGCCATCATGATAACAGACACCTAACGTGTATTGTGCAGCTGCGTCATGATAGAGGGAGGCTGCCTCAAAGATCCATTTTATAGCATTCGGTCGGCCCTTGATGCGCTCTGCCCATTCTTCGGCTTCAGCACGATCAATCTTGACATTTGGTCTACCGTATTTTCTCAGAAAGGCCAGCCGAGCAATACTTAGGCCATCGTTTTTCTTGGCTGCGTTCAGATAATGATACTCAGATTGAACAAAATCAGTCTCCACGCCCATACCGAACTCATAACAAAAGCCAAGCACACCTTCTGCTCGTGCGTTGCCTAGGTTGGTGGCTTTGATGAAATGAGCTACTGCTAATTCTTGTGATATCTGGTACCCGTTCCTGCCAAAGAGATAGTCATTTCCTCTCTTCAACAGTTGCTTTGCTGAGACATTATCGAGTACAGAAGAGTCAATGATGGCTTTCAATTGAGTTGAATAAGAAGAGGTTGTCGGCAGGCTAGAATCTGAAGAACTAAAATAGCGCTGCCGTGGTTTAGAAGATTGTTTTTTATGTTGACTGAATTTCGAAAAGACCGATTTCGATCTTGAGAAAATAGCTGAAAAGGGAATTGCTGATGGCATTTCTTATGGTAGCAACAATTTTGAAAAAAAAAATGAAAAGAAGAAAAGAAAAAAGAAATCAAATGAAAAGAGTTTAATGCGGTACGGCTACTCAACTTATTTTGTCTATTACTATTTTTAAACAATTACCATTTTCTTGTGTACCTTTAAGAGTTACCCGTTTTGGAAGGTCCAGCAAACGAACGTTCTTTTTTTTTTTATTTATTTAACATCAATAAAGCAAGCCAAAGACAACCGTGAATGAGGTAGCGATATTGATAAATATTGATACAGACGATAAAACTGCATATGTCTTCTGATACAATTGTATCGCAGTTTCATACCATACAATTATCTTGGCAAGTAAGGGCACTGCAAAGGCCCCGACAAAAGCAAATGTCAGGTCAGCACCTAGGCACTCATAATAGGCTTATTTGTACATGTTAGTCACTTCCTCTTATAACTTTATTTTTAAGCGTATTATACTCAACTGTTTGAGATATCGGTATCCCTCTCTCTCCCCCTTTTTTTCTTCTTTTTATTTTTTCTGCTTTGTTAAGCAACCTTGCTGGTATTACATACTGGTCCTTCAGCCTCTTGCTATTTCTTTTATAGAGCGAACATGAGTGCTAGAAGTTTTCATGATTTCAGTGTAAGAGTGCTGCCAGTAAAAGAGAGATTAATGTTAAACAAATAAAAGGAAAAGGATGATACTAAAATAAACCTTGTTCATAATTTGTTTTCTTCTTCCTCTTCGGCTTAGCTTATTTGCTAAAAAGCTTTTTCTCTTCTCAATATATGCTCTATCGATATACAGACGAAATGCTCCAGCATTGGCACAGACAACAACACAATGCGTACATGAGTTACTTGAATCATTTTCTCTTAACGCAATTGCTCAATACATAAGAAGGTGTTTAAGCAAACACACACACTCTTCATGACTCCTCAATATGTGCTTTAGCATAAAGTAATATGTCTGATGATGAAATATGTAAAGGATATGCTATATTCAAACATAGACGATGATCGTAAGCATATCCTTATCTTCTTCATTTGGAATAGGTGGCAGCTTAAAAGTCTTAAAATCAATATCCTTGGCTTATATGATAATGAGTACATAGTATAACAGAGAAGCAAACAAGCTCTTTCTACAATGCTGCCTCTTCCTCTCCTCTTACATAAGGCCGTATCCAACACGTATGATGATTGTGCGTTTTGTTCAACTATAGACTATTTTGAGAGTAAACTCGATACCACTTAGTCAGCTCATTACTTCACCTTCTCTTGTAAACATATTTCTTTTTGCTCGAGTTCTTTAATAGCATGATAGTATTTGTCCAACACAAGAATTTGTCTTAACATATTTTAATCTGTCACGATACACAGCATATTGAGAGTGGATAATAGGAAAAAAAGAAAGCAAACAAAAAATCGTCAGTGACATGGCCTTACTGTAGAAAGAAATGCAAGCTTTCGCTGCTATTCTGACAGAGTAATTTGTCTAACTGAGGCTGGTTGTTATTTCGCTGATCAAAGGACTATTGAATATCCAAAACTCTCTTGTTTATTGCATTCAAATGAGAAAATCGACACAAAAATAAGAAAAAGTTTTATTTCGGCAAAATATACGGATTAAAACAATCTATCGATGCTTTGACAGGAGAGCAGTTATCTTTTGCTTTTGTCTATAGACTAAATTGATTATTGCTGCATAGATGTAAATTGCTTGGTGATTAATGTGCTGAACTATGATTTACCAATAGCCTGACTTAACGATGAGCTTCTAAAACACTTTGTGATCCCACAATTTTTTTTTCATATAACCTTTTAATGGATTATTCTTGGATAGATTTCCTTTTGAAGATAAAGAGCACTTGCCTTTTGTAAAGATAACAGTATTCAGTTTTGCAATCTCAAAAGACTACGGAACTATCGAACCTAAGAAACGAAGCTCTAGACAAAATAGTGATAGCTGTGTCATTCATTAAAGCCAAATCGTCATCAAGACTGTCGAAGCAATCCTTATTAACAACCAAATCTTGACAGCTAGTAGTAGAGGTTGAATCCCATTTGGTAGTCAAAATGAGACTGTCTGACACCGATCAACTCGGGGAGAAAATGAATCTTTTTTCCTCTACTCCCATGAAATTAACCCTTAGGGATGAAAGAACGCGAAAAAATGATTTCGCTCCTTTTCAAGATTGATCGACGTGACTCATGGTCATGCTGGTGTCAAGATGTTCCCCTTTCATGTGCTATTTTTATTAATAACAATTTCATGCTAGTAATAATGAATATGCTTCAGATGCGGCATTAGCCTATAATATGAATAAACAAACAAAGAAGAAGAGATGTATTCATGTACAACATATTTGATAGCCAAAAGTGAAAGCTCCTTATAGTTGGCTATGTATAGCTTTCACCTCGAATTCCGACAAGCTGTTACACAACACTTGCAAAGGCATGAAACAGGACTTGATGTCATTAAAGAAAGTCATTTGAGTCAGAAAAGAAAAACGAAGAAGAAATGCTTTATTGAGTTAGAGATGATTTATTTGGTAGAGTTCCATCTGATAGGTGTATTATTGGAAGCCTTTCTATTTTCACTCAAATAAGAAAGGCTAATCTTAATTCATTCCTAAGTAACACTTCTTTTTTGTTCAATCACGTTATCTTTTATAAACAAGAATTTCCTCTGTAAATCGATTGTCAGTTGATAATGATCAAACACCTTGTGTTTCGGTTTATATTGAAATGAAAATCAGACAATAAACATTTTTTTAACTTATGACGAAAAAAGATTCAAATCACCTTAGTCAAGCTGAAAGATGTTATTTGGCTATATCAAATGGATACCTTTAGGAGACAAAAGTAACAATGAAGAAATAGGAGTTCTGTTTATTGTAACTATTCAAAATCCGCAGGTCTCGTTATTACTCTGATTCACTCTATAGAGAAAGGGGGGGGTTCAACTAGAAAAGGTAGAATATAAAAGGAAATCTTTGCTTTTTTACAAAAAAGGGATTAGTGTAAAACGAATTGTTTAACAATGAGATTGGTGGTACACAAAGCTATAACCAAGACACTAGAAAGCAGATCAATCAGAAAATAGCTATCTTCCTAGCAACTAAATGTCGATACTGATGTCTATCGAAATCCCTTTTTTAACTACACAAAAAATAACCTTAAATCCATAACCAATGACATTTGAAAATAGGAGAGAAAAATGAGACCATATAAATAGAAAATGCTTTGATCTCAAAGTCATCATATTATTCGTACAACTCATCAAATCAATCTGGGGCTTAAAATCAAACGATATGATAATTGAAAAAAAAATCAAAAGAAACGCGATCACTTATCTGCAGACAATAGCAGTCAAAAATGAGCATGATTATAGAAAGTAAAAGAAAGAAAGAAAAAGTGTTTGTTTGTTTGTTTCCTTATTGTTTTCTATCATGGTTAAATTGATACATTTGAGGATTATTTTAATAGGGCTGATGTCTGATTTTGAAATCTGCAGACTGACTGAGTAGAATGATGGACTGACCTAAACATGTTTTTTTATCCCTTTTAAAGCTTTTCTTTTTTTTCTCTCTTTTTTCTTTCTTTCTTTCTTATACTCTTTCTTTCTTTCTTCTTCTTTGTTCCTTAACTAGACTTTCTTTATATGGAAAAGCACGATCAAACAGACGAAGGCTTTGTAGAACAAAGATTTGAAGAGCCTCATTTTATGAAAGGCTGGACAGTTGATCAAAAAGCAGGTAAAATAAAAGGAAATAATTAAGAAATCATTGTCTTACTAATTCCATTTTTTTATAAAAATAGAGTTTGCTTATCAACTGTTACTATGCATGCCAGTATCCAAAACAATTGAGCTAGTAGAACGACTCTCACCACTCTTGCATAGAGATATTATTTCTGTAAATAATTTCTATAAATGTACGCAAAAAAAAAATTAACTCATGTAACTCTCCCTATCTAATGTATTTATAGGCATTACCTTATGAGATAGCAGTGCAGATTCTATATTATCTCGACATCAATTCTCTTGCACAAATGACAAGAGTATCAAAACGATGGAAGGCTCAGAGTGAAGATCAAACATTATGGAAGTCATTATTCTATGCTTCTGGTTGGAAAGCCAATCAGACATCAATTGATCGCTATCTATCAGGAGAAAATGTATTACTGACACCACAAACAACAATGTCAGCCATGATCCCCTCTACTGGTTCCTCTTCAAGGTTTGCAGATACGCCAATCAAACGTGCTAACATCGCCATCAATACTCCCTACGAACCCCTCTCAAGCTTACCTATAACACGACTAAAGCCATTTAAACGATCTACAAACATACTACTTGACAGAATGATTCTTGGCAATGACCAACCTGTCTCGCCTACCAGATCTGACTTTGCTAGATTAGCAGTAGATAAGACAGACATTCATCCGCCATCTGTTGTTCAACTAGACGGTGCTCACCATGAAGATATCATGCCATCTGCCAGCATGACTACAAGCATCAGTAGCAGTAGCAGTAGTAGTAATAGCAGTAATGATGAGATTATCTCTGACCACACAATCACAAGTAACTTGCAGCACTTGAATCTAAATGACGGCCTACAAACAGGCACGAGTTTGGTGATCCGACCCACACAAGTTTACCCCTCGCGCTCACAACCATTGCAGAAACGCAGGTCTCCATCTTCTATCAGAAACCATCGAGAAGTACTGTCACACATGATTGTTGAGCGACCATTCCTCAATCGACCTCCCCCTAGACGCCATGTCAAGTATGACGAGTCAGCCATCTTTCATTATAGAGAACAGACAGACACTCGTTATATCAACTGGAAACGTCTCTACCGTAACCGTAGTTTGATAGAAAAGCGTTGGGCTGAAGGAGACTATCGTTCACGACAGTTCCCCTCTGCTCAATATTTAGCCGATTTAATCTTGATAGAAGAAGCTCAACACAACAGTGGCATCTATTGTCTCCAATTCAATGCTGAGCTGTTGGTTACAGGCAGTCGCGACAGAAACCTCAAGATCTGGGACATCCGAACAGGTCGCCTAAGACATACACTTGAAGGCCATACTGGTAGTGTTCTCTGCCTTCAATTTGACGATCACCATTTAATCAGTGGTAGCAGTGACGGCACGCTCATCTTGTGGGACATTCAGACAGGCCAAAAAATCAAAACATTTGTAGGACATGGCGAAAGTGTGTTGAATGTCAAATTACTAGGCAATAAGATCGTCAGTTGTTCTAAAGATAGAACAGTGCGTACTTGGGATCTCAAGAAAGGAACAACAATTAGAGTCTTCCGTGGACATCGCGCAGCTGTAAACGCGGTTCAATTCAAAGGTGATCGTATCGTATCTGCTTCCGGTGATCGTACAATCAAAATCTGGAATATGGTAAATTAGTAACACTAAAAAAAAGGTACAAAAACAACCCCCTTTAACCCCTTTTCTTTCTTCAACAAATAGAACACAGGCGAATGTTTGAAAACGTTGGATTCACACAGCAGAGGCATTGCTTGTGTTGAATACGATGGCGAATATATTGTCAGTGGCTCAAGTGACCAATCTATCAAAGTTTGGAATGCTACTACAGGTGAATGCATTCATACACTACTTGGTCACACAGATCTTGTTCGTACACTTCAACTTGATTCAAAAACAAAGACAATTGTCAGCGGTAGTTATGACGGCAGCCTGAAAATTTGGGGACTCGAAGATGGCAAACTTCAGCGGACGCTTAACCAGTCTTCCCATGGAAGGTAACACTCATTGATCCTATCCTCCTGAAAAGTTTTGTTTTTGTTTTGATATCTAACCAGACCCCCCCTCTTCTTCTTTTTTTAGAATCCTTAACCTTCAATTCGACTTTAGCAAAATTGTATGTTGTTCCAACCTAGGCAAAATTATTATGTATGACTTTACACATGGCATGGACATGCAATTCCTCTTGTAATCAACTTATAGACTATCACTCAACGCATTTTTAAATCAGCAGCATACCACATCATTAATCTTTTTCTTTTTTCAATGTATTTAATAATATCCTAATAATACCAAAGCATCGCATTTCACGCATATTAATAATAGATAGAGCCAAGCATTTATAGCAAATAAAACATCCTCTTTGTTCTTTTCAGAAATATTTTATTTGAAGGATTGTGATTACAGATTATGTATACAAAGAAAAGAAAAAGAAAAAAGAAGTTGGCTCACAAGATAAAGAAAGAAAATGGGCGAATATGTTTAAATATGATAACGTTCACGTAAGGGAATGCTTACTTCTTGGGGCATAGATAAGAAGCCTTGTTCCCATTGAGATTCACCAAACATGTTTTTGTAACCCATTAAGATCTGTTTAGAAAAAAACAATGAGTCTCAAATGAAAAACTATAAAATTGATCAATATAACTTACATTGGCAAAAGATTCATGTAAAGCAGGAGGTAGGTTTTGATAGTTAACGATAGCAGTACAGAAAGCAGGGAATTCTTTGACGGCACCTTGAGGGTTCACCTTGATCATTTCACACAAACCACTGAAGGCAGATGACTTTTCTTCATTATCACGAATAGGTGTAAGAGCCATCAACCAAGGTTGAATAAATAATTCAAGATGAGGAGCAACCTTGTTGGGGCAAACAAGACCAAGACGGCCAATGGTAATAGCTACATTTTCCAACAATGTACGCTGGATTTGAGGGTTTGCCATAAGAGGGAACAATCGTTGTAATAAGTGATCAACATAGTCTGTGATTTCATTACCTAATAAAACAGATGAGTTTCATAGAACCCTTATCCAATCTATCCACAACTTACCCCACTTGAGAGCAATTTCACCAGCTGCCCATGTAGCATTGTTACAGACAGATAAATGTTCGGCTTGAGGATCAATTTGTTGAAGAAGAAGAGGCATGAATTGAGGTACAACAGCACGAATATGCTCAAAACAAGAGATGGCAAGATCACCAAGCAAAGCATAAGTAGATTGACGTACTTCAGCAACTTCATCCTATACAACCATGTTATTCAATTGCTTTCTCTCCCTTGAATCTTTCTCGACTTTACCTGAATACAAAGAGACAAAAGCTGTACAACAGGAGGGTTTGTTGAGGCAACCAAAGGCTCAGCATCTGTGTTAAGAGCTTGAACAATACCAGAAAGTAAATCTAAAGCAACAATCATAAAGTCTTTGTCAGGCTCTTCCATTGAAGGATTCATGGTACACAAGCGACATTCCTCTAATGTCTTGCAAACGAGAACAACACAACGACGATATACAGGTTCAGCAAAAGGCTTGAAGCCTTTACCTAAAGCAGTTGTAACGGAAGAGAGACACTATACAAAGATGATAGGTAAATATATATACACATACATGCACATCCCTATCTTCCTTTTACCTCTAACAAAGGGAACAAATCAGTGCTGTCGTCAGAGACTTCTTGCCACTTGTTGATAAGAGGAGGCATGATCACTTCAATATATTGAGGGTTATTCAAGACTTCACCAACCACATCAGCCAAGGTACCGACGGTATCATACAAAAGCAATAAGTTTCTATGTTGGTATTTAGCGAAAGCACTGCAAAGGGTGGTAAGAATAGGTTGAAGGTAAGGTACTAAATCAGCACCAGCTTCTTCTTCAAGCAAGGAGAATGATGAACAAGCAGCTTCTTGAACACGTTTGTTGTTATCCAAAATACGTTGCAAGAGAATTTGAACAAGAGGTTCAAAGTAGTGTTGGCGTGCTTCGTGACTTTGTCTAGCGCTTTGAACAATCCATGCACAATACCTGCCAAGTGTCCAACAAGTAATAGATCTGACAAGAGGCTGATAAACATTCAAAAGATTGTTAGTTTGCTTTTTTCAAATATGTGTACAACTGTTGCTTTACCTTAGGGTCGTTCAAGTTGTTGAGCAAATAAGGTACAAGCTCAGGAAGATGAGGAGCAATTTCCTGCATACCACCTTCAGCAGCAGCACCAAGAGCCAAAATACCACATTCTCTGTGAAGCCAGTCATTGCTCTCCAATTCGCCCTTCAAGAGAGGGATCAAGATGTGAATAACTTCGGTTTCGAATGAAGTACACAAGACATCAAGAGTAGCAGCACTACACTTTCTCAAGTTCCATTCACCATAGAATTCGTCTTCCTCAAACTCATCATAGTCATCATCATCGTCATCGTCATCGCCATCTGATTCGTTTTCATCAAGCAAACCAGCAGCCTTCTTCTTATCGGAGGCTTCTTCTTCCTTGTTGGTGTGTTCGTTTTCAACAACAGTAGCCCTGTGGAAACGGGGCTTGATATCCTGTTCATCGTCAGCAATATGAGCATCATCCTCATCACCTCCTAAAGTCATAAGATCAATTTCGGAATAGACCATACCCTTCAACAAGACAGGGACAACCTTCTGGAGATAGGGACGGAGTTGGTCACGCAATTCATCTTGCTCAGCAAACACAAGCCAGAATTCACAAGCTTCAAGAGCAAGATCGCTGTCATCTGACTGAGTACAGAAAAGCATGTATTCAACCAGATTAGGCATATGGGGCAAGAGAACGTTGGGGCAAGTTTCAAGTAAGCTGACAAGAGATTGACAGACAACCTTACGCACATCAACATTATCATCAGTAGCTCTGTTGAAAAGCGAGCTTAAGAAATCGTTGATTCTACTCATCAAAGGTTCTGAGCGGAGGTTGATAAATTGAGATGTACAGGAGATAGCGCTCAAGCGAACCTTAGGATCAGGATGGTCGAAGAAGGCGATGAATTTGGGAATCATGTATTCCAAAGGCTGAACTCCATTAATAGCACTGTCAAGATCACGAGAAGAATCTTCACAAATTTTTTGGAAAGCGCTGAAAGCATTCTGTAAATGCATTTAGAAACCATCTTTCTTTTCCACTTTTCCTTCCTTTTGTCTAAACAAACTTACCTCGACCATAACAGGGTTAGGATCTTCCAATTTCTCTAATAAGACTTGAAGAATTTGGGGCCATTGTTGAATACTGCCACGAGAGACAATAGAAGAAATGACGAAACTGATAGATTTGCCAACACCAGGGTCGCCGATGTGTTGAATACAACATTCTTTGATATAATCAAGTACTTGAGGTTGAATGGTTGGGAAATAAGATCTGATATTGTTCTTGAGTGTCAAACCGGCAACAGAACGAATGTATTGATCTTCTTGAGGCATTTGAGTTAAGATATAAGCCAAATAATTGTTGTAGTCAGGGATTTTGTTGAAATATTCCAATCTCTGTATAAGTTGCATATATACAAGGGGAAAAATTATATCAGTTCCTGTAAAAAAAAAATCGTCTCTACGCGTTTCAAACCTCTTGAACATTTTGACTATCAGTAGGGTTGATAGCTTCACGCAAAAGTTGTAAAAGGTCAGAAAGACCTTGTGCAGATGGTTGCCAGGCACTCATGACAGTAATCCTATTTAGGTTCGCGTGGGTTTGAAGTTAAATTGTGTGAAAAGAGAGATAAGAAGCTCAGTGAACTTACTAATGATAGTTTTGAGAGCAAAAGAGACAAGTGTTGTATTAAGAAAAAGATATAGGCGAGAAAACAATCAACTATTCAGGTAACAGAGGTTAACAAAAAATACATATACAATTGCATAGACATTAGCCAAGTCAGTCTTCAAGTATGTTTTCTGACTTGTTTGTTATCCATCTTACATTTCAAAACTAATAAAGTATATGATAAATAAAAAGAGATATGTACACACACACTTTCTTCTCTCTCTAATTAGTTTAGTATTGATGGTGTTTTAGAACAAAAAAAAAGAAGCTAACTTCGAGTTCTTTTTTTTTCTTTATTCAAACTGTTCTTCGTGACGTACAATCGCAGTTTTTTTTATGTGTGTGGCTGAGACTAGCTCGACGCTAAATTGAGAAATTCTTTACCTTTTTTGTCTCAATTTGAAAAAAAAGTAACCCTTTTATCATACAGAGCTTTCTTTTTCATCTTCAGCTTTTATCTGCTTCTTGTGAGGCCTGTTGTATCCTTAAACAGTTTGGTTGTACAGTCATAAGCTCTTCGCTCAAGTCGAAAAAAAAGGAAGTCTAAAATTGTGCGCCTCCCAGTTGTGCACTGAAAAATATCCAATAGACAAATATCTGGCCAATAAGAAACAAACATTTTTGTGCCTGATTTCTAAATCATGCAGCTTTCTTTGTTCAAAAAGAGAAAAAAAAGAGCATCGTAGTTTTCTTACCCTCCTATCTGCTTTGAAAATTTCAGTGACTCAAACCACATAAGGAGAATAGATATGCTCTTTGTATGGTTTGAGTAAGTTTGGTAAAGTTGTTCTCACAAAAAGAAACACTTTTTAGGAAACTTTATCTGGCTTGAAGGATTTCTCGCATCATGAATTTGACAACTTGTCAACTCAAAAATGCTATCGATAATGCTTAAATACAGGTACTAAAAAGGTGTATCTATAGCAAATGAAGCAAAGAAAAGAAGTTGCAAAAATAAAGAGATTGGCGACATAGCTCTCTTTAACATATTAACAGCTCGCTCCTCTACAACATAAAGGAACTCACAAAGCTTGTTACACTTTGTACTCATAAAAAAAAAGAAGAAATGAAAGCCAATCAGATCTAGGGCACAAGCATACAATTTTCGAAGTTTCTGTTTAACAGGTCTATCCAAAATCATCTATAATTCGGACATTCGTTTTGTTTTATCACTGACAACACTGATGAAACCAAGATCAATTCTTGAAACCTCATAATCGGTTTTACAAGCTTATTCTATCCCTTTCGCTAGTGCCTCCTTTTTTGAGTCATTAACAGAGCCCTCGATGCCATGCTTGACTGAGTTGGATACTCTGAACACAGTTAACCTTGATGCAGTAAATCTCTTGGTATTTATCATTAGGTTCATTCATACAGTACACTTGCTGATACATAAATGCGTCTTCCGGCTTTCCTCGATCAAGAATCATAATCTTACAGCTGGATTCTCAGAGTAATAAGAAGTAAGCATAAATCGAATCAAATCAGCGATAGTTGAACATACCTATCATTCAACAGTCAAAACGATTGAAAACCAAGCATGACAAGCCATCATTCAGTTGTTTTGATGGATTTTTTGCCATTGTGATGACCACTTTGCACCAAAAAAGCACAGTGCCTTTCTGTTCTTTGCAAAGGCAAGTTTTGGTTCTTCTTTTATACGGCCTGATACTGCGAATGTGCTCTTTCGGAAGACGACTTTGTTGACAAGGATGACTTCATCGTTAAACAATAAACCCATAATCGCTTTGTTTAAGTGTATTCGTATTCTTGAGAAATTCATTCTTATATTGAGCATGTTCTTAAATCAAACACTCTTAAATCAAACACTCTTAAATCAAACGACTACTGTATACAAAGTAACTAATGGAAAACTAGTGCCCTATCAGAATCAATAGCTTAGTGTTAAAAGAGTTTACAGCCTTCCAAAATTACTCACTGTCCGTTTGCTTAGAATTTCATGATGAAGAGAATTAAAGAAACTAGTAGGCCGTAAGTATGGGCATATGTTCAACAATCTGGAACATGGCATGAAAGAGATACAAATGGATAAAATACAGTACAGCCACACTTATAGAGTGACATAATAACGCGCCTCAACGCTAAAAACGAGTTGCTTATGCAATGATTAGCCGAAGCAAGTAAGTAACAATAGGTCAAAATAGAATAAGTCAGCGCATAAAATTTTAGAAGAGCTGGTAGCAGATAAACATATCAAATCACTGAATAGTCTTGCTTAGTACACGCACATTTTCTATTTGAATAGACGTTGATTGCATAAAGAAAGCTAGCTGTTCATACAACAATCATATCATTTCGTTTGGTATCTGTAGTCTTCATAGACTTGATGACTTGTTGTTTTGACTGTATGTACAGCTCTTTCCGATATAGTCCTTGTTGAAGCTTTAGATCCTTAGGGCTTTGAAGAAGAAGAAAAAAACTTTTAGATCATAACTAATAGTATTCTCGCTCAAAAAAGATAAAATAACCTTTCAAGAACGACAATCGACCGCTGATCATTTTCTAGACAGTGCCATTTATTTTTGAGTAACTATCACTCATAGCGAAACAAATTCAATGTGTTAAAATTAGGTTTTCAAGCAACAAATTTGGCTCAGCAGAACACTTGACTGTGACACAAAACACCGCTTGGTTTCACCTTTCGCATCATTATGATTTTCAAGTCGCCCAACCGTGGTTGACCAGCTTGAGTTGATGATGAAATACGCAAATGACACTTTATTGTTTGGCAGTGAAGATAGACAAAGAAAAGCAGGAGGATTTGAAAGGGGGGAAGAAGCAAGTATATGTACATGCATCTAAAACTTGAACAAGTCTTGCATTGCTCCCTATCCTAAATTAGATTGTTGTGGCAATAAAACGAAAAGAATCTTCATCCCTTCTCAAGAAGCCATTGTGCTTCATTAATCCTCTGCTTGCCAAGACAATCATCCGAGCATTTCGGCCGGTATGGCTATTATAACAAAACCAGACAAGCGAAATTTCGTGGAAAATCAAAAGGCGTATAGTGCTGTCATTCACTCAATTAACTACATAATAGTCTAATGCTTTTGCTCTTTTCTAGGTAGAAAAAACTAATGTTTCTTTTTCTTGTTTCTCAAAATATATACGAATTACTAAAAAGGGCATTGGTTATTTTCAAAATGAGGCTTTATTGTATGATATCCATTCAAAGAAATATGATCACTTCATCATTAGCAATTCTATAAACATTAGCATTTTGTCAAGACTAACTCCTTGTGCTTTATCAGTTTTTTGCATCACTTTCCTTATTGTCAACAAGAAATAGTTACACAGAGCTGGGATGATACCACATGTGCTTCCAAAAAAAACTCGGGGTTCGTTTTTTATAGCCTATGATGAAGGGGTATAAATAAAGACAAAGCCGAAAATGACTATTGGACAAATATCGGCTTCTTAATCTACTATTTATACATCCATTAAGAAATACCGCCATAGAATAACAACAAAAAAAAGTTTTAAAATAGCTTTTTGTTTTTCTTTTCTTTATCCTTAATTTCAACCAAAAATAAGATGAAGTTCGGCGAGCATTTACAACAAGAGATCTTCCCACCATGGCGCTTGTCATACATATCTTATGATATGTTAAAGAAAGAGCTAAAAACTCGACAGCTAAATCATAGATGGAATGGTGATGACGAAGATGAATTTGTTCGAAAACTAGAGAATGAGCTAGAAAAAGTATATGATTTCGTATCAGCAAAACTTGGAGAAGTAGAGGCGAGAATCAGTTACTGCGAGCGCACCATCCAGACATTTATCAGTAATCCTACTTGGTCCTCAGATCAAAACTGGACTATTATGGACGATGCCCTTACAGAAGTATTATTTGATGTCAACGACCTGGCGAAATTTACGAGATTAAATTATATCGGATTCCAAAAGATTATTAAGAAGCATGACAAATGGACCGAACTCAACCTTAAGCAAGATTTTATCCCACAATTGAGAAGCAGACCTTTAGATAAACAGAGATTTGATGTAGCTATTGTCTTTATTTCAGCTCTTCATGATCTATGTCGACAACGAGGCAAGCCTCGTCCTCAAAGTTCAATCAGTAACGCTGATTCAGTAGTTTCTTCAGACGAGATAGGCACAACCAAGTACTGGATTCACCCTGATAACATCACTGAAGTCAAGTCTATTATTATGCTTCATTTACCTGTTTCTATTTATAACAAGGAGAAACGATACGAAGCCTCTGATTCTGCTGTTTCGAATGTCTACCTCGACAATGAAGAATTTGGCCTTTATACCAGTCTTCTGCAGAGAGACGAAGGTGGAGAATCGATTTCTCTCAAGTGGCATGGTCCAGTCTCGGCAAAAGAAGTCATAGTTGAACGCAACACTTACCAAGCCAACTTGGTAGACGGTGCTTCTGTAAAAGATAAGATTCAACTTTTAAGTGACGACGTACGCAATTTTATTAGTTGCAGGCTTACGGCAGATGAATTGGCTAATCGACTATCATCCAAGGGACATGACCCTAAATTCATCGAAGAATGTCGATCCGTTGCCTATGGTATCCAACAATCAATCAACGACAAACATTTGAGTTCTGTCTGTCGAGTCTTTTACAATCGTACTGTCTTTCAATTACCTGACGATCCTTCTGTTCGCATTAATATTGACAACGATTTGGCCTTTATCCGTGAAGACAACTTTGATGCAATCCGAAGAGCTCCAGATGAATGGCGCCGCTCAGATGTTGGTATTGATTACCCCTTCAACTATTTGGACGAAACTGAAGTTTTACGATTCCCTTATGCTGTTTTGGAAACCAAGATAGAAAAGAAACAACCTGCATGGCTCAAGAAGTTGTTAGAATCTCACTTAGTGCATGAAGTGCCTCGATTTTCAAAATATTTGCATGGGGCATCTTATCTCTTCCGCGACCGTATTCCTTTGTTACCTTGGTGGCTGTCTGAAATGGAAATTGACATCCGCAAGCCTCGTAATACAAACTTCGGTCTAACTCGCTCTAAATCCTTCAAACCATTGATTGATGGCCAATACCGCCGAGCCATGGAAGCAGAAGAATTGCGTATGGAGTTAGTTCAAGAGTCAGCTCAACAACAAGGAAGAAGAAGTGTTGATTCTTTCCAAGAGCAGATGGGAGAGTCTGTCGTATCAGGTAGCATGGTTGATACTGGCAAGCAGTTCAAGTATGTGACCACGAATGGTTTGAGCCGTGCTGATACCACTGTCTGGGACAACCGACCACATCGTATGAAGTCTACCCTTGTTCATAAGGGTGAGGGACCTGTCAACTATGGACCCTTGAGCGAAAGACGCGTCAAGCGCAAAGACATTGAATCAGGCAATCTTGGTGAGGAAATCATTTTTACTCGTGGTGATATTCGCTTGGATATGGACCCTTCAAATAAAGGGTTCCTCGCTAATTCCGGCATGTATGTCAAGGATCCCAATAATCCAAATGGTGTCATTCCTATTAAGAAAGTCAAGGTTGAACCAAAAGTGTTCTTCTCGAATGAACGTACTTTTATTTCCTGGCTTCAATTCTGTGCATTATTGTTGACTGTTGCTTTGAACTTGCTTAACTTTGGTGATCAAGTATCTCGTATTGCTGGCGCCTTGTTTATTGGTATCTCTGCAGCCGTTGCCATCTATGCTTTATACCAATTCGAGAAACGTGCTTGGTAAGTTCATTCTCTGTTATCTCCTTTCGATCTTTACTTATTTTTTTTCTTATTAATTTTCTTAGGATGATTAACCGTCGTATTGTTGGTCGTTATGATGATCTTTGGGGCCCTGCTGTCCTTTGTGTTCTTTTAGTTGGTGCGTTGGTTGTGAACTTTTACCTTCGTTTCCGTTAGGTATTGTATCTTACACTTTTTCATTGTTGCATGCATGCTTGTATATATATATATAAACTATTATCTATAATCAATACCTCTACCATTTTTTCTTTTTACATCAAAAAAGAATTAGAATACTACTTTATTATCTTTTTATTCGAAATACAACACATCTCATATATCAAACCTCTTGCTTTTCTTCTTGGTCATTTATTATAATAGCTATCTCTTATTTTAAATTGCGAGCCGCTGAAATGCTGAGTGTAAAGTTAGTTATGCTTTAAATAAGAATGGGGTTTTAGACTTTTTTTAATATCTTTTTTCCATTTCATTTAAATATGGTTAATATTGGTATTGTTGGCGTTGGTCTTGTTGGATCTGAACTGGTATCTCAAATTGCCAAGTCGTCCCGCAGCCATTTGTTCAAGGTAGTTGGTTTGACCACCTCTCAAAAGATGGTGTTGTCTGATGCTAGCTATTCCGCATTGTCTATCACTCAAGAAGCTAACTTGCGCTCAACTGTCAATGCAACTGGTGTCCAAACCGACCTTCAACAGTTTGCTGATTACCTTGCCAATGCCAAGGAACACTCTATCATTATTGATTGTACTGCCTCTGAACAAGTAGCTCATTTGTATCCTTCATGGCTTCGTTCCGGATTGAGTGTTGTGACACCCAACAAGAAGGGTTTCTCTAGTTCTCTTGATCTTTACAAAGAAATCCAGTCACTAGCTGTCAACACCAACATGAAGCTTGGAAAAAAATCGCCCTTGGTATATCACGAAGCTACAGTTGGTGCTGGTTTGCCTGTCTTATCTACCTTGAGTGACTTACTCAAGACAGGTGATGAAATTGAAAAGGTTGAAGGTATCTTTTCTGGTACTTTGAGCTATCTGTTCAACAACTTCTCTAGTTTAAGTCAAACAGGCGAAACCAAGTCATTCTCTGAAATTGTTCGTGTTGCTAAAGACTTGGGCTATACTGAACCTGACCCAAGAGATGATCTGAATGGTATGGATGTGGGTCGCAAGGTAAATTAAAAAAAAAAAAAGAAATGCTGTTCATTGATTCGTTCTGCTGTTTTTTGACTCATTTCTGTTTGATAGGTTACTATTTGTGGTCGATTGGCTGGACTTGAATTAGACCTGTCAACACTTCCTGTCGAGAATATTGTACCTGAAGCACTTCAAGCTGTGCAATCCACTGAAGAATTCATGACTAGATTGCCTGAATTCGATCAACATTTTGCTGATTTGAACGCTGCTGCATTAAAAGAAAATCAGGTACTCCGTTATGTTGGTCTTGTTGATATAAAGGGTGGCCAAAGTGGTGTTAAGTTGATCAAGTAAGCAAAACAAAACGATCTTTCCTTTGCTTTACTTAACCTTCCTTTCTTTACATAGATATCCTGCTTCTCATCCTTTCGCTTCTCTTCAAGGTAGTGATAACATCATCAAGTTTACCACAAAGTACTTCCCTAGTGGTATTATTATTCAGGTAAGAGAAAAAAAAAAGACTAAAGCTCTAGTTCTCGATTAAACTTGTTTCTTACTTTGGTTTTTTTTTTACTATAGGGCTCTGGTGCTGGCGCTGCTGTCACTGCTTATGGTATTTTCACTGACCTCCTCAGAATTCAAGAGCGTGTTCAATGTTGTTGAATCGAATAATAAAACTTTATTTTGTATCTGCGCATAAACTACTCTAATATTTTTTTTTCTCTGCGTATACATAACATATCTTTCTTCTTCTTTGTCTATCTTGTTAATATTATGCCAATTCAAGTAGTACCTCTAGGAGCAGGTGAATTGACTAACACTAATACAAAATGTGTGTTATGTACTGATCCCAAGTTGTAGGTCAGGATGTAGGTCGTAGTTGTATTTTAGTCACGATTGGAGGCAAAAACATTATGTTTGATTGTGGTATATGAATTCAAATCCATATGGTGAGATCATGTAACTAAAATGAAAAGGACGTAGGCATGCACATGGGTTATCAGGATCGTAGACGATTTCCAGACTTTAGCTATATTTCGAAAACAGGCAACTATACAGACATACTGGACGCCGTTATCATCTCTCACTTTCACTTGGATCACTGTGGCGCTTTGCCATTTTTCACCGAGATGTGTGGTTACGATGGGCCGATCTACATGACTCATCCAACTAAAGCCATTTGCCCTATTTTATTGGAAGATTATCGAAAGATCACAGTTGAACGTAAAGGCGAGACGAACTTCTTTACATCAGACATGATCAAGAACTGCATGAAGAAGGTGATTCCCATCAACTTGCACCAGACTATCAAAGTGGACGATGACATGGAGATCAAAGCCTATTATGCAGGTCATGTTTTAGGCGCGGCTATGATCTATGTACGTGTAGGACAAGAAAGTGTGGTCTATACAGGCGATTACAATATGACACCTGATCGTCACCTTGGCAGTGCTTGGATCGATAAAGTCCGACCTGATGTGTTGATTACCGAGAGTACTTATGCCACCACCATTCGTGACTCCAAACGTTCGAGAGAGCGCGATTTCCTAACAAAGGTGCATGATTGTGTAGCCAATGGAGGCAATGTGATTATTCCGGTCTTTGCTCTAGGCCGTGCTCAGGAACTTTGTATCCTGATTGAATCCTATTGGGATCGTATGGGTCTTGATATACCTATCTATTTCTCGACAGGCTTGACAGAACGAGCAACAGAATACTACAAATTGTTTATTAACTGGACCAACCAAAAGATCAAATCAACATTTGCACAACGGAATGCATTTGACTTTAAACACATTAAGCCATGGCACAAGTCGTATCTGGATTCAACAGGACCCATGGTCTTGTTTGCCACGCCAGGCATGTTGAATGCAGGTACTTCGCTTCAAGTCTTTCAGAAATGGGCACCTGATCCCAAAAACATGGTTATTATGCCTGGTTATTGTGTGGCGGGTACAGTGGGGGCCAAAGTTCTGTTGGGTCAGAAGGTGATTGAGGTTGACAAATACACCAAATTCGAGGTCAACCTTCAAGTCAGAAACCTCTCTTTCAGTGCTCATGCAGATGCTAAGGGTATCATGCAACTGATCCGTATGTGTGAGCCTAGGAATGTGGTGTTAGTGCATGGTGAGCGAGGCAAGATGGATTTCTTGAGAAGTAACATTATGAAAGAATTTGGCATTGCTTGTTACTTGCCTGCCAATGGCTGTAGTATTAAGATCGAAACTAGTAGGGCATTACAGGGGAAGATAAGTACAGACCTACTTAAATCGCTCTTGCCTTTGGCTGACAATACAGACCTCTGTCCAAGTACCTCAGTCCCTATTCATGCTACTCTTTTGATGCACATTGACAAAAAGAATGAACAAAAGAATGCCATGCCAACTATTGAAATTGTCAAACCAACATCGGCAGAAGCTAAACCACAAGATGGAAAAGCACTTTATTTCCATGTAGAGAAGCAATTCCATTTGTCTTCTTTATTGTCTGATGTTGCTCATACGGATCCTACGGCAGAAGATCTTGAGCGTCGTATTCTTGATTTACTTCAGGTCGCTGTGATACGATCGGTGGGATCTTCTTGTCTGATAGAGCGTACCTTGAATCAACTGAATATACGTACTATTACTCTATGGCTTGTTAGTCAGAATACATTAGGTATCAAATGGAGTTATGAAGATGAAGATTTAGCTAGTTTCATCTTGGGTACTGTCAATACTGTTCTGTATGATCAACAACCTTTTATAAATATATAAACGTTTTATTTCTTTTATTCGATTTCAACGCCTACAGCCGTTGCAAATGATTGAGCTATCTTGGTTCGATCCAAGTTTTTACCAATCAAAACAATTTTACTAGTCATAGCATCAGATGCATGTTCAGTCAATCCTTCTTGAATGTCATACAGATCCTGTACACCTTGGATGACCAACCGTTTCTTTGGGGAAGTGTCTGTATGGTTTCTGGGAGGATAAACGATACCCTTGAGTCTGAGGACAACAATATTGTCCTCTGATTCCATGCCCAACAAATGCTTTTCCCATAGCAGCTCTTGAATCCAACGTTCAAGAGGTTCCAAACTGTCCAATTGGCTGTTGAACTGAATGCAAATAGTTTGGATTTCCTAACATAAACTCATCAGTCTTTGCTGCTGCTCTCACTGCTATTTAACCTACATGACTAATTTCATGAGCATGATTGTTACCATGCTCTTCTATCTTCTTGGTCTGTTGGACAAGTCCATCCGCATTATTCACATCATACGCATTGATATTCAGCACATAGTCCAATGGAATTCTATTCAAGGTCTTTAAATTACTTCTGCTTGACTCTCTAGCATTTCCCTAATCTTTACCTGGACCGTTCTGTGACTAACATATCAGCTACTGTATTGACAGAAGCTAAATCTGCTTGAAGTGTCTTTAATTCGTCTTCGCTAAGTAAGTCCTTTTTGTTGATCACAATGCGATCAGCAATAGCAATTTGTCTATGTATGTATGCAATGAGTTTTTGATCCATCCTTTTCTTTTTAAAAGACTCACTTTAATGCTTCATTGATCATGACATCTTCTCGCTTTTCTTTCATATGGTCTCGGATGTATTTGGCATCTACCAAAGTAACAATACCGTCTAAATAGATTTCACTGCCCAAACCATCATCCAACCAAAACATGGATGCAATAGGTCCAGGGTCAGCTAAACCACTTGTCTCTAACAAAATATAATCAAATTTGCCCTTCTTTTCCATCAAATTTTCAATGGCCTTGACACCCACATCTCTATCGTCATACAAATAAGTGTCTGAAATACGTATTGACAGCCTCTTTCTTTTCGCTTTTTTTTTTCTACTTACTTGGTAGAGCAACAAAGACAACCATTTCTCAATTCAAGCCATTCCTCATAGAGGTTACCATCTTGATTGATAGATAGGCTCTTTTCGATGTCGCTACCTATACTCTCCAATTAGTCTCTAACGTCAATCATGATGCAATACATGACTTACTTTCACCAAATTCATTCAAAATAACAGCAATCTTCTTGTCGTGTTTTTCAGTTAAAATATAATTCAGTAAGGTTGTCTTGCCACTACCAAGAAATCCTATAAACAACACAAAATTAGTCATATTTCAATCTTTGTGTTATTTTCTTACCTGTGACAATAGTGACAGGAATTTTTTTGTGCTCTTGTTCTGCTTCAAGAGTAGGTTGACTTTTAAAGAGTGAGTAACACACGAAATGTTGTTTTCTAGAAGCCTTACATAGGTGTAACAGCAGGCACAAGGTCTGGGATATCTTCAAATTCGTCTGCCATAATACACAAAAGTGAAAAGAAAAAGAAAAAAAATAAGTTCTATCGCGTTAGGTGACTTTTGTCAACTTGCATTGAAACACCGCAATAACCGTTTTCTATCAAGCTAGAAAGAAAAATAAAACCTAAAGACCTTTTCAAAAGGAAAGAATCACTAAATTAAGCACATTCATTTTTCCAATCTTTGTTTCGATATGGTTTAGGCAATGCTGCTTTCTGATTGGAAAGTAAGTTCTTATTTAAATCCTGTCAAATTCATGCAACAAGAGTGAACTTTTTTTTTTCGAGAATGAGTTTGAAATTAACGCGCTTTCTTTCTATTTTTTTCTGCGCGTTTTTTTTTGCTTGTTTTTATACACACCACACTCGAACGCTGTCATGTCTCATGTAACCAACATGGCTCTGTTGGGCGTACGCTCATTTAGTCCAGATGAAGCAAGTTACATTCGTTTCTTTTCACCACTAACACTTATTGTGGGCCCTAATGGCTCTGGCAAAACAGTGCGTAGTTTAATGCATATATGTATTGCATTGTTCGTTAATTTCTTTTTTAATCAGACAATTATTGAAAGTATGAGATATGCATGTACGGGCGATCTTCCTCCAAACAGTAAAGGAGGTGCCTTTGTCAATGATCCCACTGTAAGTGCTTTATTTTTGTATCAAAATGTCTTTTTTGAACTTAATCAAAGTTACCTGAAGGTATCTGGCCATAACGAAGTAAAAGCTCAGATCCGACTTAAATTTTACAATATCAACGGCCAAAAGATGATTTGTAGTCGCTCATTAGCTGTCAGTCGAAAGAGAGGCACACTCACACAGAAATCTATTGACAATTCATTGTTACGTTATGATCCCATTTCGGGCGAGGTAAAGTCAAAGAAAGACAGGCTTAGTGGATTTAGATCATCGTTCCTTTTCTAAACAAGCTTGTTTATCTTAGGCCTTTAGTGTATCCAGTCGATGTGCTGATATGGATGCTGAACTTCCACTTCATTTGGGTGTACCTAAAGCCATTCTAGATAATGTGATCTTTTGTCACCAAGAAGAAAGTAACTGGCCATTGTCTGAGTCAAGTGTGTTGAAGAAGAAATTCGATGATATCTTTTCATCCAAGCGATATCAAGTCGCTATCGATAACATCAAAGACATTCGTAAAGAGACATCGCAGGAGATCAAACTGGGCAATGTACGTCTAGAAGCACTCAAGTCAGATGCTGAAAAGGCCAAGCGAGTACGTCAATCATTAACCGAGCTTAATCGAAGATTGAGTCAAAAGACAGAACAGCATGATACAGTATCGAGAGAATTGACATCCATTGATCAACAGAAACAGGCATTAAATCAGCTACTGCGTGATATCAATTTAGTAGAGGATAATGTTCAGCAGTGTGTCAATAAACAGGATTTCTATCAGAGTACAATGCAGTCTATGGAAACTCACCTGAAACCACGAGAAGAGAGTACAGAAGAACTAAAGCGTCTGTTGGCACAGCATCATACCAATGAACATCAAAATCAACAGAACAAGCATCAGATTCAAACAGAGCGTGTGAAGCATGAACGAAAATTAAAGCGTCTACAGGATGAGTTAGACCAGAAGCATCTAGTGATGGGTCGGTTAGAGGCAGCGCGTGAGGAGCATGAACGCCAGATTCAATTACGACATGATTTGATTGACCAGTTTAATCAATCTCATGATACCTGTTTCTCCCTAAGTGAAGAAGCAGCGGATCAAGTCAGGCAACACTTACAGCGTACGGTTTCTCAACACCAAAAGATCAAAGAAGAATCAATGACGCAACAGAATCATCTGTCAGACGAATTGCAGGTCCTCAAGAGTCAACTGATGTCCATTCAGGAGACTAAGAAATTTTTAGTGAAAAACATGGAGCAAACCAAATCACAAATGGAGCAGACCAAGAACAAGATTAAACAGTTCCATGTATCTACACTAGAGATTGACGCGATTGATACCAAAGTGCAAGAATATGTAAGTATCGTTGTCATTATTTTTTAGACTTACTTATAGTAAGATTGTTCATAGCAAAGAAAATTAGATGAAATTCAAACCAGTCCGGGTGTAGCTACAGAAGATGATCTGATGAAGAAAGAAAGAGAGTTGAAAGGCTTAGATGATAAAATATCTGATCTGAATGATGAGTTGGCTAGCTTGAGTAAACAAAATGATGCTCAGGCGAAATTGTCCATCAAGCGAGCAGACAAAGAAACGAGAGAGACAACATTGAACAAGATGTAAGTTTGAAAGTTCACTGTAGAATAAGCCTATTTATCGTCTTTTATTTACTCAAGCTATCAAGACTGTATCAAGGACGTGGAACAATTGCTTGGTTTTAGGCCTTCTGTCGATAAACTAGAGGCTGAATTAGATACCTATCGAGTGTAAGAAGACAACAACATGAAAAAGGGAAAACATTAACATTTCTTCTCTCTTGTTGTCATAGTAATATTTTAAAGAAGCTTCAGTATCAAATGGAAAACAGAAACAAAGCTACTCGAGAACTATCTGCAGTAGAAGCCAGATTAAGAATGACAAAACAACAGTTATCTACAAAGCAACAAGAAGTAGACAGTATGTGGTTTTTGCATTGGCTTAGTTTTTTTTTTTTTACTTACACATTATAATTCAGAATACACACAGGTCATTTCAAGTGTATGTGGTGATAAAAATCTTGCAGAAGAAATTAAGCGAAAAGAAGTCCGTATTCTTAAGATCAAAGAGTGAGTCAACACAAGAGAAATGCGGTGAAAAAGTAAGAAAGCTTGATATTGACAATACTGTTTAGGCAAGTGTCAAACATGCAAGGGGCATCTATGATTTATGATCGTTTGGAGTTGCAACAACAGAATCAAAGTTGTTGTCCTATGTGTACAAAAGCATTTAATGATCAGTCTGAAATTGATGCTTTCAAGAGTACAGTAAGTATTACTGGGAGTTGACTAGATCATGAACTGACAAATTCGTGTCTTTTTAAGCTTGAGCAAATGCGTAACTTTATTCCTGCTGAACAAGAAAAGTTGAGAAAGATTGCAGTGGAGGAAGAAAAGAAATTGGCTAAATTTAAGCAGGCATTGAATGTTTGGATGAAATTAGAGACAGTCAAAAAAGACATAACAGGCCTTAAGCAATCACTCGAAGCTTTAGAGTTTGAAAAGGAAACAGCAGTTAGTAAAGCAGACGTGGTAAAGTAACACATTACATATCCATCTATAAATTGGAACAAACCACTTAACAAGTACTCTCTAGGCATCGACTGAATTTGCAGAAACGGACGGTTGCAAGATTAAGACAGATAAACTATTACTAATTGCTCGCAATGTGAATCGTATCTACAAAGAGATCGAAAGCTTAGATGAAGATATGATGGCTGCTGAAAGAGAACTAGGCAGCCAAGGCGCAAGAACACGTACAATGAGTGATGTTCAAAAGGAGTTGGAAGAAATATCTGAAAAAAGGTAAGACAGGTTGACATGACCGAAAAGAAAAACAAAGCTAACTTCAATCATAAATAGTAAATCCGTTCGTCGCGATATCAAGCGTATTCATACAGATATGGATGTTCAACGTCGTCGTGTTCAAGCAGTTGAGCTGTCCTTGCGTGATTCTCGTGAAAAGAAACTAAAGCTTGAACATGACCTCAACTCTAAAGTAGCATTAGAATACCAACTTGAAGATTTGAAAGAACAACTTCAAGACAATCTCAATCGTCAACAGGTATTGAAGTGTTATCTCACAGAAACATACATAACATCATCCTTATTATCTTTTCTTTAGAAAGCGGAACAAGAAACACCTCATCTTAAAGAGAAAGTATTACAGATTACACAGCAACATGACCAAGCGGCTAAAGAATGGAAATTGACAGAAGAGAAGTTGAACGAAGAAGAATATAACCTAACTCGCTTCAAAGACAGACTAGAGGAATTCAATTCGAATCTCAAGAGGTAAGAGGGATGTATAAGTCGACACAAAAGAAAAGCGCTGACATTTTACTGTAGAAGTGCAAATGAGACAGGCTCTCAGAAGACAACAAGAATTACAAAAGAGATAGCTGAATTGCAACAAGCTATGGACGACACCAAACAAGATATTGTCAATGCAGATGAAAGGCTGGCCTTGATTGAAAAAGATGAAGCAGATAAAAGAGGCATTGAGCGCGAATTGCAGGATCAAATTAAATATAGAGAAATGAGGGCTGGATTGGCCCAATGTGATGAAGATTTGAGAGAACTGGAGGAAAAACTAAATGAATTTGATCGAGAACAAGTGATGCGAGATCTAAGCAAGGTCAATCAAAGAGAAAGCGAGTTGATTGAAAAGGTAAGCTCCAAAAAAAGGGATGCCCAAGTTATTACTCTGATAGCTTTGTCTGTCTGTTATAGCGTGGTGCTCTTGGTGGTGAAGTGGGTCAAATGCGAGACCAAATCAAACGCTACCAAGCTGAATTAGCCAATGACTATAGTCAAGTTGACAGCCAATACGGTAAATTATTTATTGAAGTCAAGACACAAGAACTGGCAAATGCAGATTTGGAAAAGTATAGTAAAGTGCTACAGACTGCTATCATGAAATACCATTCTCTCAAGATGCAAGACTTGAACAAAATCATCAAAGAACTATGGATGGACACCTATAAAGGAGGAGGTGATTAGAGTTTTCTTGACAATTCTTATTGCTTTATCTAAACTTGCATTTTGTTATATCCATAGATATTGATTATATAGAAGTCAGAGCAGACAGTGAAGGAACAACAGCAAGACAGTCATTCAATTACCGAGTAAGCAAACCTGATAGATGACAACAAGAAAGAAAAAAGCAAAACTAACGAGCTTGTTTCTCTTGAGGTGGTAATGATGAAAAATGGAACAGAATTAAACATGAGAGGCCGGTGTAGTGCAGGACAAAAAGTTTTAGCATCTATCATTATTAGGTTAGCATTGGCAGAGACCTTTTGTGTCAACTGTGGTATCTTTACTCTGGATGAACCTACTACCAATCTTGATCGAGACAATATTGAGAGTTTAGCAGAAAATCTAGCCAGGTAAAATAGGAAGAAAGTAGAAAACTTTTCCCTAATAACCATGGTAACATCTATCTGTCTTAGAATCATTCAAAACCGAAAACAACAATCCAATTTCCAATTTGTAATTATCACTCATGATGAAGAATTTGTAGAGTTTTTATCTCGAAATGAAATTCTTGATAAATATTACCGTGTTCAAAAGGATCATAAGTAAGTAACATTTGCATTGAGAGATGAGGTCGGCTCATTCTCTTTTCATATTTGTAGTCAATATAGTACAATCACATTGAAGCAAGAAACAGGACCTGTTCGTGCTCCTCGCCATAATAATAACAATGATGAGTAAAATATGTATATTCATGTAAACGTTACATTACAAGTTTTTAGTTTTTTTTTATATGTGCATAAAGGATTTTTCCCTCATCTCCTTTTATAGGAAAAGAGAGTGAGAGTTAAAGTATACATATACAAAGGTGAAATGAGAAAAAATTATATATATGATAGATTAATTTCTGCTTTGGCGCCAGTTGTTGTTGTTTTGATAACGTTGTTGACCGTTGTTGTTGAAGGAATAATTAGAAGGTGCACGATCTTTACCCCATGATAACTAAATAGAAAAATAAAAGTCAGTTCAGGTTCTTCTCGAAGACCGAATTTTTTTTTACCTTGGCTTCACGACCGTTGATGTTGATGCCTTGCAAGTGAACGATAGCATTAGCAGCATTTTGATGTGTGTCATACCTATCAGTAATCAACTGGGTGTTTAGTACTGTTTCCTCAAAAACAAAATTAATGGCAACTTACTTGACAAAGGCGAAACCTTTATCAGCTTGCAACTTCACTTCTTGAATGAAGCCAAATCTTTGAAAAGGCTGCACCAAATCAGCATCTATCCAAAACAAGAGAAATAGATATTAGTAAAACAACTTTAATTTCTCCTCTCCTTTACTTTTTTAAAATTATAAGTATGTACTACCTGAAACATTGGGTGGCAAGTTACCAACATAGACAGAGGTAACATAAGAAGGAGTTTGTTGAACAACAGTTTCGTAAGGAAGTTGTTGACCGGGACGGGGAGGAGGAGTGTCAGATTGACCCTTTTGAGTAGCCCAGTTAACACGAATATTACGAGAACCCAACAATTCACCGTTCATAGAAGCGATAGCTTGATCAGCTTCTGCCTTTTCACGATAAGTAACAAAACCAAAACCTCTAGGGTTACCTGTCATTGTGTCTCTCATAACATGAGCATTTCTATAGAGTCTATCAGCATCCATTCTTTTTCTCTTTTACTTTAAACTCTTGTCCCCCCCATTCATTTATACATACACTAAAGAACCGAATTGACCGAAAGCTTGAGTCAAATTCTCATCAGTAATCTCAGGAGCAAGATCACCAACAAAAACTTGATATTGGTTAGGTTGTTCTTCCTTAGGTGTTTGTTGACCTTGTTGAGCCCAGTTCACTTTGATTTCCTATCAATTTATTTTTTGACGAGAAAAAATTTTCATCCATCAGGAACAAAATAATCTCCTCCTATTCCTTCTTTCAACTACTTACATAATCCAAAATCTTGTAACCGTTCAATTCTTGAATAGCCTTATCAGCAGCGGCAGCGTCAGCAAATTCAATGAAGCCATAGTTGACACTGGGCTATATGTACATAGAAAAAAAAAAGAAAATGAGTTGAATGTTAAAAATTGGATCATTAGATCATACAAAAGGGCCATTTCTGTGCATCTAAATAAGGTAAAGGTTATTTTTCGCGTATTCATACAAATTTTTTTCTTCACATACAGCAATAATCTTGATAGTGGTAACAGCACCCATGGGAGCGAAATATTCAAGCAACGTGTTTTCAGTCACTCTATAGAAATAATATAAAAGTATTTAGAAAGCAATAACAAAAAAAAAAGACTGTGAATTCACTACCTTTGGTCAAGGTTGCCAACATAGACAGTAGCGGTAGTAGCAGACATGGCTTCTATATGTATTTTATATAAAAAGGGAAAAAAGGCAAAAAAGAAAAAGAAAGAGAAAAGAAAAAGAAGAAGTTTTAAAAAAAAGCAAGAAAACTTTTCTTGTAGGATGTTCTTGTACCAAACAGCGGCTTTTCAGCCCTCAATTGGCTCCCTTCCTTTCAATAGCCGCCGCTGAAAATTTTAAAGAAAAAACTTTAGATCAAAAAAAGCATGCTAAGGTTTTGATGTATTGCATAGAGTAACTGTGTTATTTACAAATGATTTGTGACTCAAGATAGTATTGAACTAAAGATTATCCAGTTTTCAGACCATTGAGTATAACACTTCTTTTTTTTCTCTTATGTATCTGCTGTTTAATGTACGTCTGTCTTTTTGACTGCTTTGACAACTGTATTCAAATGACTAAGGTATGTCAGCCAACAAAAAGTACCCATGTTGATTCAGTAAGTACAGTATAACTCTCATTATCGCATCCAATTTCATTGCGCTTGTTTATATTCTTATACTAATTGACAAAATTCATGTCGCTCTTCTCTATACAGTCATTTTGAACGGAATCATGTTTTCAATGAAATAGGAATACATTCTAAGCAAAGCCGTAAACGAGCCAGAAGCTAGACATAAACTGGGAGTGATAATTAGGCTTTATGTGTTTTTTATTGAGCTGGTTTAGGATTGCATGTTCAAACGAATTTAGCTCGTAGTCTAATACTGAATGCATCTCCACATAAGATGAGCCCAAGTCTGATGCTTAATTGATTGAAGAAAAGAAAAAGCTTACAGATGATGAAGCGAAGGATTAACAAGCGCATGGTGTGAATTAGAGTAACAAGCTTAATTATAGCATAATTATCTTTTTCTTAATCCCTTGTATGCATTATGACCTTCTCTTTAATATCATCATAATGTTTACTAGTACAATAGTCGCTTTATTTAAGAGTATGTTTAGTCTTGAGAAATGCACTCTTATATTGAGCATACTTTTAACCCAAACACTCTTAAATTAAGCAACTACTGTAGTATCCTTATCAATTGAGATAGTTCAAGTCTCATTGCTTCTCATTAAAAGTATGTCATTAAATAGGGAAAACGATGGCTTGTTTATTTTCGAAAAAGCGTGCAGCTCAACTTCCTTTTTCGGATCAAAGTCTGTTCAAATATCAATTGTATTTTTGAAATCTCAACTATATCTTCATCAAGCATAATTAAATGGCATTACAATGTATGCAATAAATCAAATTCAATGAGCATCCTTCTTTTTAGCGAATAGGCTTGTGGTACTACAATAAGAAAAGGACAGAAATTGATTGGCCATTCTCCCAAAGAGAGAGAAAACGACCAATAACTGAAATTCAAATCTATTTACAATCAACCAATTTTCTTCGAGCCTGACCAATTGAGGATCCAAAGCAGCTGCTTTTTTTTCTTCGGATGCCGCGCTTGGATGAACTTCTTTTTTAGGATATAAAAACACACATCTTTTTTTTCTTTTCTTTTTTCGCTCTCTTTTTTTTTTATTACTAAGAGAAAGATATTTCATTTTCAAATACCCAAAATATGCCTTTATGTATTAAAACAGAAGAAAAGACAGTTCATCGAAAACTTGTTGTTTGCGGCGACGGTGCTACTGGAAAAACCAGTTTGCTCAGCGTCTTTACTCGAGACTATTTTCCTGACGTAAAAGAGAGAGAGAGAAAGAGAGAGAACGATAATTATGCAATTTCATGGTTGTTCATGACATTACCTCTTTAGGTTTATGAGCCTACTGTGTTCGAGAACTACGTACAAGAAATGACTATTGAAGGCCAGACAGTTGAACTTTCGTTATGGGATACAGCCGGACAAGAAGAGTTTGATCGTATTCGATTGTTATCATATGAAAACACACATGTCTATCTATTATGTTTCTCGGTAGAGAACCGAGATTCATTCGAAAACATACCTGACAAATGGTTAGATGAAGTTACAGAACATGGTACACAGGCCAAGATAGTGTTAGTTGCTTTGAAATGTGATCTGAGACAAGAAAAATCAGATGCTGTTTCTTATGAAGAAGTAAGTCTGATTTACAAATCAAAAAAGAGAATACGAATTTAAAACTATGTATGTACGCACACTTAGGGTTTGGAAATGGCTAGAAACATCAATGCAGTACGATATTTAGAATGCTCAGCTAAACATAATCGTGGCGTCAAGGAGTGTTTTCAGGAGACGGCTAAAGTAGCCTTAACAGGTACATTATAATTTCTTTCAACTATGTATACGTATATATTTATATGACTAATACGTACGATAGTCAAGACAAAATCACCCAATCATAGTAAATCCAAATGTGTCATACTCTGAAGCAAGTTACGTTGGACTTGTGTTTTTTCTTTATTCTTATCAAAACTACGTTCCTGATATCTTGAGACGATCAGTGAAAATACCATATACAGCAACAACTCCAGTAAATCCTTATATTGAACTAATCTACCTCTCTTTATTGTACACTTTATTCAACTTATTATATGAAAATAAACAAATCAGTTGAAACTTTGGTAAAATTGAGTCTAAAGCCTCTCATGTAAAGAGAAGGAACATTAAGGGCGTATTTGATATTGGTAGCAGGTTATGAAGGAGCTTTGTGGTTTCTATAAGCTCATCTGTTTTGCTTCTGTTAGCAAGCAAGATATTTCATGTAGAGTGCCTTTAGACTATAACCGTCCCATTTGGCAGTAAAATTTTTCTTCAAAATTCAAAGCTTTTCATCTCAGGAAGGACTCGTCCTAACAACAATCTGAAAACGTAGAAATGTTTAGAATTTAATTCTCTATAATCCTTCGTTTTTACTTTTTAAATTTTGATATAAAAAAGTTGACTTGAAAGAATCTTATTTTGTGCCAAAGTTCCCCTTTACCAAAAATAGTCGCTGAGCCCAATGTAGGCCAATCATATCATATATAGTGTTACACCTGTTTCTATATTGGGTTTCAAATTTGATACTGCGTTTAAATTCGCTACTTAAGTCTATATGTCTTGCTTGCGCTTACAATGGTCTTTTGCTGTAATTGCATTAGACCTAATAAGCATTCAAAACAATTTAAAACACAATTTGATAAAGTAAGCTAGTATCAAGAAGCTTTTGAAACCCTCTGAGAGCATAGTATAGATTCAACCCAGCATTTGATAGCCAAAAATTTTAATTTCAGGATCAGCTTGCTTCATCCCTTTAAATTGTTTCCAAAACAAGTCAAATGTCAACAACAATAGCTGACATGGTATATTAATTAGAGCATTTGAATTTTCTAAGTAATAACTAGACCCAACCTGAGCTTTTTCAAGTCAGTTCTATATTTAAGTTGAATTCAGCCTGTGCCTTCTTTTCTTTCTTCTAAATCTCACAAACATGCCTCGTCTTACAAAAAAACAATTGCAACTAAAAAAAATCACAGCTGAACGTCAAGAAAGACAAAATGCCGACAAAGAACACTGCAAAATTGTAAGGCTTCACTGATTCTTATATTTTGATATTCGATTTTAAAGTAACTTTTATAGCTCCAAGAAGTTATTAACGAAGCTTTGGAAGACAATTACGATTATAGCTTCGAAGCTGAAGTAAACTATTCCCTTGCCGAGTTTGCATACAATGAGGACTTTGTACTTGATTTAATGGAAGCTCAAGATGAAAATCCTGTTATTCAGGGAGAAGACTTTGATTTTCTGGACAATGAAGATGTTCAGGATTGGATCGAGATCGACGGTATTTGCGATATTGAAGAAAGTCAACTGGATGTTGCTTCTGCTCTCAAGTGGGATAGCAGTAACCTCAGCTTGACTCGCAAGAGAAAGTATGCAAGATCAGCCACTTTGACCAAGCGAGCCATCAGATAAAGAAAACAAAAAAATCGTGAAATGGCTCAAAATTGTAAAAAAGTGACAGATTACTTTCAGCCTTGCAAGAAACATACAGTTGAGGGTAGTGAAGATGAAGAGGAAAGTGAAGAAAGCGAAGAAGAACAAGATGACAAATCAGGCATGATTAGAGCAGCAGTTGAAAAGATCAGCTTAAAACTTGTCCCTGTGCTCAATGCCAAAAGTGACATTGCCAAGACTGAATCCTATATGATTCTTAGACTCATGGCAGTAAAGCACTACTTCAATGGCATTCTGAGCGGAAAAGGTCTGGTCAAGGCAAGCAATGACGCTGCCGTAGAAGTATGGCACACGCCCTCAAAATACTATAGGCCAAAAGCAATCAGAAAATGGGCAAGCTTCTTTCTTCAGCATGGAGAACTCTCAATGCACAGCCAAGGTAGTCATGTCAAGAGGTTGTCTGTTCTATCAGATGAAGACATCAAGAACAAAGTTATGGACTACTTTCGCTCAAAAAAGCCAAATCAAAGAACACTTTGTGACTTAGTAAACCATACTAGAAGAATGATCATTCCGGAAGTTTTAGCTGTTGGTCCAGTAACTGACAAGGTAACCGCTCTTAGCGAAGCAACTATGAGCAAGTATCTCAAGGAATGGGGCTTTGAAAAGAAAAGCAATGGCAAAGACTATGTCTACTTTGATGGCCATGAACGTGATGATGTCAAGTTGTACAGGCTTGACTGGGCAAGAAAGATGATGATGTGGAAGGAGAGAATGGAGGTATACCCTCGTGATAATGAAGAAGAAGCTGTTGAACCAGTTCTTGAAGAAGGTGAGAAGAAGATTGTGCTAGTCACTCATGACGAAAGCACATTTTATGCAAATGATGCCAGAAAAGAACGATGGGTCGAACAAGGTGAATCAAGCATCGCACCAAAAGGACAAGGCAAATCGATCATGGTGTCCGAGTTCATGTGTGCATGCCATGGAACCATGAAAGGGGTCGTAGAAGGCGAAGAAAAATCCTCTCGTACTTTGTTTTTCCCTGGAGGTGATGAATGGTGGACTTGTGAGGATTTAAACAATCAATTGAAAAATGATGTTCTACCTCTCTTTGATTTGCTACATCCAAACTGCATTGGGCTTTTTGCTTTTGACCAGAGTCAAAACCATCGTGCGTTTGCTAGTGATGCTCTGGTTGCAAGTCGCATGACTTCTGGAGAAGTTCAGTGTAATCCTTCTGGTCCTTTTCGCTTCCGTGATGGATACTTTAGGGATCCTACAACTGGTGAACTCAAGACGCAAGAAATGTATTTCGTGCGAAGAATTGACTTTAGAAAATTTCGATCTGAATTTAATAAGCTCAAAGCTCAAGTGGGACCAAGAAAGAAATACACTTCTGAAAATGCTTTGAGATTAGACTTGGTAAGAAGATTAGAATTTCCTGAGCCTGTAAGTGATAAGCTAAAGTGATGTTGCTTTTAAATACTAAATTGATACGTATATAGGTAGAGCATTTTAAGGGTACATTTCAAATTTTGTTGGAGAGAGGCTTGGTGAAGAAAGATACGAAGCTTCTTAGATGTTGTAAAGTACATAGCGGCGATAGATGTTGTTTGGAGCAGTTGATTTCGCAACAAGAGGACTTCCAAGAACAGAAATCCATGCTCGAAGAATCTTTAGTAAATGCAGGACACTTGATGACTCTTTATCCAAAATATCACTGTGAAACTAACTGGATAGAGCGTCATTGGGGCGAATCTAAAAGAGTAGCACGCTTAATGTGTGATTATAAGTTCAAGAGTCTAAAAGATAACATAGATTCATTCTTAGACGACAATCAAAAAAGAAATGGTACTCTGACTATTCGAAGATGGTATAACTTGGCATTCAGGTATATTGAAGCTTATAGCAAAGGTCATGATGCCATTGAAACAAATGAGATTGTCAAAAAATTTTCAAAAGTGTATAAAAGTCATAGACGTATCAATTAAATAAAATGGATCGCTGTTTGTTGTTTGTAATCACCGACTGTTTTAAAGCGGCGATTTTGAGGCCTCGAAAGTTCCTCTTTTAAAAAATGGGACGGTTATAGTCTAAAGGCACTCTAACATTCAGTCAAAAGATTTGAGTGAACACGTAAGGCTACTAATTTATTAACTGAAGTAAGAGAGGGGAGGGAGTACTGGTTACTGTAAAAAATTAAACGTTTCTGAGATTGCTCGCTCGAGGATAGTATTCTTAAACGCATTGAAGGTTGACTGCAAACCATAAAGTGATATTGCTTCATGAAAATTACCTTGCTTCAATGAGGGGAAGAGAGCTTAATCAAGCGCGGGGAGGTTAGTATTTCAAAGAGACTTTTTTTTTCTCAATTAATGCAAAGACATTATAGATTGTATGCTGATTAACGCCTGTCATCGTCTTGATCATTATCTATGATAGACAATTTATTTAAAGTCAGTATCATCTTGGATAAAATTGGCATCATTCGTGTGTCTGCACTCTTTTTAGTCTCATTGATGCGTCATTACAGAAGAGAAACACGAACAAGGTAGGAGAGTTGTTTATGTAAAAGTCCTGCGGAAGAGAAAACAAGAGAAACTTTGTCTCTAGAAACTGAAGACGCATGACATGCATTCAAGCAGTAATAAAAACAGGCCTCAGTTCATCCGACTGCCAGCCCCTCTTTTTTTTTTTACATGTGTGTGTCGCTCTTCAGGTGGGTAGCATGCTAGTCGTATCATTGTCTTCAAATTTGGTTAGTTGCTTCATAATGGACTTTATCTTTGCATTTCAGTCGCCCAATCATGTCTTCACATACCTTTTCTTCTCAGTTAGTTGATGACAAAAGAATGCAGACACAGCAATTCGTTTGTTTCATGAGGCAAACAAACTTGATGGAAAACATGCTTTCTACTGTAATGCTATTCAAAGAAGAAATGCTATTTTTGTAAAGTTGCTTCAGTGATTGGAGTCTCATGTTGAAATGCATATATACCTTTACCCGTATCAGTTACTTTTGTCATCGTATTCTACTGAAGCACTTTAATTGATACATACATAACTGACCCCTAACCTATTTATGCAAGTGAATAACTTTCTTCACGGTATAATGCACTGGGCATCTTAAATCCGAAATTAAACTGTGAAGTATATCAGATTTCGATAAACAATTTACATTGATCAGAAAAAGCTTATTGTTTCAAATTAACCGATCAGAACTTAGTATATCAATTCAGACTGCTACTTTTCATATGAAAAACCTTATTTTCTAAAAAAAATATCGATACGTATCCAATGTGTTGCAATGTAAGAACTCTTTTCTTTTGGTGTTCTCAAACACAAATAAGGATATTATATATGTGGTATGTGCAATGATAAAAAGACATGCAGAAAGTTAGCCCAGTATAGCTCATTTTATTGAGAGCACCTCCTTTTGTTTTCCATTAAAGGAAATAAGAAACATAAATAACAGCATAAAAAAAGAAGAAAGCACGGACGGAAGCAGGTGAGGTGACAGGTCAAAAAAAAAATTCACGAAATTCACTATAATTGAATCTCGATCAGCAATGACGAAATTTGCATATCTGTGCAACCCCTCTTAATCCCAAGGAAGTTCATCCTCAAGTCACATTTTCTACAAGTTATGAGAGATCATCAACGGAATCTGACTCTCACTTGTCACAAACCAGAATCTTGTATGTAATGATACTGCTAAGGTTGCAAGAATGACGAATATGTATGCAACTTACTTTTTCTCATAAACAAATTAACCTATTAAGTTTGGTTATTTATGTGAAAGAAATTAACAACTCATATCTTCGTATTCTTCGAATTCATGCCAAAACGAAAGTTCAATGGAGCTTACCGACTGCAAGGCCAATCAAATAGAATATGGTACACCACAATGTCTTGTACTACTATGCCCTAAAAATGGCATCAAAATGGGTCATATACAAAAAAAAAGGCGGTTCATGATCGGTGGAATTAAAAAAAGAAGCACTATGACTTGTCGATTGATCCGAACTCGTGGTACGCTCCAGAAAACTATCGGCTTGTAAGTAGTTGAGTCAAGATGAGAATCAGAAATAGCTCATGTATATAAAAGAGCAACTCCTTCACCATCTCTCTCTTTTTTTTCCTTACCAACTATTTTATATTATCTTTTCAAAAAATGATGTTAGGCGAAGAAGTTATTGAGAAATACACTGAAGTAATCAAAGGCCCTGTTCCAAAGCGTAGAAGAGTGATTGTATGCTTGGATGGTACATGGGAGACACCAAAAGGTAAGAAATCGAACGATAATGAAAAAGATGCTGTGCTGTATACTGACTTGGTTTATCTTCAAGAAAAAACCAATGTGTATAAATTTTTTAATGAGGTTGATCCGACACCAGGCCCAGACAATGATTGGGAATACGTTATGGAATACTACTCTGGTCTTGGTGCTACCGGCAAACATTCATTGTTAAGCGGTATGTTTGGATATGGTATCTCTCGACAGATACTCTCAGCTTATCGGTTTATCTGTAAACATTATCGCGACAACAACGATCAAATTTGGCTTGTGGGATTCAGTAGAGGAGGTAAACTCTATCTTTAACTCTCATTTCTGTTTTCTGTTTAATTAATTTTTCTTCTTTTTTTATTTCTTTTCTAAAGCATTTGCTGCTCGTAGTTTGACTGGTATGATATATAACATAGGTTTATTACCTGAAAACAAGCTTTCAAAAGCAAGCGATGCATACAGCCTCTATCGAAAGAAAGGTGAAACCAGCCGTCCTTTCAGGGCACTGTCTGTTAAGTTTCGAACAGAAAACCTTTGTAGATCAGCTGAAATCCACTTTATTGGTTGCTTTGATACAGTGGGTGCACTTGGGGTTCCGAAGCTCCCGTGGTACCTCGGTGGTTCAACATGTAAGTTTGATTTGCATATGACTTGAAAAAAAAAAGAGAAAGAGAGAACTAGAGTATCAACTGACCCTTTATTGTTTAGTCTATAGCTTTTTTCTTGGTCTTCATGGATTCCATGATACTCGATTGAGTCCCATAGTTAAACATGCTTACCATGCAATGTCAATTCATGATCAGCGCGCATGGTTTCGGCCCACACCGATGCATTTCTCAAAAAAAAAGCCAGACCGTGATTCAAATCAGACGCTTGAACAGGTATGGTTTCCTGGTATGCACGCAGATGTGGGTGGACAAGAATTCGGTAGCACTGATAACATACTCTCCTGTCATTCTTTGCGTTGGATGAAGACAAAAGCCAGAGAGAATGGACTTCGATTCAAGAATGATGGTAAATATACAGGTCCCTTATGCTGTGAAAGAAAGCATCAATTCGGCTACAACGACAGCTACAAAAGCAGCATGATCTACAGGGTAATGCCAAGAGAAGACAGAGTAATTGATCGAGACGAGCTTACTGGAGATTATCGAGTGAGCCAGTTGTATAATGATGGGCAGTTTTTGGATTTCTTGACTCAAGAACAATTGGATATGTTTCGGTCAAAGACTTTACTTCATTTCTACCAATGCATAGGAGAGCAACTTGTGGAGAACAAAGGTGTTGTTCTGCCCTAGATGCCAGAGTTCGAAACCATTATTTTTACTATTATTTTATTTTTGTATATCTTAATCTAATTTATTATCTATTTTATGGCTGCATAACTTGCTCAGTCACATATCTACCGGGAATAAAATTTAGCCTTTGTATTAATTGTTTTCCCGACTATAAGCTGATCTCTATTTTTCGACCCATATATTCTTTTTGTTTCTCTTTCTTTAGGTCTGAGTATCATGAGTGACCATTTGGGTAGTGACTACCATGATACCAAGACGCCTGAAAGCACCTCCGAAGTAGATCAGAATCTTAATGAACGAAAGCGATCTAGGATCACTCGCGCTTGGTTAGTTTTACTACTTTATTTATTTTTTATCTTTTTAACTCACTGCTTTTCTTCAAATTAACAATTACATTTAGTGACTATTGTCGAAAGAAAAAAGTGAAATGCTACTTTACACCTGGACAACCTTGTACAAATTGTTCTTCATTTGGTATAAGTTGTGAATTTACTGAAGGGTAAAAAAAAAGAATGAGAGAAAAAGTTGCATTATCTGTCAAACTAAATTGCTTATTTTTTAGAGGGAAGAAGAGAGGACCACCTAAAGGGTAAAGCAAAAGATACGACTGAAACTTTCAAACAAGCCGCACTCAACAGTTTGGTCATAGATATATTGATGCACTTGAAAAGCGGATACGAAAGATTGAAGATGCATTACGGACTACAGCGTCAAATACAGCTCCCGGTCGGCAGGCCTCACCAATAGTTCAGAATTCTACTTCACTAGGACCATCACGGCAAAATTCTACTAATTCTGTGGGAGTTATTAGCAACGCAAATAAGCGTCCTGAAGGTGCATCAACAGACAGTGTCCATTTCTTGGGTGACATGTCTGGCCTTCAATTCTTTTCCAACAAGATACAACTGGATAACAGCAAAGATCCAAAATGGGGAGGGCACCATATTCGTAAATTTGGCAAACAAGTTGTGCTGATAGAGGACGACAAAGAAAACATGGGAGACGAGCAGGCTGAGATACCTAAAGAGCAGCTTTTACCTCATGTAAAGCCTATTCATTATTGGATTTATTCCGTTACAGGTGTCGATCGTCACACAAGTGATCGCTTGTTGAAGATGTAAGTTTGCTGTGCTGTCCTTCAGCTCTTGCTGATGATAAAGTCAACTCTTCTTTTCTTATAGCTATTTTGCAAATGTTCACCCAGTATTACCAGTAGTCAACAAAACTCGATTTTTGAAACAGTATCGCGATCAAGCAGATACATACCCTCCCTCTGATCTGTTAAATGCTATGCTAGGAGCAGCAGCTAGATTTGTTGAATGTGAAGCACTATTAAACCGATCGAAATCAAATCGTCCTCCAGATGCTATCTGGGATGTGCCTGTTGGGTGGTCAGATCAATTCTTTGAGCAAGCACAGACCATCATCACAAACTCAGCAGCCACACCTACTATTTCAAAAGTACAATCAATCATCTTGATTCACAATCACAGCGGCAATCTAGATTCTAAATCATCTGCCTGTTGGCTATTAGGTGGTCTTGCCATTCGATTGGCTCAAGGATTAGGTTTAAATCGTGATTGTGAAGAGTGGGACATCCCAGAGAGTGAGAAACAGACACGTAAACGTATCTGGTGGTCACTTTATGTGGCTGACCGATTTCATTCTGCTTCACTTGGTAGACCCATCAGTATTCGCGATGAAGATAATGATGTGGGTTATCCAGATGCAACCGCTACATGGAAAGAAGTCCTTGACGAGCCAGACAGTGACGAAGAGCCAGGAGAAAAAAGAGGTCATTCTCCTCGGTTCCCTTCAGCCATGTGTAGACCAAAACAAGTTGAGGGCCGAGTGGGCATTTATCAGTTGTTTATTGAATTAGTTAAATTATCTGAAATCTTAGGCAGGATCCTTCAAGGGTTGTATACACCTAAAGCGAAGAAAGTGGGCTTAGAGCAAGGCAGCGATACAATTGTAACTCAATTAGATCATCAATTGACTGAATGGCGCTTTGGATTTCCCGAAGCACTTCA
This sequence comes from Choanephora cucurbitarum, assembly GCA_025331435.1. Lineage (NCBI taxonomy): Eukaryota > Fungi > Mucoromycota > Mucoromycetes > Mucorales > Choanephoraceae > Choanephora > Choanephora cucurbitarum. Next base: position 219,286 of record JAIWNI010000011.1, on the reverse strand, counting down.
GAAAGCCAACTTTGAAGACTTTGATGAAAGCAGAGGCTATCTAGCCCCTGTGACTGCATCTGTCTTGCTCTGTTACTTTAGTTTATTGATTCTGTTACATCGTCCATTCATTGAAGCCTCTGGTCATGGCAAAAAAGCACGCTCCTCCTATTCTTCGTTTCGAATTGGTACAAGTGCAGCAACAAGAGGCATTCGTATAGCATCTCCAATGACCATAAGAGACTTTCTGATGTTTCCTTACTCTTTCAGTCTTTATCCTGTCTTACAATGCTGCCTTATTCATATGTACAACACAAAAAGTCCTGATATCCGCATTTCGCAGCCTGCTAAGGCAGATTTGACTAAAGGTATGGCTCTGATTTCCCGACTTCGATCCATGTCTAGCACAGCGCAACGGTTGTATCGATTACTTAAGACAATCATGAGTAACAACGAAATCGAAGTTAGCAGTGTTGCTCCTTCAGATTCAGATGATACCTCCGTCCGCTCTCGCGATAATAGCATTGATAACTCAACCATCCCCTCACGCGTCTCTGATGTAGGGCGCGGTGCGAACATTGTTCGCAATATGCATTCACCCAATTCGCTCAACGCTCATCTATCTAAACACACATCCAGTAATTCCATTCTATCTCCTTCTGCCACTCGAGCTACACCTGCTATGTCTCCTAAAGATTATCCTACTCGACATTTTCAACAGCCACTTTCTGAAGTGATGGCGCCACCCAATATGGACTCTTCACTCTCTCAATCTTCTGCACCTTCACCTACCTCCATGTCTGAGGCTTTTAGTCTAAAGCAATTTGGGCTGAATCATACCATGGGAGATCCAAACCAGCTTGACTATACGCTACAGAACATCTCAAGCTTCTCAGATATGCACGCACTATCATCCTCTTCTAGTACATCTATGCCTCACACAATATACAGTAATTCATCTTTCCAGCTACCCATCCAAACAAACAATGCATCATTACCTTTACTGGATTCATACAACCCACCTACTTCATCATCACCATCACAAATTCCTTTGCATCCTTTACTTGATAATAATAACGAAGGCTTATTTAGAAATAACCCCAACAATCCTTTCTTTGGCATTCCTTCATCCATGGACTGGACTGAATGGAACGAATACAATCAAAGTAACCATGGCAATATGTCATGGAAACCAATTTAAGAAACAAACAAACAAACAACTGAAATAAAATTATGCATGTTTCCATTTTTTTTTCTCAACCTGTGACTCCCCTTCAATATATTGCTTTCCCGTCTCTTCAAAGCGGCATTACCGTTATATTTTTTCTTCTCCTCTTTCTTTCTCTCTGCAGACAAAACAAAGAGAAAATGGCAGAGAATGACAGCAAAATACCGCTTGGTCCGAGACAGGCAAGCATTTCTTCCTTTTTTTTTATGCGAAGCAGAAGGAGTGATTTTCTTATTCTAAACAAGTCAATCTATAGAGACGAATAAGACATATACGTTCAATAGCAGGTCGGAATATAGTTTGGAATGACTTAACTACAAACCAAGATAACTCAGAAAACAAGAACAGTAAGCCCATGTCTCGATCTGAAAGTGCGACTATGTTGAGTCTGGCAGCCGTTGAAGACTCATCTCTTATGAAACGCGCTTACCAGAAAAGCAAACGACAAGAAAAAGAACAGCTTTCCACACTTGGGTTGTTGGATGCCTATTTCACTTTACATGTTGCTGATCCAGATGCACCCATCTTTTATAAAAGTGAAATGATACCAAACACCATCAATCCTACTTTTCGAGCACTTCCTTTCCCTTTTGATTGGATGAATTGGTATGCTGCTGCTGGAAGTTTAGTTATTACTCGATTATGGGTTAGACATTCGATTCCTGATTCTGCCGGACAACATACAGAACCTGTGCTAGGTTATCAGGACACTGAAGATCATCATGGATTTCAACTGTTGATTGAGTGGCAATTGGATTTAAACGCGCTGTCTAAAGTAGGCAATTCGGTATGGATGATAGACTATAACATTTGACAACATCACTAAAAAAAACGATTCTTCTAAAAAAAAAAGATATCCGATTTGCAATGTTCATTTCGTGAAAACACTCTACTGTTCGAATTAGATGATGGATTTTATTCTACACCAGATGTCAAGGCAACCAAAGCAGTCAATCAAAACAAGCGATTGAGTATGCTGGATTTAGATCAGAAAGATGCTGCGAGTATTCATTCAGTGAATTCCAGTAAGGGCAGTAAAGTAAGTAAGCCAAAAGTATGATTTAGGAGACAATAGGTTTAAATAACGAATGACAATTATAGACCAAACGATCTTATACGTATAACAACATGTTAAAGTAAGTATCGAAACCGAAGCATAGCGTTAGGCTATCTTAACAAAATGTGTGTAGAATCAATACAATGACGGATTGTATTTATGATACACAGCGTTCATCGGAGGAAGTGCGTCTATCAATTCAGCAAGTCCTTGAGCAAGAAGATCATGGACTTCGATTGAGAAGAGAACTGAACCAGCATAGGTGTGCTCTTGTTGAGATAGAAGCTCAAATTATGCAACAAAAGAAGCGAATACAGGCCAAAAAGGAACTTGTCAGAGCAAAGCAGCAGCAATTAGAGAAACGCAGAATAGCACTGGGCGACTGCAATGATCGTTGTTTATCTAATTCAGAGGATCTCCAAGAGAACCAGATTGTGCTAGAAAAGAATATCAGTATGCGACAGAATATGCATCACACGCTGAGTCGAAGAAAGAAAGAATTGATAGCTGATCTATTTTCTATATACCCTATTGAGCAGGTAAGCCCTTTTTTTGTTACTTCCTTTTCTTTTTATTCTTCTTATTATCATTATCAAGTGTGCGTGTGTGTGTGTTGATATAAAAAGAAAAAAGTCATATGATGATTCGCGACAGTTTAGTATTCGAGGCATACATTTGCCTAATTCAGTCTATGATGGTCAAAATGAAGAAATGATTGCTACTGCTCTAGGCTACACAGCTCACCTGGTGTCCATGCTTGCTTATTATCTTGAAATACCTTTACGTTATCCAACCATACCCATGGGGTCGAGAGCTTATATCAGAGATCTTGTTTCTGTCATTAGCGGATCTAGAGAGTAAGTTTATACCGTGAGTACATTTGTGTGTGTCCATTCTAATTCTCTCTGTAGCTTTCCATTATACTCAAAAGGGGTAGATAGATACAGATTTGAATTTGGTGTATTTTTATTGAATAAAAACATAGAGCAGGCAAGTAAAACAAATATCTATATGCGTGTGTGTGCGTATATGTGTATCTGTCATTTTTGTTTGCTGAAATCATCTTACAGTTAATGAATGCATATGGCTTGATTGTGATTGATCTACGACATACTTTACCCAACATTCATTACTTCATTCAAGCTATCTTAACTACTTCAGTCACATCAGGGCCTACTTCCATGTCTGTTCTGTCTATCTCATCCTATGCTAATGGGTCTCGCAACAATAACAATGAAGAGAATGGTATTCGACAGCATCACAATCACCTCACACTTCAACCAAAACCCTCTATACAGCCACCTTCTCCCTCTATTTCCAATCATTCTGTTAGCCAAAGCTCTAAGCTCAACTCGCCTAAACTTCATTCTTCTGCAGCATTTCTAAATACTCCTCAGGCAATGGCTGCCCCTACTATCTTAGATCCTATTACTACATCTTCCAGTCGTCATGATCTGGTGCTATCGTCTCCATAAAATGCAGCAAAAGAAGAATAATCATCGCGTGTAGTTTTTTATTGGTAACAATGCACAATGAAGGATGATTTGAATAGACTGTCTACAAGTTGAATAGTATGATATCTAATGACCAATACATTTTCTATTGATTTTTGCTAACTTGATTTTCGGACTATTTCAGTATAAGTTTGGGCATTTTTAATTTTTTTGAGAAACTCAATAAAATTTTATCAACTGCACTTTTTTTTTTCTTCTTGTTCTCTTCTATTTCCTCACACTCAACATGAAAAGTCAAACACCTATTGACTTACGCCTGACAAGAGTAATTATTTAGATTCGTTTGTTTGCCTTGTAGCTTACCTGAGTTTTCTCTTAACTTTGCCTTCTGTTTCTAAATCAGAGAGCAGCATCAGGCATTAGAGTTATCGATAGTGATCAACCTAAAAGAAATTTTATTACACCTAGTGAGGCACCTATTAAACAAATCAAAGTAGAGGTTAGCTTATATTGAATGGAGATTAGAAGAAAAGAATCATTCAAACTGACTGACAATCATGAAAGGAAACACAGCCTATTGTAGCTATCCGCAAAAGCACTCGAAGCAATAAGGAATTAAAGCAAACAACTCTTGAATTTACAACAAAGCGAAAGTTAGAATCAACTACAGTTATCAACGAAGAGAAAGAAGAAGAAAATGAGACTGTCAAAAAGCAAAAGCTGAGTCATTCAGAAGTTAAAGAAGCACCAAACACTAGTCTTCCAGAACACATTCAGCAAGAACTGAAGGCTTCCTTTCAACAAGAAGACACACCTTCTCCTCCTTCTTCTTTAAGTCTTGAGCCTATCACTCCTCCCATCCATGAGCCTATTGCACCCTACAAGACCTATCTTTCACCAGCTGATAAGAAGCGCATTGAAAATGAAAAATCATTGCTTGTCAAGCTAAGAAAAGCACTTGATATTGTCATCACAGATCGTGTAGCACGTCACCGACCTGCCTTTTATCATCAAATTGAACCTGTTATTAGAAACTCAACTGGAAGATCTGTCACAATTGCCAATGTCTGCCAAATCATTCACGTGGCTCCTCGTCTCTACAGTCTTGAAGTCAAAGAATTAAGAGATTATGGAGGCAAAGTCACAGAAGCATTTTTGTTAGGTATTGGACAAGATTGGTCTATTCCATTGACTGGTAAAAACCTTGAAGAAAGAGCTACCTTACTTGTAGAAGCCATCGATGATTTCTTCCATACCCACCCTGAGGTAATGAAAGAAAAAAGAGTGATGATTGCATATATTGAGATTGTTTTTCTTCTTTATTGTTTAGCCTGAAGCTACTATTCCTGAAGCCGCTTTACCCAGATTAAACTTGATTGTAGATAAGAAAGAATGGATCAAAAGTGCCAAACTCCCACCTGGTGTAAGTAATGTTCTTTTTTGGCAGCAATTGTCTTGCTCATTTCTTGTTTCTTTTCTAGGTCCGCGCATTGTTAGATGCTCATGAAAAAGTAAAGGAAGTAGAAGAGGAAAAAGCTAAGCCTAAACCAACACCCACAGGCACAGTCAAAGAGCGTATGGCTGCCCTCAAGGCTCGTGTAAGTTTTGCATTTATTTATCAAATCAGTAGCATTATCTCATTTGCTTTCTCTATAGCTTGCTGCCAAAAAAGCTGCTCAAAACAACTAGTGTTTCTTATATATAAACATTATTTATTATTTTCTTTAAAAAAACAAGAGGAAAAGGGAGGAAGGAAGCTCTATACACAATGGTTTTCTCGCTCTCTTTTTTTCATGGAGATAGTTTGTTTCAATAGGGCTGCGGATAAGAAGAAAAGAAAAGGAGGAGAGAGAGAGAAAAGGAGGAAGGAGACAGGGGGATAAAAATTTAAGCTTGTGAGTCTACCACAGCTTTATAGGCGTTTTGTAATGAGCTAAATTCTTCGCCACCCACTTCTTCTGGTAGAAGAGAAGCAGCAGCAAGCAATTGTGCTACATGCTTGGGTGCTTGAGGCACATCAATTGTAAGATCGTCATAGCCTTCCATGAAACTCTTGAAAGCGCTGACAAGTGTATCCCTGTCCAACAATCTCTCAGAACAAAGATATTGAATGGTATCACTCATATCCTCTACATCCTGTGCCTTCTTCTCTACTACACTTAACATCTCGCCTACGAAGATAATAAGATAGCTAGGATCATCCAGTTCTTTGACACATTCAACAAGTTCCTAATTAAAGCAGGAAGAGAGATGTCAGAATTACATCCAGTTTTTGATAAATAATCCCACATTACATTTTTGTCACGAATGTTGAAATATTCTTCCAGGATATTCTTGGATTTGCGCTTCACTACTTCATCAGATAGCTTGGTGCTGGTTTCTGATTCATTTGGAGCATGCGATTCAAGATGTGGCTTCTTTCTTTCTTCAGATTGCTCAGAGCCATTTTCAAGTGCACTAAACATATTGGTGGCAGGGCTAGAGGATCGACCATCATTAGCGCTGCTAGTGTTTAGGTTACTTGAACTCTTGTTCTTTAGCATGGCAAAAGGACTATGTGTTGGGCCAAGGTGGCTTGTCTTAGATCGACTTCTATCCATTTTGCCAAAATTAGAAAGTTCGTTTGGTCGCGTTTTGTTGGTATTGTTGCTGCCCATGTTATTACCACCCTGTGATACAGTACTCCAGCCATCGCTAGAAGTGTTATTGCCATTGTTGTTGTGATGGTGGAAATGAGAGTCCTTGCTGCGATAACTTCCTGTACGTGACATATTATTATAGTTGTTGTTATATTGATTATTGTTGTTATTGGGTATATAAGGTCCACGCGAGTTGTTGCTACGCTTCATAGCAGCTGCTTCCTTTTCTTCTTTGGCCTTTTCTGCCATTTCATGAATCTTGGCAATGGTAGTAGGACCTACTTGGTTACCAGCAAAGCGAGGCACCCATTTGTCTTTACGTAAATCAAGTAAATCTTGAATCATGAACTTCACTCTGGATGTCAATTTAGGACTATGGATCATATCATTCTTCATACGGTCAATAATAATATCCACCCATTTGGTTGTCTTGGGTCTACTGTCCAAAGCTTTACCAATTGTAGTCAACAACTTACAGAGTGATTCGGCTTCTTCATCACCTGCGTTACGAGGATCATTACAGAGCTTAATCATACAGTTATACATAATACGTTCGGACAACATGTCCAGCTTGAAAAGTTCACCAATAAACTGAATCAAACCCAAACCTTGACGTTTGGCCTTTACAGCAGCATAGTATTCATCTGACAAGACACCATCCATCTCGTCTACTTCAGGCATATTGACCTTCCAACCCTTTTCAAACTCTTGTTGACAACGATTGAAAAGATATTTTCGGAACAACAAAACACCAGAAGAGGGTTTCTTTTGTTCGTTCAAAAGAGTCACATCCTTAATATCATCTGTCATTGAATTGTACATGTAATGGCAGAGACGAGCCCACATGTTGGCGAAAGCAGGTTCATCACAGGCCTTTTCAAAAACCAACTGCATAACTGTATGAAGAGAGCGACCATCGTCTTCTTTAGCTGATTGACGGGCATATTCGAATATTTGAGGTGTGATGGTGTCGAACTTTTCAAGTGTCAGCTTGTTTAATAAAGCATTGACTTTACGAACAATGTACTCTTGCGACATCAATTCACCTTCAGCAGGAGGTTGAGCTGCACTTGATGCGATTACAGAGGGAACCCAACGATTCTCGCTCTTTTCCAAAGGAGTTACTGGTTCAAATGAAGGGCCGTTCATAGGCTGTTGTTGAGGAGGGTTGCGAATAATCTTCATACCGCCTGATCCTCCTCCACGACCACCACCTCGGTTCATCATGTTGCCACCTCTACCCATCGATCCTTGTCGCTCCATGTATTGAGAATTATTACGAGCTGTTAAAGGCCTGCCCATATTAAATTTACCCATCTCCATGCGACCATCACGCGACCCCATTTTGAACATGGTATCGGGGCTCAGATTAGTACCACCAGGTGTACGAGGTGGGTTCTTTCCGCGATCAGAAGGTTGACGCATGGAGGAGCCCATACCTGATCTGTTTGAACCAGCTGTATTGCTTTCGCTTAATTCACGTTGAATGATGGTAGAAACTTCTTCATCTGTGTCGAGGCAAATCTGTTGGAATTGGAGCAAGAAGTCGATACTATAGACATGTCTTTGAGTGCCTTCTGTGCATGCTGCAGGAGCCTTGATGCCTGGAGGATATTCGATTGTGCTGGGATCTTGAATAATCTTGGCTTGTCTCTTTTTTTCTTCCTGGCGCTTTCTATCAGCCTCTAACTCATTGATGACGCGACGAGATTCAATTTCTTCTTCGATCTTACGTAATGCTTCTTCTTCTTGACGCTGACGTTCAGCAGCTTCGGCAGCAGCAGCAGCAGCCAAACGTTCGTTTTCCAACCGCTCTTTCTCCAATCGCTCCTTCTCTGCTTCTTCTGCTTCTTTCTGAAGGCGTTTCTGCTCTTCTTCCTTTGCTAAGCGCTCTCTTTCTTCCTCCTCTTCTTTTGCCTTTCTAGCCTTTTCTGCTGCTTCCTCCTCTTCCTTTCGCTTAGCTTCTTGTTCAGCTTCTTCACGTTCTTTCTTTTCTCTCAGTTCACGATCACGAATGGCAGGATCAACAATGACTACTGGTTTAGATACTGCAGGTACCTTAAAATCAAAGTGCTTTTCTTCTTTTTGATGTTGAGGATGAGGGTGAGATGTCAATGACATGGGACTTGTGTTGACTGCTGTTCCTGTGGCAGGATCAATGATGGCAATAGCTTTACGAGTGGTAGGTGGGGGAATTATAGGAGATCGACTTGTTGTTGTCACTACTGGAAAAGAGGCGACAGGTACGGGATACTGGTGAGGGTAAAACTGGATAAAGAATGAAATGTGAGTCACTCATCGTTAGACAACAACAAAAAAAAACAGCTTACGTATTGTCCAGCAGGAGACCAACTAGCAGAGGTCATCTGAATACTCTGAGGTGAAGAATGAGGCATGTGAGGAGATAAATTGGTCTTTTTAGGTGTATAAGGATTCATGTTGGGAGAAGCACGATGACTCATAGGAGAAGGAGGCAGATTTGAGGGCTGCTGAGGGATCTGTTGTGGCGAATAAGCTATTTGTACATGATGGTAAGCGTTTGGGGATTGTGAGGGTTTGTGTGGTGGATTGTTATTACTGTTAGGAGTAGTTGTAGGTGTGATGATAGGTGGGGTGGTATGAGTTTCAGTGGTGACGTTGGGTGGATTAACCATATGAGAAGGCGAAGTAGCAGACGCTGTTGCTGTTATGGCTGTTGATGGCGGTGGCGGTGGCGGCGATGACGAAGAGGTAGAAGTGTGTGGTGTAGAGTGTTGTGATGTCTGCGATACAGGTGGTCTGTAATTGTTATTTCTATTGTATCCAGGATTATTATTGTGATAACGGTTATTATTATATCTTCCATTGCCGCCACTACCTCCTGCTGTATCTCCTTGATTATAATCTCGACGAGGTGCATAGGGTTGAGTAAATAATCTACCATCGTTCGTGTTACGAGGTGATCGGGGTATCTCTTGTCTTGGTGGTCGAGGACGATACTGTAATTTCAAACAGAAGACAGGCTAAATGAGTCTGCTTTAGATAACATAGATAGAAAAACTTACATGGCTTGTTGAATCGTTAGTCAAGCCAAACTCTGGTTTTGTCACAGGTATATCGTTATTGCGTTGATTTGTAGTAACGGATTGATTTACTGATCCAAATTGAATAGGAGCTTACAATTCATGAAAATAATAATAATAATAAAAAGGGTTATTATGGTAACTGAAAAGACAACCATAGATAAAACACTCACCTGTTTCATTGGGTGCCATAGGTAATTGTACAGATGATTTCTTGTAAGTATAATCATTATAGTCTCTTGACTTGTTATATCTAAATAGGCGAAAACCTTAGTTTGTCTTGTATGTTCTCCATCTTGGTAGATGAGATACTTACGAATTTTTGTAGTTTTGCCAAGATGAGTTTGCTGGTGGTCTGTTACTATTATAACCAGGTTTTATGTGTTCATCACTATTATTCTGTCGTGATGGCTGTGACCCTCCTCGCGTCTGTTGTTGCTGTTGTTGTTGAGGGTGTTGTATCTTTGCAGCCTGAGCATAGTTAGGAACCTGCTTTGGTCTATGCTCGGTATGGTATGGTGGCCTGCTCATAGTTTATTTTTTTCTCTCTCTCTTTCTATTGATAAAGAGTAGGGGACAGAGTTAATGAATTCTCTTGTATAAAAGAAAAAAGAAGAAGAAGAAGGGAATAAAAAGAAGAAATATATATATATATGTATATATAGTGGAAAAATAGCTGATGCAAGCAAACCCGGGGAAAAGCTGACTCGGTTATTTGCGCTTCACATAAGACCCCATTTATCGTTTCTTGCTCTCTTTCTTTTCCTGCTTTCCCTTTCACACACATATTGATGGTCCCGTTTTGGCCACAATTTTGAGTGTCCGAAATCTATTTTAAGTTCAACTGCAAATTACGCTTTCTTGAAGTGATCATGTTTTTAAGAAGCCATTAGTTGCATATACACTCTGCTTGTTGAAGGTATGAATCAAATCATTAAGATAGCTTAGCACACTAGATATGCTTCACTTAATATGTTTAGGGTATCAAAAAGAGACAAATGAAGAGTGTTGCATGCTCTATCTTTCTTTGAAATCTCTATGTGGTCTGTTAGGAACAAAGATAGGCTGCTTCGTTTGCTTTGCATAGTTTAACATAAGCTGGAAGTTTGTTGTTAGCTTCTCTCTCTTCCTTTCTTTTTTTTCTCTCTTTCACTTTCTCTTCGGTTATACGCTTGTACGTTCTGACTACTAGAATGGGTCATATCCTTAAAGATGATTAGCAGTATAATCCCGCTTATTCCAAGAGTTATCATACTGAAATTAGTGTGCTAAACATTTTCTTTCCCTTTCTTTTTATTTTCATGAATGAAAACAATGCTCAGAAGGCGAGACGCGAATGATGGAGTGGCTTTGACGTAAGCATTGGTTTCAATTATCTTGTATCATATGATAAACATGTACACCTTGAATAAGAATAAGATAGAAAAGCTTTAGCAATGTGTAATGACACATTGTTTTGATTTTATTTGACAATAAGAAAGAGGAAGAAAGCAGGTTATTTGGACGTGTAATTGGATATGTGTATCAGCATTGTTTTTAAAGAAAGGAAGGAACAAGGAGGAGAAAAGTTTATACAATAGGATCTTCATCTATCAACGCTACAATATCAGATAGCTCGCGTAAAATCTCTGGATCAGTGGTGGGTTTTAACATAGACAGCATTAGTTTTTCGCGAACGATTGGCATGTCCAAGATACGACTGGCTCTATCAGCTATTGAGGGTAAATCCTTTTCATCAGATGCTGCTGAAGTTGCTGCGGCTTGCGTTGAAGAGTGAACTGAAGCAAGAACATCCAACGCTCTTGGCTGATTTTGCTGGCGTTGATTGGAGCGCCTTCGAATACCATCTCCACCACATACAAGAGAACGAATCAATTCCATACCGCGCTTAGTAACCAGTCCAAACTGAGGATTACCAGACTCGGCCAAGGTGATACAAAGACGCATAATCATCATACCAATGCTCTTGTTACATTGAGCCAAATGTTGCTTTAACGATTCATTCCCAGCAATAGCCACCACATTGTAGAGTCCGATTACAGTCAGCTCCAATGTAGCCAACTGATTCGATGTCATCGCATGCATGACACGGCCATCTAGCGAAAAGAAATCGCGACGGATCACAGCTGTCAGTTCAATCCATATTTGTTCTATTGCCTGCATTATTTTCTTGTCACGAAGCAGTAGGGTATGTAACATCTGACGATTGTCATGGTTCACTGTCAGTTTACTCCATATCTCAATGGCCAAAAGCGAGTAGTAAGTATCAGGCCCATGGACCAAAAAATCATGTACTAGCTCAGCCAATACACGAGCTGTTTCTTCATTTTTCAGAGTCAAGAACATAGCTATATTAGAAAAGATGACCAGTGTACTCTTGCGGAAGTCTAGCTTGTCCATACGACGTATGCCTACAAACCAAGCGTGCTTGCCATAAGCGTCCCGTCCCTCAACAGAAGAGACCCGATGTGTGCTATCAGCAATTTGAGCCATCAAAGAGACAAATCGAGTATGACTGGCAAGGTATTGCACATTTTCGGGCATAAAGGATAAATTGCGAATGATATTAAAAATACAAAGACAGCGCTCTCGCAAAGAGAGCCATATTTCTGAGGCTGGATTCTCCAACTGAGGTATTAAGCTTTTCATCTCGTCCAAAGACATGTCAAACAGGTCGGTGTAAGTCACGTCATCGATTGTTTCTTGTGGGCGATTACCTGTTTCCTCACTTGAATCTGTATCAGGGATATCTGTTGCAAATCGAGACTGTGTGCCGAGAATGTCTTGTTCTAAATGATCCAGCAGGACATCCAATAGATCTTCGCACTGAACAAGAGGTAGATGAGGTGGCTGCTGCTGTTGCTGTTGGTGTATATGGGGTTGCACAGTCAAGACAGTCAAGATGTTTAGTGCATTTGTCATTTCCATCTTCATCCCTGACTTCAACGACATGGTTAGTGCCTGAATATCAATCAAGCCCAGCTCATTTAGATGAGGCACAGGAGGTTTGATTTCGAATTTATCAAAATACTTGAGATCAATACCGCCATAGGTTTCCACATTACGCGTTTTTGGTATATAAGTCACATACTGAGTAGGGGCTGCTGCTGAAGTCGTAGGTGTTGAAGAGGGGGCTACATGTGAGGAGGAATCTGGTGAGCCGACAGCACCCATGTTGGGTGTAACAGCTATTGGTGTAGATGCATTAGGTTGTGATGGAGCGTGTTGTGCAGGTGACTGCGATGGCACTGCAGAAGCAGCTCTCATATCAGAAGAGGCAGGCTTAGGTGATGGAGATGAATGAGGACCCATAATGGGTGGTGGTACCTGTTTGACCACAGGACTCATATGAGGAGTGGATGTTTCTAATTGTTGATGCTGTTGACGTGGTGTTGAATGTGCACTTCCTGGTGTAGCTGGTTGACGTGGGATAGGAGAGGCGTGTTGCTGCATAGGAGATTGTTGGATGTAATTTCCTGCCATATTTATATACTTTGACTCATCGGTTTCTTGCTGTTGCTGAGGTGATGCAAATGCTGAATTGTTTAAAGAAGGTGAAGCACTTCCCATTCTGGTTTGTGGTTGTTGTACCATTGGTTGAGGCTGATACATAGATTGTTGAGGTGATGACATGCTCATGGGTTGCATAAACCGATTGCTTGCTTGTGAAGGGATAACTCTGCCCATTTGCGGAGAAGGTGATATACCGTTAGCTTGAGACTGCTGAATTGATGATCCCATACTGTTAGGATTCATAGGCGAGGCTACAAGACAAATAAGCAATGAATGTAAGCAGATACAATGGTGCTATTTTTCTTTTTCTTTCTGTTTTTTACCAGCATAATCTGATCCAATTCGTGTATTTTGCATATGTGGACTATTAATGACAGGCGATCCAATTGTGTTTCCTGGATAATTGGCACTGTTTAAGGCTGGTGATTGACTAGGTGACTGCTTGGCTATACTATCGAAATGAGCAAATCCAAACAGAAGGAAGACAAAGTGTTTGACAGTAGTCCCTCATACTCTCCCACCCATTTTTCCTCTTTCTTTCTCTCTACTTTACCTCTGTTCATAGCCATAGCAGCTTGTTGTTGTTGTTGTTGTTGTTGTTGTTGTTGCTGTTGTTGTTGTTGCGCTTGCTGTTGAGCTTGTTGCTGTTGCTGTTGTTGTTGCTGTTGTTGTTGATATAAAAGAGCTTGTGGTGTGTTGGCCATCATATTATTATTTTGATACAGAGCTCTGTTGTTGAATTGAGCTTGAAGAGCAGCTAAATATTACATGATTGTGGTTGAGTATATATCTAGAGAAAACAGACTTTTGTAAAAGGAGGTTTTCTTACCTGGATTGTTAGCTCCTAAAGCCATTAAATTTTGAGGTGAGTAAGCTGATGTTGGATGAGGGCCTTGGCGAAGATGAGGTTGTGTTTGTGGTTGTAGCTGTGGTTGTGAAAAGGAGGCTAAATTCATATTGGCCATCAAGGAAGGGTTTGCTTGTAGGAAAGAGTTCATGTTTAGGTCAGTCTGATCCAAACTAGAAAAATCGTTAGGAAAGCTCATGGCATCAAGGCTAGCTGGATTGAAAGGCAGGCCTGCGCCCGCTAGAGAAAATGGTTGTAGGTCAGGCTGTTGTTGTTGATGTTGCTGTTGCTGTTGAAGTGCCTGTTGTTGCTGCTGTTGAAAGGCCATCATCATGCTAGGATTAGGTTGATTTTGTTGGTTGTTCATCGACATGCCCTGTTGAGCTGCTGCAAATAGCTTGGGATCCATTGAGCAAACTTGCGCGTATAGTATATGAGATTGTATTTAAGGTGTATATGTATGCACTTTGCTCTTCTTTTTCTCTCCTGTCTTTTGCTTTTCTAATATGAAAAAATATATATACACACACACAGAGACCTATGTTTAATCGAAAAAAAAAGTCGCGTATAATTCTGTCGCAAACAGGCACACAGGAGAGCGGTGAAATTATTATTATTTTGGGTCAAATTTGAAAGAGGTTTAAAAACCACACAAATTGAGGAGAGAGGCTTCCTTTCATAAACTGTCTCTTTAGATATTTACAGTTGCGAGACCCAAGCCCTTCTTTTATACCAACTGATAATTCAGGTCATGATGTATTTAGTTGAATTCAATGAAATTGCTAGGAGGCAATCTACTCATACAAGAAATTCTTGTATGTATGAAGGATTGAAGGTGATACACAAAACATTCCCTGAAGCATAAGTATAAGCAATAGATAGTCCAAGCAATATATCTAGTTAACTTTTCTTTGAGAAATCGAGAAAGAAAAGAGAACAAAAACAAATATTGGCTTATTACATTGAAGCAACATGCTTATAATGCATTCGTTATTTGACTTGACTTGAGCTGGTTTCTTTTGCAAGTTTTTCTTTTCCACCATTCAGAATAAAGAAAAGCAAGAAATTGTTTTATAGAATTTGAATTGATTTGTGTTAGAGAGGATTGCAACGAAAAAGAGAACATCTCATTATTATCTCTTGCCAAACGGTTTATCTTTTCTTTACAAGAGGATTTACTAGCTTGTGATAATCAAGAATCTATAGCTGCTGTTCCTTTTTCTGGAATGTTTTTTCATTAGAGGAATACCATATAGTCTATAGTTAATCAAGCCACAACTGGTTTTTCTCGTAACTCACATTTAACTCCATAATTATAACTTAATTTGGTGTTATTATGTAGAAACTAATGTGTCGTTTCTTCTTTTTTTTCATTTGACATAGTAGAGCTAGAGCAATTCATTTATTTTAGCTAAGCTTACAATTAATTCATTTATATACAATGCATCCAACAGACCGTGATACATTTAATTGTCAATAATGTTTCACCAATGATGCATACAATTAAATTCGATTTTAACGTTTGAAAAGAGGAAGAAAATATAACATGTTCGCTTTTTTTTTGAATGTATTGATAACTGTCAAACAAAATAGAAGGTAAAAGAAAAAGCAACTTTCAGACATAGTTTCGATTGTGCTGCTAGTAGTCTAGTAATCAGAAACACATAACGTACAATGAAAGGTACAACCATTTTAGCTAAACAAACTATAATTTCCTTTTTTTTTGAAGGAGACTTTGTTCCATCTCCTTCTGATAGAAACCCAACAATAGCTGCTGTTATGTTTATTAAAGATCTTGGCATGAAGTAAAGCAATTCGTTTAATTCGACGTTTGAGAAGATGACACAATACATAGGAAACAGTTTCTTATGGACATGGCTTGCATTTCAGAGATACACTTTATTATTGCATAATCTTGCTCGTCTACTAGAAGTGCCGCATAATTTTGACCAAAATCCCTTTCCAGCTATTAGGTTTGTTTAGAAGGCAGAAAATACATTTGAATTATTCAGCTATCGAGATATGATTGACATGACACATAACACTTAAATCTTGTGCCTTCTTTTTTGGGTCAAGGAAAGTTCCATTTCTCTCCTTTCAATTTCAATGAAAGAGCAATATATAGTATAAAGAGCCTTCAAATTTATCCTTTTTTTTTCTTGATTGCAATCTACTGAAGATGATCTGACAAAAGCAAGCAGAAAAAAGTGGGCATGGAGCACAAAAGAAAACAAGATATGTGTGAAATTAAGCATTTAAACCATGATGTCAACATGTTCTTACGCTGCATTCAAAATCATAAGCCTTATAAGATTCTGCAGAAACTTCAAGAGTAAATTCATAAATACAAACAGAGATGCATCAGTAAAAAAACAGGGAGCATGAGAAAGTAGAGGCTAGGGTTGTGTGAAATAAGGAATACCCGCCTAACCTTAATATGCATGCACTCAATATTTACAGTGCCTATGGTTAAGTGTTCAAAATCTCATGAGCACATTTTTCTTTTCTTTGATCGAGCCAATAGACATGAAAAAGATGCAAGACTCATTGTTGATTTTCTTGAATCGTGACTCAGATAATCTAGTTGAGTTGTTTGCAATTTGGAATGATGAACTTCCTTTATACTGTTGATGTTGTTCCTTAAAATGCATACCCATGATTTTGATGATCAAATAATTTATAGACTATCTAAACTATACTACTTTGTATCTTACTGTTTTATTGCTTTACCAAGTGCTTGGTTAGTACGCTATTTTATTTGTCTCTAAACAGATGGAGTACTTTCATTCATGCAAAATACGGTTCTATAGACTAGTAAAATATATCAAACTTTATTAGCATGCTGTTACTGGCCTTTAAAAATAAAGAAAGATACAATAAACATTAATCACTGCTCTATAGAAACACTGCACACACAGTTCTAAAAGGAAATATTCTTTGGAAGATTTGTCATAGATAAGCAAATCTTATTTATCACCTCAAATTTGATAACCATCTTTTTTTCTTGTCACCAATGTTAGTTTGAGAATATCTGAAAATGTGTCATATCACTCTTATACGCTGACTGTATTCCTAAGAGCAAGAGACAATTGCTCTGTTCTCGATTCACTTAAACTGAGGATCTCAATGTATATTCGAAAATAAGTAAGCAATAGTCATGAGATGCAAGTGGGCTATTTAGACTTGGTTCAAAAGCAGATAAAATAAACTACAAACATCTTAGCTTAGAATATTTACTGTTTTAAAACCAACTTGCCATTCAATGCAATTCTTCGCGTTCCACTCACTTATTTGATCAGAGTAAAAAAAAAACAAAAAGGCAAGCAAAATATGACAAATGTGGCAAACAAGAGTGATAGGGTAAACAAACTATCCCTATGTTGGTATTATAATAAGTGGAACATGATGAATTAAAAGGTGATCCAGTGTATACTCAGTTTGACAACAATAGAACTTGTTGAGGTCACTTAAAAATCGATTTTTTTTCTCAACATTATACATATCACATTGATCTAAAGTAAGAGAGAATAGATACGCTTTGTTTTTAAATGGCGTTTCATCTAAGCAGACTAATGAGTCAAAGAGGTAATAGCAAGAACAAAAGAAAGGAGGAATGAGTGTTTATTTCGCACAATAGACAAAGAAAAGTGATGCGCTACAAAAGAAAGGGAGCATGTCAGATATATTTTACATGATCTGAGGGAGATAAGAAAAAAGGGAGGTTTTCCTATGAACATATCATTGTGCCTCAATGTCTGTATATTCTATGTTCATATGGTGTATGATAGAAATGTACTTAATGAGATTCTTTTAGCCCAAAGAAATGAGAGAAACTAAGCAATAGTAGTGGGAAATGTATTATTTTGATCTATGAAGTAATTTATCAGGAGTGTTGTGGTTTATTAACAGAACATCATGTTTTAAGGAGCACACAGTTGTTCCCTTATTCTTATTTTCTCTGATGTGATAGATCATACTACGTATCTGTTTAAAAGACAGAAGTTATCATTCAAAGTGCAGTAAAATAAGATAAACAAGGGATCAGCCTTGCAAAATTGGACTCGAAGCCTTAAGTAGTTTAGTTTTGACGACTCCTAAAACTCAATCTTTGCATAAGTGTCACATCTTTTTTCTTAAATTTCTCCTCTCTATCTTGCTTTTTGACCCTGTTTTGAAGTCATAAAGACTTTTACCCTTCCCCCCTTGCTTCCCTTCTCCTTCCTTTGTCAAGATAATAATAATAAAAAAGGAACGTCTTTTTTTTTTGTCAAGTTATATAAATACATGAAGGTTAGCTTTTTCTTTCGATCTTTTCATTTTTTATTTTAACACTATATCTTCTCTCATAGTCTAATACATACAATGAAGTTCTTTGGTACCTCCATTTTATTCTCTGCTGCTTACTTTGCTAGTGTTGTACTTGCACAAGAGCCTCCAATTATTTCTATTACTTCGCCTTTACCTAACACCAAATTCAAGGCAGGACAAGAAGCTATTATTTCTTGGATTAATCCTACAGTTCAAGTCATTGATCAACTTGTCTTAGCTAAAGGCCCCTCTAATGCTCTTCAACCTATCATGACCATTGCCAAAGATATCAATGCCAAAGACATGAAGTATGTTTGGAAGATTCCTTCTGACCTCGAAAGCGGCACTGAATGTAAGTCTTTTCCATTTACTTTATCTCTACATTTTACCTAACCAAGAAAAAAAATAGACGCTTTTGAGTTTGGTACATCACCCAAAATGGCTTTTGCTGGTCCTTTCACAATTGAAAACTCTGGTGGTGCCAGTACTCCTTCCAACAACTCTCAAAACACTGTACCCGTCAACAAGAACAATGTTGCAGTAGCAGCAGCCTCTCCAGCAAGTCCTAGCTCATCTTCTTCTCCTTCCGGTAGTAGCACAAGCTCAGCTCAATCACCTTCTCATAGCAACGGTACTCGTGCTTCTGGTGCTAGCAAAGAAGTAGCTAGTCAAGCCATGGCTGCCTTGGGTATGGCTGCTGTTGTTGCTGCTCAATTCTTCTAAATCGATTTTATACTAATGACACTTTTGTTGTAATCTTTTTTCTAATGTTTCATTTACACATCCCTCTTTTTTCTCCATTTTAGTATTCACTTTAATAAACCTTATGAAGCAATAAATGACTAGCATGATTAAAAAAAGAAATCTATGCATTTACCTTCCTGAAATGAATATGAAATACCAGAGTTTGAACAGATCACTTGCTAAACTGCCAATCCCCTTCAAACTATCTTCTGATTTAAAAGAAACATCCTGATTTCTTTCATAGCTTCTCTGGTAGATAAATCGATATTCAATAGACTGAAGATAAACAAAGCGTCCATGATTTGATTTTCTTATAGATATAAATGTCCTGCTCAACAATCGCTTTCTGTTATAAGGGAGTTCATTTGAAAAAAAAAAAAACTAAGGCTAGTTCTGAGAAACTGATCGCCATTGTCTGCAATGATTAACAAGAAAAGAAATTTCTGCTTTTACACCTGCATTTTATCACTTGTTTCCAAGTTCTCAGTTTGTCGGTTACGAGCTTTTGATCATTCTTAGTATTCTCTCGATCAATAGAGAGTCTATGCAGTACTCTTATTCCCAAATATCTTCATTAGCTCGCTTTTAGGAGAGCTAGGGCCATTTTTTCTAGTCTTCTTTTTTTGCTAGTATAAGGCATTCTTCTGAAATAGCTATGGACCATTGCGCATTTTCTTTGTTGGAAATTTCGACTTCTCTCATCAATAACATTTGCAAAATAAATAACTGATGAACGCATTGGAGGAATGTTTCGACTTTGTTTGTCTGATACGATAGGAAATCCGTTAGTCTCTGGTTTCTTTTTTGGGCTAATTATTCTGCTGAGGAATTGTTCTTTCTTGATAATAGATTGAGATATCAAACACAAATAGCTCTCATTGACGAGTATTAATCTCTTCCTAATTCTTAGTTATGATACTTTTTAGAGCGCACACATGTATTCTAGCTCCCCCTCCTTTATTCTTTTTGAAGGTATAACATTGTTGACGACTCAATCAAGTAAAACCTTCTCCAGTATTTGTCCTCATTAGTCTCTCCAAAAATCAAAACTACCTTCCTTGAAAGAAATCTTCATAAGATATGCTAGCCAGTCTTTCTCCTTCTCGAAAGCAAAAACTCGCAAAATATACAGAAACTCTAGCAGTATCTTGGCGCTCTTGAAAAGTTCAGCTATTACACAAGTGCTTCAGAGCCGTGAAGAGAGTTGAGGGCAATGCTTTTATTTTATAAAACTTATTCCAAATTTAGGTGACGTAAAGGAAAATGCAAAGTGAATGATTTTGCGCGTCACTTTAATTTTTGACTTTGAGTGCAATGTATACGTGTCGATGTGCGTAACTGTCTCTCTCTCTTTTTTTTTTCTCTGTTATCAACTTATTCCCTTCATACTCAATGGAAAGACTTCAACGACTATTCGGTTCTGCTGCTGCTGGTTTAGGCCAAGTATGTTGTTTGTTCATCGAATTCAGTCAGGATGCTCATCAACTTTCTTTAGGGTACTCAACCTGGTATGGACACACCAACAGTAGATAATGCTGAGATGGTTTACATCTCTTCTCTTGCTCTCTTAAAGGTAAGACAGTCTAATGTTTATGCATGAGAAAGCATATGAACTTAATCGTTCTTCTTTTTTCTTCAATAGATGTTAAAGCACGGTAAAGACAACAAAGCATAATATTTTTTTTAAAGAAATAAGACAACATTGACTGATGATATTACTTAGGCCGTGCTGGTGTTCCTATGGAAGTCATGGGCTTAATGTTGGGTGAATTTGTGGACGATTATACTGTACGTGTTATTGATGTCTTTGCTATGCCTCAGAGTGGTACTGGTGTCTCTGTTGAAGCTGTTGATCCTGTATTTCAAACAAAGATGTTGGATATGTTGAAGCAGACTGGAAGGTGAACTAGACTATAGAGCCACTCAATAACACACTGACTAACAAGTAAAATAGACCTGAAATGGTAGTAGGTTGGTATCACTCTCACCCAGGTTTTGGCTGTTGGTTATCAAGTGTCGATATCAATACACAACAGAGCTTTGAACAGTTAAATCCTCGTGCAGTTGCCGTGGTTGTTGATCCCATTCAATCTGTGAAAGGCAAAGTAGTGATTGATGCCTTTAGATTGATTAATCCTCAAACAGTCATGCTTGGCCAAGAGCCTCGCCAGACAACATCCAACATTGGTCACTTAAACAAGCCCTCCATTCACGCATTGATTCATGGTTTAAACAGACACTATTATTCCATCGCTATCAACTATCGTAAGAATGAGTTGGAAGAAAAGATGCTACTTAACTTACACAAAAAGGATTGGACTGATGGATTAACATTGGAGAATTTCACTGAGCACACTGAAGTCAACGAAAAGAGCGTTAGTCATATGTTGACACTAGCAGAGGCATACAACAAGTCTGTTCAAGAAGAATTAACCTTGACACCCGAACAACTCAAGACAAGGCATGTTGGTAAACAAGACCCCAAGCGTCATTTAGAAGATAAGGTTGAGTCTGTTATGGGTAACAATATTGTTATGGCATTGGGTACTATGATTGACAGTGTCAGTTTCTAAGATGATTTTGAAATAAAAAAAAAAGAGAAGATATATATATATTTTAAAAGAAGAAGCCATCTATACAGTAATGTAGGATTTATATATAAATATTAACGGAAACGGAGATAAAAGTTCACAATAAGTGCAATCACCAATAAAATACAAAGGACAGCTGGGCCCCAGACATCATCATACCGTCCATCAATACGCCGATTGATCATCCAAGCTCGCTTTTCAAATCGATACAGTGCATACATGGCAATACCAGCAGATAGACCAATAAAAATACCGCCTACTGTACGCGAGATGATATCACCAAAATTAAGCAAGTTTAATGCCACAGTCAAAAGCAGCGCACAAAATTGGAGCCACGAGATAAAAGTACGTTCATTGGCAAAATACACTTTTGGATCTGATTTGATTTTGGTTTTGAGTCTTTTCTCCTCAGACACAGGCTTGCCTATTTCTAGGTCTATTGTTTTACGTTTGTCATTTGAATGAAAGACATCTCGAATGGGATTTGAAAATGAAGGGGAGGACTTGGGCCGTTGAGTCGGTACAGAGGGTGATGGGATTGGTGGCAGTACTAGTGATGAATCTGCAGTAGGATAAATCTTTTTAGAAGTTGTATGTTTCGTTGGCGGCATAGGAGGAATGATTTCTTTTGTTTTGACGGAATGTAACCCTTGCACAATGATTTTCTGGTTGGCTCTTTCGGTCCTCTCAATCATTGCTCTTCGATATTGACCATCAATTAGAGGCTTAAAACTACGTGACCTTGTCAAGCCAGTGTTTTCGGTACGGGGTTTTCGGATATCCACGTTGAGTTCAGACAGCCACCATGGCAAGAGAGGTAGTTTGTCACGGTAGAAATGACTTGCACCATGCAGGTATTTTGAGAACTGTGGTACCTCATGAACCAAGTGACTTTCTATTAAAGATGTGAGCCAAGCTGGCGTCTCTTGACCGAGATGGGTTTGAATTTTGGTTTCTAGCACAGCATAGGGAAACTTCAAGATATCCGATTCTCTCACAAGATAGAAAGGATGATCAATGCCTATGTCGTTTCTACGCCAATTGTTACTTGGCTGACGACGTGGTAGGCCATCTAAGTTATCCTCCCTTATAAAAGTCAGGTCAGTGTCAAGTGAAATGCGTACTCGTTGATTGTCTGGTAACTGAAACGCAGTTCTGTTGTAGAATATTCTAAGGATAGGCTCCAAATGCTTTTCAGAAAACGATTTTTGTACACCTTGAGCTGTAAAGCGGATGGATTCTAGAGCTTTTTCATCTAGCTGTGATTGTTCTTGATCAGCAGCTACTTGTTCGGGTGTATATTGACCTGACACAAATGAATTGACTCTATTTTCTTTAACTTTGAAACGATCTTTTACAGAAGCCCCATTTAACCAATGAGCGTGATGTGTTTTTCGTTCAATAAATATAGTATTTGTGTTCATTGGGCCATACCTTGAAACAAAAGATGATTAGAACTCGATTCAAAAAGAGAGCTGATAAGTGACAATCATTGAGGAGAAAACACTTACCATCTAAATCGTATAGCTTCTGCTCCTTCATCTCGTTGTAGGCGAGATGTATAGAGGTCAAAGTTGGGATTGTCAAAATAAGTACTTGAGACAGATGAATCTGAAGGCTCCCACTTCTTCCTCTTGTCAAATATTAATACAGGTAAATGTAACATGATGATTGCTTTGACCTCAGTAATGTTGTCAGGATGAATCCAATATTTTGCAGTAGCACGTTCAAATGCATTTTGATCACCACCTGATGCACTATTACCGGGAGATTGTCGGCCCTGGTTGCGACAGATGTCATGGAGAGCAGAAATATAAACAATGGCCACATCAAATCGCTGTTTGTCCAATGGTTTTTCACGTAATCGCGTTACAAACTCTTGTTTTAGGTTCAATTGAGTCCATTTATCATGCTTCTTGAGGATTTTTTGAATGGCCACATAGTTAACGCGAGTGAAACGAGACAAATCGTTGACATCAAATAGGATCTCAGTCAGGGCTTCATCCATAATACTGTAGTTAGCTTCGGCATTGGCCGCACTATTTTTCTGAAGTGTTTGTATTGTGCGCTCGCAGTACAGTATGCGCGAATCAATTTCAGCTAGCTTAGCGTTGACAAAATCGTATACTTTAGTCAACTCTTTTTCAAGTAAACTAGTGAAATGAATATCGTCTTTTTTTGTCCATCCATGGTTTAATTGCCTGTTCTTGAGCTCGTATTTGAGTAGGTCATATTCTACGTAAGAATGTCGCCAAGGTGGGAATATGTTTTGTTGTAGTTCTTGTCCATATTTCATATTTTTTTTTAATCCAGATCAGTTGTTGGGTTCTAAGATGATGAAGCTTCTGCGTTGAATTGCGATTGAGTATGGATACAAGATAGCCTCTTTTTTAGTAAGATAGACTGTGAAAAGCCGAGGGGATGAAGACAAAGAAGAAGAAAAAACAAAAAGAGAAGGGAATAGAAAAGGAATCTATCTTAATCTTCAATTATGCTTCTCTGCGTTAAATTTGCTCGTCATATTGCTTTATTGGCGAAAAAAAAAGAAGGGAGAAGATAAAGTTAAGGATTGCATATTTTGTTGCTCTCGTTTCTTTTAATCTAACTTCACTTTTGTGAATAAAACAATGGAAATAGCAAGTATATATTCCTGCTTGAATGACTAAAGATGTACTTGTGATAATCTTAAAGTGGATCCTTTTTGGTTCAATTCCTTTTGCTAGCTTTGTTGTGTATGAATGTGGTTTATTTCTGCTTCGTTTTTGAAACTGAGAGAGAAGACAAAATGAAAACACCATATTTGGATTCGATAGACATATGTCAAAACGATTACATAAACGCTTTTAGAACCAGAAAGTAATGTAGAAAACGGCTCTCCTTTCAGTTTGAATCTCCTAAGCGTTTCTCTTTCTCCTTGTGTC
Organism: Choanephora cucurbitarum; assembly: GCA_025331435.1. Taxonomy (NCBI): domain Eukaryota; kingdom Fungi; phylum Mucoromycota; class Mucoromycetes; order Mucorales; family Choanephoraceae; genus Choanephora; species Choanephora cucurbitarum. Next base: position 194,943 of record JAIWNI010000011.1, on the reverse strand, counting down.
AAAGCCTTCCCTGAGCTATTTTGAGTGTTTCTCGTTACACCAACTTAGTTTTCCTCCCCTCTCCTTTTGTTTGGAACAAACTCACGCATGTATAATTAAACCTTACGATTATAGCGTTGGCATTCATTACGAAATGAAGGATAGCTTAACTAGTCATATGGGCATATCGCATCTCCTGCATGACTATGCAGTTGGATTGAAGAAGAAAAGAGAAAAAATATGCTGTTTTGAGATCTCTTTAATTCTTTCAATGTCTCATTTCTTGTTGAGTTTATTAAAACCATACCGAAATATTTGTGTCGAAAAATGAAATGATTGTTATGGTGGAGGAAGTGTTTTGTTTTGTTTTTTTCCTTCTCAACATTGTTTGATGGATTTGTATTGGTTGGACTAATATAACAAGAGAAAATGAAAGAAGACTGTTAGCATAATTAACGAGAGCTTGCGTTACGTTGCTCCTTTGCGTTTTCAGAACCGACAATTGTTGTATGAAGAAGCTATGCATCAAAATATTCATGTTGAGTTTTTTCATATACATTTAGATTTTAAAAGAAAATAAATAGAACAACAATTTAAGCTTAAAATAGGTTGGCAATAGTTTTATGAATTAATCGAATACATGTTGTTAGTCTTTAGATTTCAAAAGAGAAAAGAAGCATAAAACATACGAGGTAGGGGAAAACTATAGATGGATGATCATTAATTTTTGTCAAATGCATATAACTTTATGAAATGTTCTCCCGCCAATCGTTTACTCTTCTATATTTTGAATTTCTTTGTTGTTATTATACAGTAAAGGAGGTAGGGCAATAAATTCGTACGATAAGATATGCATTCATTCGTATACTATCAAAAGCTTTGAGTTAGAATGAAGCTGAAATGGTGTAGCTCTTTGGGATGGATAATATTGTCACTTGGAATTTTTCGTTTTGTTAATTTGGAACCAAGCATTTTTCTAAGACAAAATCGTTCGTACGCAGGCATCTTGATAGTATTATTGTGAATAAGCTTAAGACCACGTATAATGAATTTATAAGAAATGTTTTTGAACCAGTTCTTCTTGATATCAGTGTTTCTATACTGTGCAAAAATCAAGACACAGTATGCATTCCATTAATGAGCTTTGTAATGAGAGAAAAATCAAGAAACAATCCAGAAGCAACACTCATAATAAAGCGCTTGAGTTGTTTCAATTTTTTTTTTTATGTTTTAATGTTGTAGCCAGACTTCAACTTGAGAGCATCAACTTCCTTAAGATTGCACTCGTGTATTAATTTATCCTCATTTTACTATTGTTCCTTTCTTTTAAATTCTTATATCAGCATTACTACAATTGGGAGGCTTTCACAGAACTCTCAATCAGTACGTTCAAGCCTAAAGCACTAGAAACAAAGATCTCACCTTGTACTCTTGAGTAGGCCTGAGATCTCACAGGCCTTGCTTTCTGAAGGAAATTCCACATTTTATTGAAAGTTGGTGGTTTTTAATGTATAGGAAAACTTTAGTGCTAAATCGAAGTATCATATTATTTTGTCCGTTAAAGTCTTCTTGTAAGCCTTATGTCGCATTATGATGAAAAACAAAAAGCTCATCAATAGATTGGAGTAAGATATCTATAACAATATTGTTTGATCAGGTCTAGCTTTAAGAATTTTTATGATAGCAAGTATCGTTTTTGTGATAGCCTGTCAACTAAAACCAAGAATTATTAGTAGATCTTGTTTGAGTGATTATGGAGACATAGATTTATTACTAGGAAGTAAGAAAAAAACATAAAAGGCTGTGTTTTTTTCAACTCTTAGAACAATGAAAATGAGTATGCTAATTTACTTTCATTCTGACTGTTGAATAAGCCATTTTTATATTACACTTTGTTAAGCCTTCAGTCTATCCTTACAATAATTATGTTTTGGCTCAACTTGAATTAGCTGTGGTTGAGTGCTTTTAAATTCATAATTATATTTTTTTCAGTAGAACGTCTTTATTTTTCTCTAGACTCATTGATTTCTTTTATGAATCGTCAATGAAGTTGGTCAGAGCTTTTATATATCAACACCCAGCAGATTTATAATATTGTAATTCAACTTAAACGATTCAAAGGCTTTATTTGCTTAGACAAGTTTTTGCTGTTGTTGACAAAATCAAAAGAACAGTTTCACGTATCAATAATATTTAGAAATAGCATTTAGTTTTATAAATTGATTTTTATTTAAAAGAATAAGAAGTCTATTAGCCAGTTTTTTATGAGAAAAAACTGTTTCCAAGGGTAACCAAACGTGGAGGTTGACTTCTATCTACCCTCTTCTCTAACTTACGGTGTGAGATACCACTTGATCCAGTTCTAGAAAGAAAAGAACCAAGGGAAGACCATACCAAGCCTAGACTGAGTCACCCGCCGGGGTTAAAGTCGGCTTATAACAGGATAGAGAATTTTCACATACAATATGAGGAGATATGGAGGTGCATCTCCCAACCCATACGATGTTACTTCTACTCTCGCGAATTGCTTCACTTTGTCTCCCAAGCCAGAACCTGCCTCGTGCCTCTGTAATATATTGGGTCTGCTGTGCGGCAAGTGTAGCCAGTCTAGCTCCAGCTCATCCCTTCTCTCTGGTACTGTTGAGAAGAAAAGGATACTGCCACAAACTAGGTGAAAGGGCTCAACCTTTCTCTACTGCTCCTACTGAAAGGACTAAAAAGCAAAAGAAAGAGAAGAGCGGAAACACATGAGATCAGTAAGCACCCATCACTCACATGCCTCCAACGCATTTGCTATACAGCATTTACGCAACACCTTTCTACATCCACTTTATGTTCGCTACCACCGTCGTCAACGCCACAATAAAGGGACTATCCTAGAATGTGCGATAGCAAGAATCACCTTGCCCTTGAGTGAAAAAAAAAAAGGATAAAAAGAAAACACCCTTGATTTTCGAAATTTAAGCTGTTTGCAAAAAAGCAGTCTTACTGGTGACGAAAGCATAATCACATGAAAAAGCTGCAACGACTTTGTTTGCATAAACTGATAGAGTAAACGAAAAGAAGATCATTAAAAAGGCTTTCCATTCTTCTCTTCTTCGTTTATGCCGCTAACGACATTCATATCAACTCCTCTACAAATTAAAGTGACACATAACCAACTTATTCTATGCGGAGCAGAAAAATGGAAAATCACGATAACAAGGTTTTCACAAAATTAAGAGTTACTTTCCTTCTTAATTTACATAAAAAAAGGGTGGAGACAGAAGAAAGCCAAAAAAAAAATGAACTAGAATTACTCAAGTTTGGAGACAACAAGAACTGCGATTTGACATAAGCTTACTACGAAACGGTCTCCTTTTTAGCCAAGAAAAAAAAAGGTTACAGTGGTCGCTCGATTTAAGTGTAAGGGTGCAATCATTTAACTTGAAAATTGCTTCATGCGCTAAAATACCATTTGATTTGATTTTAGAATGTATTTATCAAAAATATGTACACTCTTAAATAAAGCGACTATTGTATTATGTATAGTCTTATTGCTCAACATGTCAATAAGTCATTAAAAAGCTTGGCTCAATGACTATTCTTGTTATTGAATAAGCAGTGTCCTCGCTATTTGTGTTTGTCCAGGCTACCATAAATGATGTTGTGTCTCTTCATGACTTAAAGCACCGGTTTTGACTTTGAACGGTTGAGGTTGTTACAGGAAAAAGAAGGTAATTATCCCGAGACATTAGCCAGACACAGATAATACAACGAGGAACAAAAATGAAAGCCAGAAGGTTCAAGCTCTTGCGACAACATGTATTCGGAGAAGAAAAAAGAAACCATCTTTTGTTTGGCACTGCAGAAAATACTACAGTGGAACTGCTACTATTCTATAATAGTTTTGGTTCGTAATTGATGACACTTTAGTTAATGCATGTTCTGTATAGAACACATACGCAACACACTGAAGATAACCCAAATACTTCTTTCCCGTTGTTTGTGGCTGTTGTTGAAATCCTTTGTATTCAGGGTGTTCTCAATTTGTTAAACCAAACCCTTGTGTCATAAAGTACATTGAAAAAGAATCATGAGAAACGCAAAGAAAGGGTTTAGATCTTCTTTGCTTTGTCAATCTGTCTTTCTTGTATGTTTGCAAAATATCTGCTCTGGTATATGTATGCTGCGGCATACTTAGTACACATCATTTGTTCCAGTAAATCCATTGTTGTTCAGAACAACTGCAAGCAGATTGTTTCGGTTGGTGTGCTCACAAATGGAGTTGGCGGTGGGCCAGAACAGAGCTTCGATTTAACACCAGGCGCAAGCAACAGCTTCAGCAAACCAGATCAGTGGGGAGGTAGAGTATGGGGACGTTATTCATGCTCTGGCTCTTCCGGCAAAAACTTGGAATATTGTAACACTCCTGGGGCTAGTAATCCTGCTAGTCTTGCAGAATTCTTTTTCAAAGGATCAGGTGGTAAAGACTTTTATGATATAAGTCTAGTTGATGGCTATAATATTCCCATGTCAATCACTCCTTCGGGTGGTGGAGATGCCAATGGATATAGTTGTGGCGCACCACAATGTCAAATGAACGAATGTCCTGCAGAATATGCTGTAAAAGATGCCACTGGTAACATAATCTCTTGTCAAAGTGCATGTTCAAAAACTGGCACCGATGAACATTGCTGTACAGGAAGCTATAACAACCCAAACACATGTACTCCAAGCGGAAGTTCTGCTGTTATTAAAGAGGCTTGTCCCGATGCATATAGCTTCGCATATGACGATCAAACATCAACTTTTCAGTGCGAAGCTACAAGCTATACAGTCTCACTTTGTTAGATAGTTATGTGCCTAATTGTTATTTGATAAGAACATCATGCTTCCCCTAATAATCAAGATCAAAATAAAAATAATTTTATACTAAACCGAACGATTTTCTTTGTGGAACTTTGATACCAGTCAAAACTGTGAACAAAACGCCAAGGTTGAATGATAATAACAAAAACAGATCCTAAATTCAATTTGCAATTGGTAGCAAGTGGCGGATGCCTTGCCGAGAAAATTTGTCCATAACGCATGATCTAGTGTGATTTCAAGTTCACTAATAAAAGCAAAATGAAAGGCCTTTTGACTCGAATCCGTGATAAGATTGATTTTGGAACTTTCAGAACAATATCATCTAATCAAATAGTGTCACTAGTTGACTTAGTTACAAATTGAAATCGCAATATGTCTACTTCTTTACCGCAATGAGCAACCGCAATATAGCCGCAGTTTACACCCAATTCTGGATAGTATAGATAGACAGCGTATTTCATCATTAGAACACTATCTTTGTCCTTCTGAAAAACACAGCCGCTGACTTCATACTGAATTCAATAGTGATATTATGTATTACTAACATAAGATAGCTCTACTTGGTTATACGGATATAAGTGTATCGCTTTATTAAGCTCAGCATACATTGTTTCATTTTTTCGTAGTTTTTATAGCACAATGGTGTATATGCAGATCTTTAATATGACTAAGAAAGTAAGAAAAAAGAATGGCTTTATTTACATTGTAAATGCCAAAACAAATATGACTAAGTTAAATTAGGTTGTACAATAAAGTAGCTACAAAGGTAGTAAAACAAGAGAGATAAAAGAAGTAAGGCTGGTTTTTCAGAGCACCAGATGAATTGCTATCGCCGGGATACAAGGTGCTACTCATTATATCTACGCCGTTTTACAAAACAAAGAAGAAGTCAATATGTAGTTATGTATCCCACACTACTCCTTACCAGAAACGAGACAAGCTGACTTTGAGTGTTGACATTGTAAAGAGTTATCACTTTCTGAAGAATTGAAGAATATGTTTAGCTTTGATAAAGTTAATTCTGCAGTTTCTGTTGGTGGTCCGCCACTAAAATTAGGATTTCCATCTGTCCAATGGTTCAGTAGAATGCGACCTGGAGAATTTGGAACATTTGTTGTCAATTCATTGACGAATTCATCATCAACATAGAACCTGACAGATCCAGGTGTCCAGTCGAAACGGTAAGTGTGGTAATCCTATATCATAACCAAATGAATAAAACTAGAAACAAAGCTACACATAGGTTGGCCTTTGTACCTCTGTTGGGTTGTAACTCAATGGATGCTTGTTATTAGTTAGAGGTGAAGCTTGTCCATTGCTTTCGTACACTTGAGGCTGAACCGAAAAGTAGGACATATAAGGATTATTCAGTCGACTGAGCATTTCCACATCTATTTCGCTTGTGTTGTTACGGTAGTAGAAGAAGGCAGCCACTGTGCCTGGTACGTTGCTTGTCTTTAATTTAGCACGAAATGTACCATACAGAAAGTCATCTCTTCAAAAAGAAATGAGTAGCCCATTCTTACAAGTTGAATTAGACAACATCAACTTACCTTTTCGTTCCAATAGAAGCTGAAGAATATTTTCCATAGCTGTCCTTTTCTACGGATAACACAATACCATTATCTGCTGATAATCTTACATTCTTTGGTGTAAAAACTCTAGAAAATGTGTTATTGTGTTTTGCATCCACCGTATAATCCATAAGCATATAATGAGAGTCTTGTCGCAAGTTCGATTTGTATACAGAGTAATCAGCATGCCAAATATTGGCCCATATATTGTTGCTTTCATCCTTAAACCCACAATCACAAACTACAGGTTGCCTTGGGCCGTTTGCTTCCTTGGTTTGTGCATAAATGATACGAGGCACAGCCAAAATCAAAAACCAGGCAGCTCCTGTCAACTGCATTAGAAAACAATGTGAGTTAAAAGGAGATAAGAAAAAAGTTTGTAAAATACTACAATGTTGCTAAAATCAAGCCATGAGTTATAGTTTCAAAACCATATCCTAATCTGTAATTTGTCTTGACAGGTTTCAGCTCGGGTCATATTTTGACTCGGTTTCTGTTGAACTATGTAATGACCCCCCTGAGATGCTTGGGCATTGTTTTTTTATGTATGATACCCTCAAGGATCAGCTAATATGCAGAGTCCTTCTATCGACTCAATCCAATATTTGATCAATCACGATTTCTATGTATCACTTTAGCAAATAATGATTGGGCAACAAACACATTTAACTGTGTCTTATTCAGGTACATGCAAAACAAACAAAAAAATTACCATTAAGTTAAAAGAAAAAGGCTATGTTTTCAATTTTAGATCTTCTGGAATTACAAGAAGAGCCTTTGGTTGATACAAGATTCGGAAATTTTTGTTGTACTGTAGATACCCACTACTTTTACTATTGCTTCAACAGTTGTCATTTATTTCCTTTTTCTAGCGACGCCCAAATCTTTCATACATACGTAACAAATAGGCAAATCCTATGATTAGCACAATTGTTAGATAGCACGCAAAGAAAAGAATTGAGAACAAGGATTTTTCTTGTGCTATTTTGGTTTCATGGCTACCGCATTAAACTCCTTTTAAAAAAACAGAAATTACAATGGTACTTGTCCAACCATAAATAGGTTGGTCAGTGCGCATTGATTTTCCGCTCATTCTATGGAAAGCAAGTATTCGAAGCAAGCCATCTTGACTTGATTATTTATGCACAGTCATACACTTGAATTCAGATGGAACAGGCATGCGCTTCTGGAAGCTTATATGACAGAAAGGACAGGAGTTTTTGTTTTTCGAATTATTTATGTTTACATATATCTCTTATGATACTTGTCCCACAAAAAGTATAGATCTAGTATCTGAACCTGCAAGTAATTAGATAAACAATCTGTACCCTTATTCACACAACAGCCAATGCACTGACTCAGTCAAGTACGGATAAGCTTCTTTAGTTGTTACATCTCTTTGATGAGAAGCTGCTTTTTCTCTCTTTGCCTGCTATCCTGTTAATAAATTATCTCTCTGCTACCTCTTGATTATCTCACCTTAGAAGAAAAGTGTAAAAATCGATCAAGACCTTAAAAATATAGGTTTAAAATAGTCGCACCGCTTAAGAGTGTGTATGTTCTTGAGAAATGCACTCTCATATTGAGCATACTCTTAAATCGAGTGACCACTGTATATTCATTACAATAAGAGATCGAATATTTGTTTTCCTCTTTCTCTTTCTCTTTCTTTTTTCGTGCGAATATTATGTCGATTTAGCTTCAAATTACAAGCGTATTCTTAATATGATGAAAACAGAATTGCTGCTCAAATGTGTAGTACCATAATTGTTTCTCCATTGACAAACAGCACTTTGACTTCCTTGTGGAATTAGTGCTAGCGTCCAAAAATTGCAATTTCGGTAATTTTACATATAAATCTCGTGTGGTTCTCTCGTTTTTATTTATATTTAAACAAGCTGTTTTAAATTCTCGTTAAGAAAGCACTCATTGAGGACCTGGAAGAAGAGTCCAAAAAAGGAAAAATGATAAGCAGTCTCTCGAACCTCAGTGGCTGATGCTTGAGTTATATTTTTTCTTCCGCAATTTAAGGATACAGCACTTTTTTTCCTTAATTTTACATATACCACTATGCATATTACTCGTTGTTACTTCTGCTCTGGTCCTTGCTATCCAGGACATGGCACTATGTTCGTGCGTAACGATAGCAAGGTAACACTTATAACATACTATCGGCGATGACAGTTTGGACTCATTCTCCCCTTTTTATAGACATTTCGTTTCTGTAGATCAAAGTGTCATAAGAACTTCAAGATGAAGCGTAATCCTCGTAAGGTTCGCTGGACTAAGGCTTTCAGAAAGGCCAGTGGAAAGGAAATGGTCATTGTAAGTAGAATCAGGATTGAAGATCATCTGGACTTTTGGATCTAATTCTTTTTTTTTTCTGGGATTGCTTTCACAGGATTCTACCTTTGAATTTGAAAAGCGCCGTAATGTTCCTGTTCGTTATGACCGTAACATGATGGCCACTACAATCAAGGCTATGAAGCGTGTTCAAGAAATTCGTGCTAAGCGTGAACGTGCATTCTATAAGAACCGTATGGCCGGCAACAAAGACAAGGAGAAGGAAGATGATATCCGTGTTGTCAACCAAAACATTGAATTGGCTCCTCTTGAAGCAAAGAAGAGACTGCAAGCTATCAAGTCAGAGAAGGCCAAGGCCGAAAACATGGAAATGGAAGAATAAGCTCTGTGTTTAGCTTCATAATTGCATTTCTTCATCATATATGGATAGATTTCTTTTTTTTATTGTAATTCCTTTTTAGTATCTTGTAAATAAAACAAATGAAAAAACACATTAGAAGTGAGATTAGGGTTCAAAATGAGTAGAGAAAAAATGGTCACACAACAAACACAATTCTTTATGCATGGACTATTTTTTCTAACTTTTTTTCTTTATATAGCTCTTGACATGACAAGAGAGTTCGATCAACTTGTGCGCGATATTCAAAGTCGACTATGTGCTTTGTTTTTAAAGAAAGCTGATTACCTTCCTAGCAATAGTACCGTCAACGAAGCTACCGATATTCCTTGGTATGTTTTTTTGTAGCTGATTTTTGAGTAAACTATGTTGATATTACTTAGGTCTTGGATAGCTGTGAATATAGCCGAAACCTTATCAGCTTACCCAACTGGCTTAACAGATGCAGCATTACTATCTATTCTTGAAATGAAGGTAGATAGCCTATTTTCTCTGCTTTGTAATGTCAGCAACATATACTAAACTCTGCTTATAGTGGGAAAAAGCATTCGTTAAACGACTCAAAGGATTTGATAAAGGTAGAATGGAAGAAGAATGCGATCTAGACCCAAAATATTGACGTTTACGTTAAAACCTAGATTTCAACACCATACAGGCTGTCTATGATTGCAATTCCTCAGAGACTTTTATATTGGCAGTAAAAACAAAATCATGGAGTTACATTGCAGCTGCCAACTGTTATCAGATCGTGGTTGGCGATGATTCAGGACCTCGAGAATTAGATATCTATATGCACCCAAAGTTTAGTCAATGGATATGTTATCCAGACGACCCTCATTTCTTTACCGATCGTATGATCCGCATGATCTGTCCACCTAAGGCAAACACACCTATCAACAGCCGACATAGTGAAATCACACTCTCTAGACGCTATCGAGTGGCACTTATACCCCCAACAGAGTTGCTTTTGATTATGCTCGATAAAAGTGACAAGCAGTTTGTTCAAAAAGAGTTTCCTGACAAGATCAAAACTATGCATACACAGGCTATTCGTCTCTGGCTAAAAGTCATTCATGTAGAGATGACTGTCCAGACGATGACCAACAATGCAATAGGAGAAGAAAACAAACTTCAGAAAACTGAAATTTTTTTAGTCGATATGAGCAGTGATTGCACACCTGTTGTCTTGACGTTGTATGATCACCAGACACAGTTGGCATCTATCTTTAAACGGAATGACTATATTGGGCTCCACAATCCAACTCTTGTTAAAAAACCCCTGAGAGATGATGAGATTGTCTTTGAATACTCCAGTGAGACTGTGATCTTTCTTATGCCTGAAAAAGAAGCACAGGAGGCAGGATTGGCAAAATTGAATCTGACAAGCATGATTGTCAGTGAATCTAGTCATTTAGACTCAGAAAGTCTGAAAAAGGAATTGATAGAACGTGACGAAGAGGTAAATGTGTATAACCTATCTGTCTCTCATGCGCAATATATAAAATGCATAAACGATAGGGATTTATGGATTGCTCGAAGCACTTGACCAGAATACATGTTCACCATCTAACTTATTGTATGTTGAATGTCACTCTGATGGGCAAAGTTATAGGACTGGCAAACAACGTAAGTCATGTTGTGTGTATCCTATCTTCTTCTTTTTTTAAATCAGAACATGATAGAATCCTTTTTATAAGAACAAAGGACAGGCAGAACAGCAGAGAATGGACAGATATGCTTTGAGGATTGCTGATTCAACAGGTAAACCATCAGCCATCACACGTGGATTCTATTTTTATGAACTCGAAATTCTTTTTTTACTTTTGGTATATCAGGTACGATAGATATTACGCTTTGGGAAGATGCAGGACGTAGCTCAAGAAAACTGAGAATCGGTCAATACATCTTGTTGGACAATCTTGTCACTTCGGATCCACATATGGTGAACAACAAGCAGATTTGGTATGTCAACGGCAGTGCAGTGTGTGGTACAAGAATTTTCAACAGTAAGTTTTCTCTTTTAATGAAACAAGCTCGTTGATTTACAGTTTGATTTGAATAGTCTCTACACTCACCTGTCTATTGTCCAGTGCATCTTTTCGATCGATTACACCTCTTTGGCATGCAAAGGAAACAAAAATTGACCATTTTCAAGTGGAAGGCATGATTGTTGGATGGGAGCTTTATCAAAAACGCAATAACAAAGAGCAGTTGATTCTCAGTGATGAATACACTCAACTCTCTAGTAGCGCCCTTCCGAAAGTAGACTTCCTTGATTACTCTTTAGGAGACCGAATCACCACATTAGCGCGTAAGGCAGTCTAACGTCTAAAAAAGAAATAGACAGAATTAATTTCCTTTTCTTGAGCAATTAGACAGTTCTTGTTTGCTACCAAAGAGTTCCAGGAACGAATTAGAATGCAAGTTTTGCGGAAGTTTAATTGGAAATGAGGTGACACATATTTTTAGACCAAAACCAAGTATGACAGATATATCAAATGAAAACGGTTCGGAAGCTTGGATCGAATGGCGGTTGGATGACGGAACAAGCAATTGCAAGTTCTATGGAGGCGAAGAGGTAAAAAAAATTGATCAAACCGTGGTTTCTTGATGTTCATTTCCAAAAATAAGTTTCGGGAGAGAAAAAGCTCAGATGGTTGTCTATTTAGACTTTATTGAACATTACTGCTCACCATTTCAAACTCATGTCACACCAATCCCAAATCCGTCTATTGAACAGTGCAATAGGCATGCCTATAATATGCTCAATTTCGGTATGTGTGTGTACGACGTTGACCAAGAGTCAGTCTAATTAAGCAAAGACAACTCAATTGACCATTGTTATTTCTCCTCTTAAAGGGAAACGGAACGTCCACCTATAGATTAAGTCAAATGTCTTTTGTAGAACCTACTCAACAGGAGTGTAGGGACATGATAGAAATGATAGAGAACAAGTAGACGATTGGGGGACAGAGAATCTTATTCTTATTCTGATCATCTACAACGTGCTTTCAATGTGTCACAAGAATCAAAGATAAAAACCAACTCATAAGAGTTTTTTTAAGGATGATCTCTTTTTTCTTCCCTTCTTTCTCTTTTCTTCAATACCCTTCCCTTTTTTTCTTTTTTACTTTACAACCCAACACCTTCCTTATATAATGAAGTTCTCTCTTCTCACTGCCGCTGCCGCTGTCGCTGTCGCTCAAGTCTCTGCTGTTACTGTATGTGATGCATTGATGAAATAAAAAAAAAAATAGATACAATGGGAATTAATGCTTTAATTTTTTTTTATTCAAAAAAGGTTGTCACCCCTTGGGCTACTTCTGCTTGGGTAAGTGATTGAAATTGAACTGTGAATGGCAGAGAAAACTAATTGAATCGTAGACTGCTGGCGGTCATGGTAACATTACCTGGACTATTACTGATGCCGAAGCTAACCTCAAGTGTGATATTTACTTGTTGAGTGGTGATGCTAAGAATGCCAAGTAAGTGAGATTATACAATAGAAAGATGAAATACAGACCAACATTTTGATTTTAAAATTAGCATTGTTGCTCAAATTACTGATCCTGCCACACCTGTTGCTTGTAACGCTCTCAAATACGATGTATGACAAAACAATGTATCACATATATTAAATGAAAAATATATAACCAATTGTTTTAATAGATTTATCCTTTGAACGACTTTGCCTCTGGTCAATATTCTATTCGTATCGGCCAAGCTTCTACTGGTACTTGGGCTTACTCTTCTGCTTTCTCATTCACTGGTAATGGTAGCTCTAAGCCTATTTGTAAGTGAACAAGATTTTTTTTTCTTAGAAACATCAACATCATGCTCACTACATTTTTTTAATAGCCGTTGTAAGCCAAGCTGCTGCTGCTTCCGGTGCTGTTTCTGGTGCTGCTTCCGGTGCTGCTTCTGGTACAGTTGCTGCTGCTGCTGCTGCTACTTCTGGCGCTGCCGTTTCTGGTAACAAGGCCGTTGCTTCTGCTTCTGGTGCTAAGTCTGCTGCTCTTTCTGGCTCCGCCTCTGCTTCTCAAGCTGCTTCTACACAAACCAGTGGTGCCTCTTCCAACACTGTTAGCGCTGCTGCTCTTGCCATGGGTGCTGTTGCTGCCATTGCTTTGTCTCTTTAATTACTATTGTTTGATTTTTCTTTAATATATTCACCATGATACACATTTAAATTTATTATAAACGCTTATTATATTTCCCATTTTATTTTTTTCACTATCAGATTTGGGTACATGAATGAATTCAACTTCTCCCAAAGTAGTCAGTATGTTTCGTTCATTGACATCGTGACAATGATAAACCTATCTACTTTAGACAACAACCATGTGTTTCCAGATTGTGAAGAAACATACCATATCAAAATGAAAGAGGAGGCAAGAAAAAATAAGGAGCAATTATGAAGGTTTCTTTTTCTTTCTATTTGAGGAGCAGAAAAGAAAAAAAAAGACAGAAACACACTAAAAACCAAAAGTTAGGAGTGGCAAAGGAAGAAAGAGAAGAACTGCATGGTGCAGTTAGGGAAGTTGCCACTAACATGTCAAAACGGGTTTGTCTAAACGTATAATATTCCCATTTTTATAATTTATTCAAGATGTTTACTTGCGTGTTTCATAATACCCAATTCAAATAAATGCATAGCCTTTTTTTTTCTACTTGCAAAAATGATAAAAGATAGTTATAAGCGTCCCCTCCTTAGCGCTATCCGCCATTCCTTTGTGCTACACATTAAGTTTTGTTCCAAACAAACATTGGACGATTTACAATCATTTCGGTTTATCAATTCTTTTAATACAAATTGAGGGTCAAAATAGGAGCAAAAAAAAAACGTTTTTGTATTTGATAGAGTAAGAATTCATAAGTTAAAAAAAAAGAAAACGCTCATTACATATCTTTGTTCTCAATTTGCTTGTCTAATTCAAATTATTGAATAAATGCAACATCCAAGTGTTTATTTTTGCTCAAGCGTTAGTAAACAAAGAACCGCCTTTTAAGTCGATCTTTTCTTTTTTTTTTTTTGTTTATCACGTTAGATTTGTTTATACTTTCTCCTTGCTTTTTTTTTTGTTGAAAACTATCCTGACTTTGAAGGCTTTGTCTTGTTTATATATATTTGGTCTACGTATTTTTTTCTTCTTTTTCTTCTGCTTTTCTTTTCTACTTTTTTGTACAAACAAATTATCACTTTTTTCGTTATTGTTGAAAGACTTAATTCTTTATGATATGATTGCTTCACTTAAAAAACATGCATCATCTGGAAGACAGCAGAAATCAAATAAAGAATTAAAAAATGGAATAGCAGAAGTCAACAATAAAAAGCCTCAGGTTGAAAGGCAGTCATCAGCAAATACAGCATTAACCATTACTGCGAATAATCAGGATAGCTGCCTAAATGGTATTGGTCCTTATGAGTTTATGAAACCTTTAGGAAGTGGTAAATTTAGTCGGGTTATGTTGGCATATCATCTCGAGACCCAACAACAGGTTGCTATTAAAGTAAAGAATAACAGAAAACTATAAAAAATAAGGAAGAAACTAAACCAGACTCTCCATAGATCATTGATAAACAAGCACACGATTACAGAGTGATGTCAAGACTAGTGAGAGAAATCAGTTTAATGGAAATTTTACAGCATGAATCTATTGTCAAATTAAACGAAACATATGAAAGCTGTGATTCATTGTTCCTTGTGATGGAATACGTACCTGGATGCAATTTAGACGAATACTTGCAAAAAAAGAATAATGGAGCACTAGACGAAGACGAAGCGCGTCAGCTATTTAGACAGCTAGTTACAGCCGTAGATTTTTGTCATCGTAAGTGGGTTGTGCATCGTGATTTAAAGGTACATATTATAGAAAAAAACACATAAGGTTAAGATTATATGATTTCTAAACAAAAATCATAACTCAACAGACGCCAAATATCCTTATTACATCAGATGGACAAGTGAAATTGGCCGATTTTGGATTAGGAAATCGATATGGCCTTCAACGATTGCGTACAATATGTGGTAATATAAATTCAATATGAGTTATGAAGCCCATCTTATTCACCTCCTTTGTTTCGTTAAATTAGGTTCTATGCTCTATTACAGTCCTGAGATCATTACAGGTCAAAAGTACTATGGTCCTGAAGTAGATTGTTGGTGTCTCGGCATTACTTTGTTTCGCATGACTGCTGGGTTTGAACCATTTGCGCATGCACACAGTAAGTTTTTCTTGAGAAAATCCCATGTTAGCATGCACTGACATTGTCCTATTTTTTTTCTGTTTCCCCTTCTTCACTCCATTTTTTTCTTTTTTTTTAACTTTTTCTTTGCCACGTTAACAGCTGTAGGGGAATTAAAAAGGGATGTATGCAAATGTAATTTCCCTATGCCAAGCACGTTAAGTCCAGATTTACAGGCAACCATCCGAAAATGCCTTCAAGTAGACAGACGAAAACGAATGACATTAAGGCAGGTGCTAAAAGATGATCCTTGGTTGACAGATAACGGAAAGATGTCATGTCCCCTCTCTAATTCACCCAAGACCATCTATGAGGAAACAATGGCAGCTGAGGAGGAAAAGGAGTTAAGAGAAGAGAAGAACCGTAAACAGTTCATGAGAGATCTCGAGTTTGATGCTCAGAATCCAAACAAAGTAAAGCGAACAGTAATCTATCACCCTATCAATCCTTCCAATTATTACACTACAAAGTCGGGATCAACACATTCGATGATATCAGCAGGTCAGCACATACAAAATGTGGAACTGTTACGATCTGAATTATTGCAGTCGATCAGATCGCGTGCTCGACGCTTAAGAGTCAAGTCAGTTGAACGTTGGGACCTCCACTCACCTGATTTAAAGGCATTCTTCTCTCTGAGTCAAAAGAGCACTCATTCTTTGGCAGACATGGTCCATCGCATCAGAAAAGACCGAGTTTATCATTTTCAAATCGGCAGTTTCCAAAACAACACGCCATCCCGGCCACCTTCCCTTACATCTTCCACCTCAAGTGCCTCGAGCAGTATGATAGAAGATAGACATGACATGCCTATCGAAAACGATAGTATATTGTTTGAAAAGAGATGTACTCGAGAAATCATGGCGCTCCTAAAGCAGACTTGTCAGCTGATGGGTATCACTTATGTTCAGCGCTCTCCTGTCTTACTGGAATGCGTACTTACACTACGAAGTGCACCTAAAAAATCTGCCAACAGCACCACCTCTTCAACCACGCTTACTTCAGCTACCCCTGCAGCCCCCATGCCGCCCCCAGTATCTAGTCGACAAAGCCGGAAACAAAGTCAAACGAGCAGTACAGCAACAGATGAAACATCTAGCACACGCCACTATAAGCGTCTGTCACTCCCCTTGATATCGCAGCTCACATCTTCTATGACTACCTCCTTCTTTGGTCGAAGCAAGCCTCGTCATTCTCTGGATGAAACAGCAACCATCACAAAGCCACAACAACAAATGAATAAGCGAAAGCATAAGGAGGGCATGGCTAAGTTTACGATTGAGATAGAATCCCATAAAAAGAAGGTCGACAGAATCAACTTGAGGTTCTCTAAATCACAAGGATCAAATACAGTTTTCAAAATGGCAGGTGGTTGGGTAGCTGGTGTCATGGCTTTAGATGGAAAAATTGGACGCTAATGCATGCATAGCCTGATTTTATCCATAAAAGTTATCTCTTCCCTCCTCACTTTCTTATTTTTCTATACAACATGCATACATAACATCTATATCCATATACATTTACATTATACTGATACTGCATATTCCCCCTCTTTTGATACATTCATGTACTATTTTATACAATTAAAGAAATCCATAACTTAGACATACTAATTTAATGTGATGTGGTTTGAATACGTGCACTAAGGATCTCTTGATCTGTCCAACCAGTGAAATCTTCCACTGTAGATGCATCATCTTCATCAGATGATATATCAAACATAGCACCATTATCTGTACTTGTATAATCGTCATCCAAATCATCCATCTCCTCTTGCATATGATCTTCTATAAACATAGCAAATACTTCATCTGGAATTCTATCTGAAAAAGGTCCTTCATGATGATGATTGGGTGATCTCTTTTGCAAAGGAGGAGAAGAGGAGCGACTTGAGTTGGCTGTCGAAGTCTTTCGGTGGGTATCGTTATTAAGGGTCATAGATAGATTGCTGTAACTACTTTTGGGTGTAGATGAATTGCTTTTGGCAACACCATAATTTGATTCTACAATTGCAAACGATTTCTGGCGCTGACGTTTATTCCAATGTAAGCATTTGCAGAGTGAATTGAACCAATCAGTCGTTTGATCGTCTTTACAGACTGTAGGAAATGAGTATTTAGATGCTGTCACTTTGACATGATCACCCTCTATTTAAACAAATATCATAAATAACTTGTCATTTTGTTTATGGTAAAATACTTACGCTTTAATTCCACTCGTCCACGTCCATCAAAACTGACCCAAGCTGTATTTCTTGAATTGTAAGGAACACAGATACGCAATTCCATAGAATCAGGTACTAGAGTAGGTCTAAAAGAGAGTGTATGTGGACAAATGGGTGTAATCAGGGTAGCATGGATATCAGGATGAGTTAATGAACCGCCTGCAGAAAGCTATAGATACACAAACTAAGTCTTTCTTTTTCTTGGCTTCATATAGATATCCATACCGAATAAGCTGTACTACCAGTAGGCGTAGAAATAGCTAAACCATCTGCTTGTACAGTTGTCAAATGTTTGTTGTCTCCAAACAATTCCAATAAACTCATGTATGGACTTGGTCCTCTATCAACCACCAGATCATTAATGACTTGGTATTTCTCTACAGGTACTGTAGTAAAACAGGGCATCTGTCTTGTCTCAGCCAATTCATCCTGATGATCAAAGTCCTCGCCATCTACTTCTCCAAACTTTTTCTTTTTGCTTTCAGAGCACCAATCA
Organism: Choanephora cucurbitarum; assembly: GCA_025331435.1. NCBI lineage: Eukaryota > Fungi > Mucoromycota > Mucoromycetes > Mucorales > Choanephoraceae > Choanephora > Choanephora cucurbitarum. The sequence goes on along the minus strand of JAIWNI010000011.1, from coordinate 176,871 downwards.
CCCACTTTGAGTTTGCCGGTAACTGGATCACGCAAGACGTTGCGTAACTTGACTGACTTACTTTCACAATCTGCTTCGTTTTCTATTCTTCTGTAGACAGTACAGGTCAATCTGCCTCTCAGGTTGACTCGCATACCACTCTCCATGATTTGGGTGAGATAAAGATCGAATTTTTCGAAATCGAAATGTGTCAAAAACCCAAGTGAGCCCAACTGTAAAGAAATAACAGGTGGGGCATATGTTTGAAACAACCAAGAAGCAAACAATACAGTACCATCTCCACCAAGCTAACAAGAAGAAAAGCAAGGATCAATTGAATGTTGGTTGTTTTTTCTTCTTCTCTTACAGTGACAACAAAATCAAACATCTTAGGTTGTGTTGCACATAACTCGGGTGTCCAAAAATGAAGTCGTTCATGAGTTTCTGGATAAACCTTTAAGACCTTTTTGTATTTGAACTTTTTTGCATTCTTTAGTTTCTCATCTATATAACTATGGAAGAGAGGGGTCAACAGCAGCACGATGCTCATAATAAAGTTGTAATTACACTTTTACACCTTCAAAGGCCTTTGAAGATCTCATGAACCAAAGTACTAGATCTCGAGTGAAGTCTATCAAGGAAGTGTCTCCTGGTTTTGTGATTATCATGACTGTCTTTGGATTATCCCATTTGACCTTGGCCTTTCCTAGCACAGGAACGCGTTAAAGAAAGAACAAGAGAGAGAGTGTGTGTGTTGAATTACCGATTTTCTTTGATACTTCACGTACAGCCTCAGCTGTATTGGAAAGACAGTCTGGACGAGAGGCACGTAAATCCTGTACAGCCTTTTCTGGCCTTAAAGTCTCAGTATCAACAGTCAATGGCATATTTTGTTTATATTCAATAAGACAGCAACGATAAAAATGAAAGAAAAATAAAGAATAGAGGAGGCACAGTGTTAAAAAATGGAGTCTTTTCTGTTGGTTGTCTAATTTTAAAGCCAATCATTCTCTCTCTCTTTTTTTCTCTTTCATTCCATAATGATGGTTCCTCACTATAGGCATTTGAAATGGCTTTCTTTTTTTATGTTGATCTATCTTTTACTGTCAATCACTGTTATTCACTTTTCTGGAAGAGTCAGTAAGCTTATTTCGAGAGATAGGTTGTTGACCAGTGACAAGGTTTATAAAGGCAATATGAATGACTGCTTAACAGTCATGATTTAGTCATTGCATGATCATTGGATTGATTAATTTCAGTTATAGCATCGAGATATGACAGGCTGAGTTTATTTCAAGGCAACTTAATACCACGTTGATTCTAGAGAGAGCAGCTTAGAAAAAAAAAAAAGGGATATGCTTGACTGAATTGTTTCTTAGCTTTCATTACTGAGATGCAATATCATTTTGAAACAAAGAGCAGGAGTTGTTTTAAGATTTTTTTTTTTGAAAAAAATGAGAAACAATAATTAAACTAGACTACAGCTTCTTTAAACGCTTGGATGTATTCCATTCTCTTCTGGTTGTATTCCAAAGAGAATCTTTTCTTTTTGTTGGGCCAAGTTATTTGGTTGTCATTCTACATAATCCAATCAGATCATCTTTGGTTATTTCGGCACTTCGAGAACGCTTTTTTTTTATATATACATCTTGATCTTTTTTTAGTACATCTAAAATAAGCACGTCAATCTATCTTAAATAGTTATCTCAGAGTACTAAACTTTAAGGAATGGTGATTACAAAGCATGTTTAAAGTTATCTACAGCCTTATAAGTGACAGTTGGGATCTAAAGTTAACCAGAAGCAAAGGAAAGATATACTGTTCTTTTTATTGTTCTTTGTATGAGTGCAAATGATATACTGCCTAATAGACTCAATCAGAAGAAGGCAACATAGACAATCAAATCGTACACTGACCACTTTCCCTCTCATTAATAAAGTTCAATTTGGAGTGTAACGGTAAACAATAATAAAGGTGCATGTGAACTTGGCTGCTTGCTGATCAATTCATTGTTGCTTTCCAATTAAACAAAAGAAGCTTACTCATTCCTTTAAAGGAGGAGAACAAGTTAAATTAAATGCTGTATTAGAAGTTTCATAGAAATCACGTTTATTTGTCTTGACAATAGATGAATTTTTGTGTTATTTTTATCTTTGCAAACTACAGCAATTTTATTCTTATAGCGCTTTATTATCTCAGCTACTCTCAGTGTGAAATAAAAAAGAAAGGCTTCTCATACAGTATATATCCAAAAAAGAAAGAGAAGGAAATAAAGAGAAACAAATAGCTTTTATTGTAGACTAAAGATATCTTGTCAAAAAATAGAGAGAGAAGGCGTTGTTTTCTCTCTGTTGTATGTATATATAAATAATCTATGTGTTAAAAATAAATAACCCATAATAGAGAGAAAGATGTAAGTTCTAGGGCTCATTGTAATACCCTTTATATGGATATTGTGTTACAAACTTCAGGTGTCTTATATAGCAGAAGCAGGCACCAAAAAATCATTTGCGTCAGTTTCTATGGTATCATTTTTGTAGTTTGTCGACAAACCAGAGAAAAATAAAGGATCTGAACAGATGCTTGTGTTGATAGACAATTGTACCTTTTTCTTCTTTCTTTGCTGTGGAGAGAAATAGTGATCAACTAAAGCGAGAATAGGCGGTGAATTTGGGCTGTTTTCTGCACTGGAGACAGTGTCTTCGTTATCTTGGATTAAGCAAGGGATATCCAAGGTCAATTGAGGTGGCTTTAATCTAGGATTAATTTTGTATACTGTAGGTGATGAGACAAAAGTCGAGCGGTCATATTCATCAGCAGAGTATGTTTCCAGCACAGTGATCTCTGCAGCAAATTGAACATTTTTTGTTGTCAATTTGCGTTTTAATGATTTCGTATTATTCATTTCTTGTGAGAAGGATAAGGAGTGTATGTAAGGATTGGAGAGTGTGAGAGTGGTAATAAAGAGAGAAAAGAGAATATGGATAAAAGATAAAAAGAGCGTATGCTATTTATTGTTCAAAGTTTGAAAGAGATGGTACAAATTGATGTCGCACTAGCCTAACAGTGAAGTAAATCTCTAGAATGTCACACAGCGAACAAAATAAGATTTGTTTTTCTCTCAGAGTATACAAGATTACACAAACATCTATTCTGAAAGTAAAATAGAGATTAGACTGACAACATTTTATTGTGATTCATCCCTCGAAGAGTCTTATTTAAAGATGAGCAATCGTGTACTGTCTTTTTGGGCGCTTTCCATTTTGAACTTCAGGCATCAGTCTCTTTATAGCTTGTGCCCACGAAGATTGCTATTAAAATCAATTAGATTCTGCACTTTTTTTGTATTGATAGAACCAAACTTACATAAGCTTTATTCAAAGTAGGTAAGCTAATGATTTAAAAAAAACATTGATCAAAAAGAGTCAATGATTCATTGTAAGAAAATAAGAAAAGAAAACTTATTAGAACAAATACGTTGAATTGGGATCATGCGTAATTGGGTGTATAGGCATAGGGTTAATAGGTGGTAAACCGTATGGATTTAGATATGGATTAGGCTGATATGCTGTATAGAAAGGATTGAATGTCTCTAATGGCATTTCTGCTGAAGGACTACTACTGAACAAAGGTCCCTTTTGCATATGCTGAGCAATAAGCGCACGACGTTGCTGTAGTGGCATAGTTGAAGGAAACAGATCATCATTGAAGTTGGGTGCCCAGACTCTTCTCTTCTTCAATTTCTCCTTTCGCTTCTTCTCTGCTGCTAGCTTTCTAAGTCTGGCTTCTTTTGCCTTAATTAATTCTTGTCTTGCTTTTTCCTTAGCTGCCTCTTTGTCTAGATAAGCCTTATCGGTAGGTAACTATTTATACAAAGAAGAAACTAATGAGTCTCTTTAGAAGAAAAAAAGCAAAAAGCAAATACTTTACAGTCCAACAATAGATATAATCAAACTCATAATTCTTCTTTTCCATCAGTGACTTAAAGGTATTTCGCCATTTATCGTAATCAGGCTTTTCGGTAAAATCGAGTTTTCTGGTATAATCCAAGAACTCCCCAAAGACAGGATCCATCGAGAAACAGAGTGTACTGGTGGATGTGCTTAGTTTGGATTCTAAGATTTGCCTGTATTTTGATTTTCCATACATCGAGTGATAACCTTGCCAAGGAAGGTTTCCTCTTAGTAGATAGATCAAGACATAAGCAACTGATTCCATATCATCTCGTCGTGAAAGTTCTAATAATTTAACATGTTAGGTCTATTCGTGACAGGTAGTTTTGAGAAGACACTATTGTAGACACTTTACCATAACCTTTATGTGAACGAATACTCGCATATCGGGCTGTACCAGTCAGGCCTTTATCCTTTCGAAGATCGATATGCTTATTGCCATATATATATCGTTTTCCAAGACCGAGATCGAGCATGAACAATGTGGGTGAATCATCGCCTAAGCCCATAGCAAGATTGTCTGGTTTAATATCGCGATGAACAAAGCCTATTGAAGATATTAGATATAGCAAAGAAGAAACTTGAGTTTATATCTTACCAGCATTATGAAGTGTCTCAACACGATCTATCTACAGCAATTGTTAGTTATAGAATAGTAGTATGCTTTTTTTTTCTTTCTCCCAAGACACTTACTAATTGAATGCCTAACATAAGCACTGTCTTTAACGAAAGTTTTCTTTTAGGTTGTGATTTCATCAAGCTCTCGATGTTTTTGCCAACAAGTGTCAAGATGAGACATCGATACATTGAACTGGGAATCGACCAATACTCTTTCATCTTCAAATAGCCTGTTGCATCGGAAGGCAGACTTTTGTAGACTTCGCGCTCTTCTTTTATCTGACGCGAATGTTCGCTCTTGTCTTCTATCTTAGCTGCATATTCTTTGTTGGTTGTTATTTCGGTAACTTAAATAGGAGATGAGTTATACTATGTATTGAGACATTGAGATAACTCTCACCTTTGTAAATGGTACCAAATGAACCACTACCCAGTCTTTCTCCAAGAGTGTATCTTTGGTCACAAATCTTCTTGGGCAAGTGCATAATATAGGGTTAAAAAAAAAGAAAACCAGCTTTCAGGTCTTTTTTTTTGACTAAAGTTCCGCGCACCAAGGTTTCGCACCAAGGTTTTGTCAAATGCCTACGTAGGCATTTGAACAGCCAATAATATTTGAGCATTTTTGGTGCATGAATTCAAAATAAATTGTAAAAAAAGGAAACTAAAGGTGGCAAAATTTATTCATATCATATGTTTTTTGTTAATAAATGAGCGAAAAGTCTTCTAAAGAGTGTCTTTTGCAGTTAAAGGAGTGTCCTGGGTAAGTTCTTGGCCATCTTGGCTTCGAGTTGGGCTTGAGCTCTACAATGTAAAAATGACTGTTGTAGAGTTGCAAAGGAATAGGGCGAACAGGGAAGGGAGGGGAAAAATAAGGAACGAATGTAGTACTTTGATTGTCGGGCGTATAGCAAGCAATAGCTCTGCTAAAGGTATCTGCTGCTAATTGGACCATTTCGGGAAATTGGAACCAATTATCAGTTATACCTGCTGAAGCGTCGTTGCTAAGCTTGCTTTGGATACTTTCAAATGTACCAGAGAGAACTTCAGAGGCGGAGGGAGAGCTACCAAAAACTTGGCGGTAGAATTGTTCATTCTTTCTCAAGCATAAAAGCATCTCATGCTTGACATTGCCAAAACTGGCTTCATTATCAAAAATGGCATAGGCAATTGCTCTATAGCCACAATTACCATCAGGCGAAGGATTGAAGTGGCCTGTCACTTGCTTGGCACTCAATCCTTTGGGAATTGGAATGGCTAGGCGGACTACTTCAACCATTTAGTGTCTATGTTAATTTCAGTTTTTGGCATCAATACCTTGGGCAACTTCTTTTTGACTTGCTTTTTCTTGTTTGGCAAGTTGAGCGATTTTGTCCATCTCTCTCTCCAAAGCAATTTTTTCTCGGGTAGTGTTTTTAGGACGACCTTTGATGTCATATACTATTGGAGGAGGAAGGATGCGCTCAACTTGCTTGTCATCAGAATATTTGCTTATGATTGCTCTAAGCTCATCCTCTAAGCCGATTCTTTCTCCCTCAGTTCTTAAGTCTGCATTGATATATTGCAGCTTCTGCAACTGTACCTCTACAGGCTTTCTGACTTCATGCTCTTCATGATTATGCTCCTTGCTGGCATTTGTCATTTCAGCAATAGTAGCAACTTTAAAACAAGGATATTAGACATTTGTTTGATACTCTGTACTCTAATCTACTAACCTCTGCCATTTTGATACATAATGTGCCATCTTCTGTGAACGGCAGCTAATGGAATAGGACCATCATATCTCGCAATTCGATGTCTGCAAGGAAGACGGTATGCTCTACGCAATTCGCAAAGGCATTTACCCGTAGTAGGATCCACATGAGAGACATGATCAGGATCAGCTTTGTTGTCCATCAAATTGATGTATTCGAAACGAATACGATCAAAGGCAAAGCTGGTAATCCTGCCTCTCAGTTGGCTCATCTTGTCATCAATTTCATGGCCAGTCTTGTCCTTCAAGATCGTTTCAAACAAAGACTCACGCACAGTTTGTCTGTTTCTGTAGCTTTCCTGTATTTGAAAATAACGCGAATTAACCAAACTTGATCCAGACACAATTGTAACAATTAACTCACTCTTCCTTCAACCCATTCGCGAATTTTTTTGGTCACCAAGCCAAGCGAACCAGAAGATGTCTTGTTGTGGCGTTTAATGCCACTGTGAGTACTTTCGACTCTGTTGGACGTGCGATTGCCCATATGCATGTAGGTGTTGACATAATAGCCAACCCAATGACGACGAAAGGCCATCATGCTATACAAGTTTGAACGTGAGAAAATTTCATGCTAAATGCTCTAAAACTTATTTTCATTCACATTACCTGTCAAGATATGTTTTCATTTCTTTGCCTTTATCAACGCAAAGATTATCTTGAGAGACAAATGCATCATACTCATTCTTGAAGCCTATCAATGCTTCCTTGGTGTTGGATTGAAAAGCTATCTTGTGAATAATAGCTTTGAATCGCTTTTCCAGCAAAGGGCGGCTTTCTTTGTCTACAAAGAAGAGCAATGCAAAAATAAGTTGTCTTTACTCATAAGAAAATTCAATATTAAATTACCAAGCTGAACTTTCTTGCTCATGTTTTTGATGAGTCTTTTCAAAAAGTTGTGCACAATGTGCACATAACACAAAATGTGTCTTGACTCAGGAAACACAACCTTAATAGCATTCATCAAGGCTTGATCCTTATCAGTGACAAAGTTGTCAGGAAGAAGACTGGGATCAGTTCCACTAGGCCAGGCAATGCTTCTCAGTTGCTTCATGGCCCACTCATAAGACTCGGTAGTCTCCTTTCTCATCCAACATCCAGCAACATGGATGGTTGCAAGTTGGCTTCGGCGATACTCTGAAGCTACTGTGCCTGCAACAACAATGTTGAGCAACACCATGCGGTGGCTGTTGGTCTTGTATGTTGCATCAATGATGACACTTTCAGGGAGTCGTCTGAGCTCATCCCTTCCATGCTCATGCATGAAGAAGACAGCATTCACCTTATCATCACTGTCCACTCTGGTACGTACTTGATGTCCAGTTTGCTCCAAATCTGAGATGAACTCAGCCATACCAGAAAACTGGTCATTGCAGAAGCGTTGCTGAATGTTATGCAAATCGCTTAATGTGATGCCATTATCAACTTGATTTTCTACCAACAACTAGTAAGATGTGCGTATATTAGTATTGACAAATGAAAGAATAAAATGGAATTCTATCGAATTCAAAAGTAAAAGAATCTGGTCTGAAGCAGCAAAAATAATACAAGACGAGAAAAGGATATGAAATCAAATCACTTATTCTTTATTTCCTCTTTTATTTTGTGTTAAAAGACATTCCATCAACTAGATATTCATCTCTCAAATGCAACATCGTCGAAATGAACATAGCTGTATAAAAAATATATAGCATAAAGAAGCTCATCTTACCTTCAAAACACTTTTAGGAGTTTCTCCTTTCTTCATCATGCTACAAGCCACTTCGAAATCTTCGGGGAGAAGCTTCCTGAAGACCGAATAGGTTGACAAGTCACTGCTAAGAGCATGGTTATGCTCAAGAGTGACTTGGCGAACCTCCCAGGGCCTCTCAGTATCGCGTCCTACAGACGCATAGATGCGCAAAGGGCATCGCTTTCTACCAGATTGATAGCGTCGTCCACTCTCGTTCGTATCTATGAAAAAGGAGTCCAGTCAATCGCTTGATTCAGCTACTCCATTTCGTTTATAATTCTCTATGCAGCACATACTCTCGGAGCTTTCTTCTCTCTCAGCGTCGGCTTCGACTTTCTTGGCCTTTCTGTAAGTACCGCCATGTCTACATTGCAAAACAATGTAGCTGTTCTTGCTACTTCTAGCAGTGGTGATTGGGCAATTGAACTCTTTGCCCAAAGCTTGTGCTTTATCACGAACCTCGTCTGAGCTTCTGAACTTGGCACCTACAAAGAAGACTTTTCCAAATTCTTCCTTCATGTTGTTGGAGGATTCGGCAACGACGGTTGATTCAACTTCGTATTCGCTTTCCTCTCTAGTTTCGTCAAAAACAAGCGATTCAGCATCACTAAAATCATCCCAGTCACAAGTGACAGTGTCACTAGTCGTCATTCGTCTTATTTGAGAATCGGTAACGGTAAGTTGAGAGTTGTCTAAAGATACTTGAGAGTTCATAATAGAAAAATAACAGAAAGAAAAAAAGGTTTAATTCGAAAAAGCAAAAAAAAAAAACTTCAGGCACCAAAAATGCTCAAATATTATTGGCTGTTCAAATGCCTACGTAGGCATTTGACAAAACCTTGGTGCGAAACCTTGGTGCGCGGAACTTTAGTCTTTTTTTTTTAAGAAAGAAAATAATTTGAAGCTACGCCATATGTGATCGGTAAACAAGTTGTCAATATGAGATGACTATAAAGATAAATATAAAGAAAAAAATCTATGATTTGTGGTTAGAATGAGACGGTTTGCAATAGTCAGATTGTCGTCAACAACTACAGTAGGATTTCTTCATTCGAACCTCATCTCCCTTTTTTCTTTTTTTTTGTATACGCGACCATTTCCAAAAACGCGTTCTGCTGTGTCCGAATATGGAAAGTCCTGCAAAAAATCAATAGAGATTAAGTTGGCTGTAGCTGTTGCCAATCGCAGCTGAAATTGGCTTCGTTTGGCGTACAAAGAAAACGTAAAGCAGGGCTTATATATGTTAGCCTGTTGTAATGCAAAAGCGTAGCTTTTTCACTACCTACCTATCATTTGTAAGCTTTTCTACGTGTTTACAAAATCCGAAAAGGCTTGCAGATGATTAGAGGGTGATATAATAGTATGTCCCATCAAGAGGGTAGTAGATGCTCTTTTTCGTTCGAATCGAAGAATAAATTACTAGGCTTGCTTTTGTTTAATTCAACCAGTCTTAGATTTTTGGCATTGAAGACTCAAAAGCTTTTTGTAACGCGTTAACACAGAGTTGATTTTCGATAAGTTTTCGTTAAGTTTTCGTTAAGGATGCCTGTCGCTCAGAGTAGTTGTATTTAAGGGCAAAACAATTAGAGGCATCCAATTATATAAAGAGCGCATATCAATAAACTATCATCTTTGTTTTATTCTGGTAATAAACTTGAATTTGTCTAACTAATGCATGTCAAGCAGGTTGAATATGTCTACACTACAAAAGAAAATCAAAGTTTTAAGTCTATTCTTGTAATTAATGATAGAGTAGCTTACTGAACTATTGTTATCAATGTTTTCTTTGGTTTTTGAAAATACTCCGCGAGTATTCTAATCATCTCTACTTAATATGCCGTATATTGCTTTCAAATCACACAAGTACATATCTAACAATGTGTTGACAAATAAGGCCATACATTCTTGACTTCCATCACTCTTTTTTTTTTAGTCTTTTGGTAGATAAAACTAAATAACGCTTGAATCATCTTCTTGTACTGCTTGTAATTCAAAAAGCCTTTTTCAAATTGGGTTCTTAAAAACTGATTCAATTTTTTATGATCCTGGATGTCTGCTCATTTGAATATTTCTTTTAACCACCTGCTATGCTTCCTGGCATTAACATATCGGGCAAATCAGCATTGGGCTTTGAAGTGGAATTGTTAATGACATCATACCATGTTGATCTGTCTATAAGCAGTTTTCGATTATATAATCCAATTGAATACATGGTTAGAGGTTCATGTTTTCGCATACTCGTTTTTCTCTTTAGACAAAGTAATCACGCTGATGGACAGATATATCCCAAAAAATTCATATCTCTTTGATAAGCTTTTGCAATTTTGTTAAACTATGACAAACCTTGCGTAATAATCAGAATAACAAGTTGGTCTGTAGTAGTCGCCAACAAGCTTTTGATTTTGTTCTCAAGTGAGCCGACAAGTACAAAAGGCTTTGACCTGATAATGAAAACATTCGCACAGCAATAATAGCGCTTAAAGAACAGATCATTTAAAGAAAATCAAACAAATCCTTTGACACCTTCTTCGCTGTAGACTGTCTATGATTTTGCATACAGTCTTGAGGTTGTATTCAATCAATATTCAATGCTCTGTTGTTAAGAGCCTTGCTAATATGTTCTTTTGGGATGCAATTCAAAAGAGTGTTGTTATTTACACCCAAGCAATCAGTGATACCTGACAGATAACAATGGCAGTGTAATTTCTGTAGCTTTGACGCTTGCTTATGCTCTGGAAACAACGTGCAGCAATGTTTGTAAATTTAATCTTGCAGTGAGTTCTCATAGTATTTCGGCCTAATGTCTCAACTTCCTGTTTTCGACTAACTCGATAAAAATTTTGATAAAGCGATTGTAGTGAAGGCTCTACAACGTATTTACCAAGTTTCCCCTTTTGAAGAAACAGTAGATGGCTTTTCGAAGCACAGGTAGTCGTACACCGTAGAGAAAAAAAAAAAAGCAATATTATGTAATCGAAGCTGACTCGACCCGAAACGACTTACAGGTTGTCTTATGCAAATTGCCTCTGTTTGAGTTGCTTTCAAGAAATACTTTTTTTTTAGCACCCCGGCCTAGGTGTTTCTTGTCACCAAACAAAGGGCTCAGTTGATATGAATAGACTAACAAACAGGACCAATAAGATGGTCAACAGAAGAATACAACAATCCCCTACTTGAAAGAGAGAATTTTCTTCCTTCAACCAATACCTATGTACAAATGTCGACAACTATGCACATTGTCTCTTAAATGGTCTTCTACGAGCCATTTGAGAGATACAAGCTCTATCAACGCTGCTTGAGAAAACTGCCAGTTACTATCTTTAATACCAATTGAGAATCTTTGCATTCGTAAATTATGAAACAAACAAAAGAAGAAGACAGTTGAAGAGGTTGATCTAGTACTGCATTTAAAATTAAGCTCTGATCGAATCTTATTTTCAATTATCTGATGAATGTACCTCTTTTGGCGAAGTACAAGGTGCACCATACCGGTCTTATTTATATATTTAGCAAGAATGCTGTGCGCTTTGGGTGATTGTTTGACTGGTTCTTTTACTATTTCGTTCTGAGGTTCAACATGCATGCTTCTATTGTATCAGTCTATAGCACTTAAATTTTCATTCTATGTTCATTTAACTGGAAGTTTGGCCTTGCTTAGTATAATTGTTTTTTTTTCTTTTGTAGCTTGTAACAGCCTGTATGATTTTGAATACAGCCATTTCATTGTAAGCCATGTACATATTCGTTTCTCTATCCTATTACCCATGCATCGATTGAATTGTCCTCTTTTGCTTCATATGTTGAGTTTTAGCCCTCATATCAGCAATTCTAGCTGAAATCAATACTTTCAACTTCTTGTAACAAGTATGCTTTCCATGCCAAACCTTTTCATTTCTGCTGGAAAATATAGCTTCCACAAAGTGGGCAAGCACAAACTTATGCGCTTTGGCGGAATTGCAAAAAAGAAATGGGACGAAAGAGCGGGTTATTTAATTTGAAGTGTTTAATAAAGCAGCCCAACTCGTCTATCAGGTAAATCACAAGCGCAGAATTGCTTTATTTGTATGCATTGTCTAAGGTAATGAAAGAGAAACAGATTTCTTTTAAATGAAAATGCCCTTGTTTTCTGTACAATGGCCTAGAATGAGAAAAAAGAAATTTTCCCCTTTTTTATAAGCGGATCTTCATCTCTGTTTTAAAAAGGAGCGCATAATTTAATTTGAGATTTATTTTTATCGCTCAACTTGTTTTCTCGCTTTCTTTTTTAAGCTTGTTAAAGATTATTATTAGTGATTCGATCTATATTCTGACTTTTATTTCTTTCTTTCTCTTTTTCCAATTCTATAAACACGGGAAAGGAATAAAAGCGATCCAGCCTATTTACTTCTCCCCTCTCGCCCTTCTCCTCTTCTCCCTCTCCTCCTTTCCCTCTTTTCTGACTCTAAAAAAACAGAGAGAGAGAGCTTACTTCTATAGACAAACATACACACACAAAATATTATTCTATTTATAAACATTTAATACGCACATTAAGTAAAAAAAAAAAAAAGCTTAGCTTAGCTTACAGAAATCAAACCAAAAAAGTCGACAACGAAAATGTTACCACCCTTTTTGAAACATGATGTAAATAACAGCTCTTCTTCCACTTCTTCCTCAGAACATATCACCAAACATAGAAAATCAAGTCAAGCCTATCTTGCCCCAGAAATGCTTTCGCTAGATTTGGGTCCTTCCTCTTCCTCTTCAAAAAGGGAAAAGGGTTTCTATAACAACAGTAAAGACAAGAAATTCAATACGAACAATACCAGCAGACGCCAAAGTCTGTTTCTCTCTTCGTCGTTGCTCTATCACAAGTGGTTCAAGCTATTTCTTGTTATAGCGGGTCTCTTGTTCATCTTTGGTTACGTGCCTTTCTTTCGCTTTATCAAGCAGGACTCATCGCAACCTAGATGGAACATCAAAGAAAACCCACTCATGTCCTCACCATCTGTTGTGCGAGATCAGATCATCCTTTACCGTATCATCGGCAACGATCTTCCGCCACGCCACAAAGAAGGACAGACACTGTCCAACTTACAGTTTATTCTGGACCATGAACCCAGCTTCCCTAATACTCGCAAAATCTTCTTGCTCAACCGTATTATCGACCCTGTCAATGAGGCTACTATCATTCGACTACTAGACTCTTACAACATGGAATACATTCGTGTTCCATTCATTCAACAAGAATATGAACAACTGGACTTTCAGCTAGAGAAATTTCCAGATGCAGATTTTCTTCATTCTGACGATTATCGTCGGTTTTCTAAAGTATCAAAGCTTCGTGCACTTGATTATACCTATCATACTAAAAACCTTTATGCCATGAACAATGTAAGTTATTCTTTTTCTTATTAAAAGAAAATCAGAAGAATTCGTGTTTATTCAATATTCTTTATGCAAACGCAGAACGGTGGTCGTAATACAGCGATTGAACATGGACGAAGTATACCAAATGCAAAATGGATTATGCCTTTCGATGGTAATTGTTACCTTAGTAGAAACGGTTTTGAGGAAATCAGGTCGCAATTGGATAGATACGGCCAAGATGTCAAATATTTTGTTGTTCCCATGACACGTCTCTTGAACAATTCAGTCTTGTTGAACAATCTAGATGAACGACCCAAGACACCAGAAGAACCCCAAATTATCTTTCGCCACGATTCTACTGAAGAATACAATCTCAATATGCGTTATGGTAGAAGAAGCAAGGTAGGTTAAGATGGAAAAAGACAAGAAAAGTGTGTATTCATCTATCATTAGCTTGAATTATTATGGCGCTTAGGTGCACTCGAAAACCGCCGACTCAACAGACCTACTGTTCCATGGGAGCCCACTGAACGCCCTTATAGTAAGGACAAAGGCAACTTTAAAAACATTGGCTGGGTATTCCGTTTGTTCTCTGGTAATCCTTCTCAAGAAGAAAACAAGAAAGAAGCTTCTTCCATTCGTGCCTTCAACCGACTGATGGCCATTCAATCATCTTTGGACAGTTTAGACGAAAGTATTGCTCGTACCAAATTCCACCATGATAGACTGTTCTTGTTCAATGAAAAATCTATGAATCAGGTACGATATGACTACTGGATGAAACGCGGAGATGTTGGTAGTGCTATTGAACAGCTGGAAGAAAAGGCCAACAGGATTCTGGAAGAGAGTCATAAGCGATTGGCTCCCATTTCTTCTGCTACAGACAAAGAAGATGGTCTTCCATTTGATTCTGTTCCAGAAAAGGATGAATTAGGACCCTTGTCTCAAAATGTAACTATTTTGACCATGGCTAATTATCTTACTGGTAACGAAAAATATGGTCGTGGCGCTGCCAATCTTATTCGTGTTCATTTCCTTAACGAATACGCTGTGGAAGATGAAGATGAATACAATTCAGCACGTCGTATCCCAGATGATAGTCATTTGCTTGATTTTCTATCTGACCAGGGCTATTACTTCCCTAGTCTTAGTCGTATCTCTCATGTGGTGCCCAAATACAGCAACAATCGTATCCTCAACACCTCCGATTTGACAAAGACAGACGTTTCAGCCTTGTTGGATTGTATTCGTATGCTGAGACATATGCAAGCTTTGACACACAAAGAATACATCGATTTACAGGCGATCACTGCAGAATTCCTAGAATACCTGGTAACTTCGCCGACAGGGATTCATTTGGCTCAGATGACAGATCATCGTGGCGTTTTGTACGACCTTCAAATTACAGCAATGGCGGCTTTTACAGATGATGTAAGACTCTTTTTGCGGGTGGCAAATCGTTGTCGTATGCGCATCGGTAAACAATTCAAAGAAGATGGATCTCAGCCCTACGAAGAAAGTTCTACACGTGGACGATTGTTGGCTAGTAACACGAAAGTGGATCAACAAACTGAATGGCGGGCCATGCTTCACTATGAGACCTTGAATTTGCAGTACTGGACCCTGTTAGCGCGCGGTATTCAAAATGCAGGTATTGCTAAGGACATTTGGCATTACACAGCAGCCAATCAGGGACAGATTTCTCATTCTGTTGTGGCTCATCTCAAAAAATATTTGGACGCACTCTCTCAACTTACAGCAGCTGATGCAGCTTTTGTCAAATCAAGATTGCAGCCCTTAGCCTATATAGCACAGGCTGCTTTCAGTCATAGCCATCATGCCAAGACAAGGATTGATGAATCAGTTCAGAGTAGAACAGAAGCCGACCGTATCTGGATGGCTAAACATTTGGCTGATTTCGGTGATAGATGGGACGCGCTGAACCAAGAACCAGCCTTGTTTGATTTACAGCAAGATATTGCTAAGGTGATGCATGATGACGAAGTAAAAGGACGCTTAGGTATACCTTCCTTCTGGGTCTTTAACTCTGCACCTTAAATTATCTTATTTGCACTCTATTTCTCTTATACATACACACACACACACACATACATATATATATCATTTTTCTCTCTCTCTTCTTCTTTTTCTTTCATCTCTAGACATAGTAATTTACATATACTTATAAAGAAGAAGAAAAGATACACAATTCATGTATATGCATATACATAAAAAAAATAAAGAAAAGCAGTTAAAGTAAAGTTGTTTTATTAGTTTTATTCTATAATACAAAATACAAATCTATTGCTGCTCTTCGTCATCATCATCTTCAATCAAGAAACCCTTGATTTGACTCAGTAACCGATTATCTCTGCTTTGATCATAAACAGATTCATTGATATAAGGTGGTAACGATTCAATTGATTCAGCTTGATAATCCTTCAAGTTCACTTGACAACTGTAACATAAGAATTGGTTCAGATCTGTCTTGGGTAACTTTTCATTGTCATCACTACTGCAACTACTGTTGCTGCCACCACAACAGCCACCAGCATTTGAACTACAACAATCATCTTGTTTTTGTTGAGTTGTCTCTTGTCCTGTAGCTTCACTGACATCAGTCACTGTGATATGTCTTCTCCACTCAGCATTGCCTGCCTCAATAGGCATAAGACACATGGCACATGTTCGCTTAAAGTCCATATCAGCTGAAGGTGATAGCTTGAGAACAGTACGACAGATAGTACTGACAGTTGAAGGAAATTCACGTTCAATGCCTACAATGAATTCTTCTGTTAACCGTTCGATTGAAGTCTTGCCAGGCATCATGGTGCCAAAGTTGAAGGGTGGTAACACGAATGAATCGATCTTGAAGAAATGATTGTATAACCCAATTTCCTTTGACAACATATCCTTCATGGGTCTCATGATACATAGATCAGAGAAGCTCTGTTGATTGTCTACACCAATGTCTAAAGGCAAACTGTAACCACGGCCTTTACTGGTCATGGAGATCATTTTGATAGCTTGACGTGTAGCAGAATCAGCCATAAATATATACATACAACTACAATACAAGCATGAGCCAGAGAACTAAAAAAAAAAGAAAAATATGCTCAGCGTTTACCCTTCACGTCTGGCCACATGAACCAACATAGCCATCTTCATGTTCCATAATAAATCCTCTTTGGCTGATGTCTTTTTGATACTAGAGAAAAGTTGCTTCAACTGCTCTACTAATGGTTTATCAGAAGTCTTTTGGATGCATTGAACATAGTGCTCGTAATCTCTATTTTCTACACCTCCAGAAGTTGATTTGAGGATTTTGTTGAATTCATTGCTCTTTGTGAATTCGGATCCAAATACTTGTTCAAGTCGATAACTAAAGTATTCGAATTCAGAGTATTTCTCTTTGATTGTCTTTTCGAGCTTCTCAGAAAAGCCAGACTATAGAGAAAGACCATCTCATCAGTTCATGATTGCTTTCAAATATATTTCGCACACATACAGTAGATTCAAATAAGCTGCTTTCGTCAATATGGCATACAATGGCCTCAGGAATCAGTTGAATCTTTTTCTTTTCGGTAGGCACAATACGCATAAAGTTCTTTGTCAAATTCAACATCGCACTAAATACAAATAGGTTAGTTTGTGCTATCGTACCTAAAAAAAATAAGCTTACATAGAAGAAGGACCACCAGAACAAGCTAACAAGACCTTTCCGTTCTTTCTGTTGTTGTCCTTCAAACGAAGCAAGATAGAGCGGTATTTACCGATGAAGACAAAAATAAAACAAGACCTATCGTTTGACAGCTGATCAGAAGCGCAGTAATAGAAAGAAGGGAAAGAAACTATCAACTTACTGACAATAGCAGGCCTGTCTTATAAGTACAGTAGCAGCAGCAGTCTTACACTTGCAACACTTTTTGTCAGAAGTCTTCATACTATAGAGGAAAGAAGTGGGTAACAGAAAGAAAGAGAGAGAAAAAAATGCTTTGAATAATTCTACTTGTTGGAATTCTATCTCAGTCCAAAGCCACCTAAGAAGTAAGATTGTAAAATCCAAATAAATCCATTGAACTAAAGTAGATTATTATCACCATAGAGAAAGAGAAAAACATATGGGTCTTCTAGAAAGGAGCTCTTTTGCGGAATAAGACAAAAAGTAAGAGAGTTGCTGGATAATTTCTTGAAGTTTTTGTGTAGTAATTTGAATGCTTCAGTTCATTGGTGGTTGAGCTATTCTATCACAACTAGGTTTTTTTTTTGATTAATAAGACTAGCAACAGCCTGGTTATTTGTTATTTGAGTTCATGCATTAAGTCGCACAAAAAAAGGAAACAATCTAGCTTCTTCTTCGAATACAGGCAGAAATGGGAATAAGATGTCATATGCAAATGAGACACTAAACAATATGCAGATTCTAGTTTCATATTGATTCGATACTAATTGGAAAAATCAACTATTGCGGGGATTCAGATTCCAGCAAAAAAGGAAAGATCATTTTAAATTGGATTTTTTTTTCAGCCCTATTTGCCTCTCTTTTTTCTCTTTTTTTTTAACTTTTTTCTTATCTTAATTTTAGATATGTCTGAAGACGATTACGATTATTTGTTCAAGATTGTCATTATTGGTGACTCAAGTGTTGGTAAATCCAACCTCTTGTCGCGTTTCACTGTAAGTATTCTATTTAAGCTATTTCTTTCTTTTTTTTCTTAATACGTTGTGGTTAGAATGATGAATTCAATCTCGAATCCAAGAGTACTATTGGTAAGATGATACACAATACGGAATAGCGAGAGGAAGAGTCTGTGTTGATCTCTCTTCTTCTTCGTTTTGTTTGCCTCATTTAGGTGTTGAATTTGCTACCAAGAATATTCAAATTGTAAGTGAGAAAAAGAAGACAAGGAAAAGGGGATTCTTTCTTTGATACACAAATACTAAGCTTTTCTTTTTCTTGTGATTCAGGGCGAACATACAATTAAAGCACAAATCTGGGACACAAGTGGACAAGAACGTTACAGAGCCATTACAGGAGCGTAAAGTAAAAAAAAAAAAAAAGAAAGAAAGAAAAAGAGCGAGAGAGGATTTGATAGACTTACTTGTGTTTTTCTATTAGTTACTATCGTGGTGCTGTAGGTGCTCTTTTGGTATATGACATTACCCGTCAATCATCTTTCCAGAACATAGATCATTGGTTAAAAGAACTCCGGGATCACTCAGACGAAAACATTTCTCTCATGTTGGTCGGTAACAAGCTCGATTTAGCAGACACTTCCCGCGCAGTCAGTACCGAAGAAGCAACACAATATGCGGCTGATTCCGAAATGATGTTCTTCGAGACAAGTGCTCTTGATGCAACCAATGTGGATGCTGCCTTTAAAACTGTCTTTGAACGAATCTATGAAAATATGCCCAAATCAGTTGGTCAAAAGGAATCTGGCAATAATGTAAATATCAGTGGACAAAACACGATCAAGTTAACACCTCCTACTGGTACCAACAGCACTCATACTTCTGCTGATGGTGCTGGTAACTCAGCCCGAGGCGTGGAGCCAGAAAAGGCTCAGAGCGGTGGTGGATGTTGTTAAATAAATAAATGACTAATATGAAAATCTGTACACACAACTGAGTAAAGAAATACCCCCCCCCTTGTTTGTTGCTGACAGCTTCTTCTTGAGTCTCTTTTTTTTTTCTCTTAGAGGATCATCTCCAGTGTTATTTTGCAAGTAAAAAACATGACTTTGGCCTTTGGTAAAGAAGAGGAGACTATAACACAATCAATGCTTTGAATTAAATTGGGTTTTCAGTGCAAGATACACAAACATTGCTTAGCTTTTATTTCAATATTCTCCCTCCATTCTTCATACAAACAATCTCAAAGAAATGGCTATATACCAACCTAAACACAATCCTCATTCTCTCTTTCCCTCTCTCTCCATAAGCTATTGTCCTCATCCACCCATTCCCTCTCTCTCTCTTTCTTTTTTTTTTCACCCTCCAGCCGCTTACTATCACCTGTTCTTGTTGTCGTTGTTGTTGTCATAGTTCATTGCCTTAAGTCGGATCAAGTCAAGGAGCCAAGTAACACAAAAGAACAAAAATATAAAAGAAAAAAGAAACAACCGTTTTGGCTTCCTTGGCTGTCTATGTGCTCGCCGCAGCTGTCTTTTTGTGTGTCTGTATGCCTTTGTGTGTGTGCGTGTGTGTGTGTGTACTTGTGTTTCAGAAGATAACTGAGGCTATTTATTAACATGGCTTGCTCTTGTAATAGGATGCACAGAGAAGGAGAGAGAGAGAGAGAGAGAGATTATATATATTGTAAAGATAGGCTTTTTGTCCTATACTTTTTTTTTCCTTTTTTTTTTCTACACGTATGTTTTATAATGGTTCGTCCATAAGCAGATCATTAGCTTCATCCATATAACTGGTAATCTCAGCATCAAGTTTAGCTTGTGCAGTCTTGGGATCCTTCATCATATAAGCATCCATGGCTCTATCCAGTTCTTCTGCTGTCAATGGCTTTTTCTTTTGTTGTTGTTGCTTCTTCTTGTCTTGAGGTCCATTCTTTTTGTTTTGTTGTTGAGCCTTGACACCCTTCTTTAAGGAAGCCTGTGTGCGCTTATCAGCACGACCTGTGGCTGTACCCTTGACTGGAGCCTTGGTACCACGTTTCTGAACACCTCCATTCACTGTCTTGCCTAGTCTACTTTGAATGCTCTTTGCGCGAGCACGAGGTGTATCTTGCTTTGCTCCACGAAGACGACTAAAAACGCTAGCTGTGCCTGGTTTGGCTTTTGAGTTATTTGAGTTGTTGTTATTGTTATTATTGACGTGTTGTGGTGTTGAACGTTGAGCCAGTTGACTGAATCTAATGAGACGCATCAGTACAATGTGATGTATGAAATAGAGTCAACAAAATTACCGTTCATTCAATCCACCTTGACCATAAGAGACAGAACGGTTGTTGCCGTTGTTATTATTATTGGTAACTTTGCGAGTGTGATTGTATGGCATCTTGAAAGAAAAAGAAAGAGGGAGTTAATCACTACTCGATCTCTTTACATGCAGATTTTCCATCATTTGAAGTTGCACAAAGCAAGACGCGACTTTAGAGTCAAATGAAGACAAGCCTCTTGCGTGTTTTCGTGTACTCTTGTGATAATATACTTACAATGGAATCAAAAGAGCTGTCGAAAAAGAAAGAAAAGAAAAGAAAGAGAAAGAAAATTCCTTAAGTGGTATAAAAATAGGTGTAAATGAATCTGATTGGATCAAATCAGTTTAGGAAATTATTTCTATCAGTCTGTGCTCGTAAATCAAATGGGATTGTGTTGATCCATTCAAAGGGAAGCAATAAAAAGGCAGCTTTCCTTTCATTTCCATAGTCAAGCAAACAAAAAATAGCTGAAATTCCATAGAATGTATCTTTGTACTTTCTTCAACTACTGATATGCTGTAATGCTGCTTAAGAATTGAACTATCTCGCAAGAAAAGACTTTGAAGATAAAGTACATCTTATCCGCCTCAAACATGTAGTTTGTTTTGAACAAAGCCTATTCTCATTCGAAACTTGTATACTACCAACTCTCATTCTGACTACAAGATAGGCTTATAATTTTCTTGGTCAGCCAGTAGATGCTCGCTCCTTAACTAAACAAGCTCTGGTCGTCAATGTTATCATGTCTTGTTAAGGCTTTGTGTATCGTATCTTTAGATGATACTATTAGGTTCATATCTTCATTATATTAAGAAAATTGAGCATCCCTATCAAAAGAAAAAGGTCTTGCGCGATATTTAATCTCAATAGTGTTGAAACTATTTAACCAGCATACATATCACACCTGCCTTCAACTACCAATCATAACAGTTGGGTCAACTAATTCTGTCGATCTTTTCCTTTGGACTGATAGAAACTAATCTCAGCAGACTCAAAGGGCAAAACTCAGGCTCCTGCTACAGAACGCCTTGTTGTAGGCATTGCTTACACATAGTTTGTTTTCATAATAGTAATTGCAAACAAATGAAGATAGCTATACATCTCTGGCATTACAAGAATAAGAAAACTCTTTTTAGATCAAAACTTTATTTTTCTAAAACCTCCCCTTTTTTATTTTTCTTTGGAAATCTTATTTCTTCTTTGGGCTAAACAGAGAACTAGATAGTATTACTTGAAGTAAAAAAAAGAGCTGTCTACCAATACAAACCATGTTAGATAATATCAATCAATAAACGTTTCTTTAAGAAATAGGATGGATAAGCTATATTAAAGTTTAAAGTGCCCTTTGTCTCCTCCTTTAATTTCAAGGTCAATTAAGGACAAGCAACGGCTCTTTTTTTTGTTAGTGCTGTTCTCTCTCCTCTAATCCTTCTTTTTTTTTTTTCTTATCTGATGCCTTCGTACTTTATGAAAATGCTTATTTTCTTTGTTTAAGAATACATACCGAATAAAGCACTCTTCTGTCTTTTGACACAGCATAAAGTTAACTGAAGCCAAAATGGAGTAACACACTTAATTTGTGCGGTAACGAGAGAACGAAAGAAAGAAAAAGAGAATCTCCATTCCGGAAACGGTTACATGACCCTTATTTTTTTTATTTTATTTTATTTTCTCTCTTTTCTTTTCCTTAATTTTTTTTTTTATTGAACACCTATTTTGAAAAGAGGAAAGAGGGAGGGGAAACAAGAAGCCTTTCTATATAATATCTTGTACTCTTTTTTCTTCTCTCTTTACAGAGACCAACAGTTATCTAATCCATCCTCTTATTTTAAGCATCATTCAAACATGAATACCTTGGAAGCCAAAGTTGTGATTTTAGGAAGAACAGGTTCGCATCTATTTTTTATTATTATTATTTACTCTTCAGTGTTCATGAGACATGTTGATCCTCTCTTTTTCTTATTATGGGGAGTTTTTTTTTTGTTGAATTATAGGATCACTCATTGTAACTTAGTGATTTATATTTTCTGAATAAACAGGTGTTGGAAAGACATCTGTTGCACTTAGATATGTCAAAAATACTTTTTCACCCAACAATAGTTCAACCATCGGTGCGGCATTTATGACCAAGAAATTGTAAGGAAAATAAGAAGAAGAGTGTGATAGGATGATTTATTTATTTTATTTTTTGATGAATTAGGACAGTAGATGATTGTAGTGTGAGATTACAGATATGGGATACAGCTGGACAAGGTAAAGATCTTCTTTTTCTTGGGAGAGTGAGTGAAATACATAGTTTAATAAAGGTACTCTGTAGAAAGGTTTAGATCAATGGCACCAATGTATTATCGAGGTGCATCTGCTGCTATTTTAGTGTATGACATAACATCTGAAGAAAGTTTTACAGAGTTGATTTCATGGATAGAAGGTAAAGAAAAAAAAAATAAACATCGTCAGCAAAACTTAATTTTCTTTATAAAGAATTAAGCAAGAATATGACTGAAGATATAGTCATTCATGTTGTTGGCAACAAAATCGACCTAGAAGCACAGCGCAAAGTATCATTTACTAATGTCATCAAATACTGTAATGAATTGAAGATAGCTGTGGTGAGTGGTGTACATGAAGTATCTGCTAAAAACGATCAAGCGGGTGGTAAAGAGAGTCATATGTATATATCAATGATACTGTATTGACATGGTATTCATTAGCTATTGAAGATATCTTTCTTGATATCACACAGACCTTAGTCAAGAAGCTATATGATCAAGACCTATATAGGACAAACACATTAGGTTCTTCATTTCAACAAGAAGGAAGTCAAAAGAAACTGAATGAGAAATCAAATTGTTGTTAAGGGCATTTTATATTGATTTACTACACACTTCAATGATTAAATATAGTGAATACAGTGTTGAAAGTAAGGGCTTATTGAAGATGATGTTGCTCATACCTAGCCTTCAGTTGTTTTTTTTTTGGTCAAAACCACAATAAAGTTGAGCTTGTACGTGTAAATAAATCCATAATTAGCCATGGTAAGGTATCACTTGTGTATCAGCTAAAACGCCTCTCTCTCACTCTCATTAAAGCATTGAGAGAGAGAGAGAAACTTGTCTTTTATTTTTCATTTTACAATGCCAGCATGATTATACACTGAAAAATAAAGGTGTTTGGCAGTTTAGTCTGTTTAGAGTTCCGCACCTTATTTCGAATGTGGTGGGTGTCTTTCAGTTTCTGATGTAACATTGTCTTCTTCCAGGTAAGTCTTAGATACTCTGCGTGGTATTTGATAGCCTTCTTCAGGGGAGAATGGACTGGTGGCTGATACTGGACTAGTAGGGCTTGGATAATACGTTGGATTGTAGTAGTTATTGACGGGATGTGTTCCCGATGACATCATGTATGGATTGGGTTGAACATAATAATGCCCTCCTGTAGACTGAATACTGCTTTGGTTCATTAAAGGATGCGTGTTGGCCATAGGAACATCTTGCTTGAAATCATAGGTATCATAATCTTCATCGTAGATTTCAGAGTTCTTGAGAATGAAACTATAGAGTGCCAATATCAACCATAGGAAGCCAATGATAATTATACCTAGCCAAGTACCATTGGTTAACCCTATAAAGGAACCTATCAGCTTTTCTATCTTTTATGTCTATTCTATAGCTACAAGTTACTTACAGCAACGATTGGACAAGACAGTATCTGAATAACTTGAACAATAGCTGACATAGCCCTGCATGGATGAATCAAACGAACTTGACACAGATCCTGTCCATGGTACAGTTCCTGACTTAAGCGAGGTATAGACAGCAACAGCAATACATAGAGATAGATTGATTAGACTGGCTATTCGATCACTCCATAATGATTTTGACATCAAACTAAAAATCAATAGAAATGTAACTGATAAAATCGATACTATGGACCCGACATAGTAAAGTGTATACTGCACTCCATATTCAGTACGCAAATAATATAAAAATGAGCGAGTTACTTTACTGGAATATAGCCTGGCCACCAATTTCCTGTATTTGATGTTCTAGATAACAAACCAAGTTGTGCTATCATAAAATAGTCAATTGTCGTATCATTTTCGATCCGCTCTTTTTTTTTTTAACATACCGACATGACAACCAAGAGTGGCAAGACTCAACAGTAAAAGAAGAGATCGAATTAGGTATAAAATTACAAGTTTGCCTTTCATTAAAGAAAACAAAAAAAAGGAAGGGACAAAAGAGAAAAATAAACAGAAACTCCAAAAAAAAAATTGGAGCCGAGCTTTATCATGCCAAAGTAACAAGTCCCACCTTGTTCGGGGTTTTCAGATCTGGTTTGTCCTACTGTGTCTACTACTTCTTGAAGGTAGAGAGTGTGTACAGAGAGAAACAATAGGCAATTCGCTCATTGGCAAGTAAGAAAGTATGCACGTCAAAAGACTGAGGGAAAGAAAGACAGTATGGTGTGATGGTAGAAATCGAAAAGAATGTGAACCCTATAGACTGCAGTAACATACCATTTGTTTAAGGAAACTTAAAAGCATCTCTTGATATTGAGTAGAGGAAAAAAAAAGTAACCACTACGCTAATTCATAAAGGGTAGCAACAAAGATAGACAAGTGGCTAATTGAGTGAAAAGTGATTGCTATTGTCTTAATTGAAAAAAAACATGGCCTGTTTGTTATGATAAGTTGTACAATGATTTATGCTTTTCTGTTTCTCTTTTATTTTTTTTTCTCACCTGTCGTTTTCTTTTCACTCTCTTCTTCATTATAACATGTCTATCAAACTCGGTTACGAAACAGGCAAGTAGGATTGCATTGTGCGTATCTTAATGACTTATAGAACACTCCATTGTTATAGATATTGAAGGTCAAGGTGCACGTATCATTACACCACCTCTCCTCAACAAAAAGATCACAGTGGGTAGTTCAGACAATACCAGTCGTTGGGTATTTTATGGAACAAGACCTCAGATACTTGAATGGATAGAAAACCATCAAGACATTCAATTAGAAAACAACCTATTCTCTCAGGGAAGACCATTGACTTATCAGACCCATACTGAGCTTGTGATTGATCTTCAGAGTTATTCAGACCCTGATCAATCACTTTTTAGCTATCTGAGTTCATTTGTAGCCACTGACTTTATTCATGAAAAAGTCAAGGTGGAAATCAGACCAAGGGTAGAGAGCAAAGACCAACTGATTTCTCACTTATGCCGTATTGTAGTAGCCAGCGGAGTTCGTCTGGGAGACATTTTGACTGAACTCAATCGAATTTGGTATCAACCTGGTCCCTCCCTTATAGAACAGGCAAATGATCTGATCAATGACCAACCTAGGCCTATTCATATCCTAAGCACAGATGCACCTATGCATATTCAAGTGGATTAAAAAAAAATTAAAAATCCAACTCTTGTTACATCCTGATTTGTTGACTGAGTTTTCTTTTATTGGAGTTTAGGAGACAAAAAAAAAATGCTATTCTTTTTCTCTCTTTTCTTTTTACTCACGACAAGTAAAGCTCATTTCCTTCTTTACATACAAAAAAAAAAGAGAGTGTGTGTGTAGCCAAAGTTCGACTCAAAGTTTTAATTTTTTTTTGTGTAAAAGAACAAAAAAGACAACCCATTGACCACATTTCCTCTTCTTATGGCCTCATCAGATTCAACATCGAGTATTCATTCAGGCACAAACAATAAAGACTTACAGAGCATGGAAACAAAAGAGATACGCATTAAATCAGAATTATCATGGTCTCAGCTTATTCACGCTGAAATTATCGGTAATATTCTATGGATTGAGGATGCAATAGATATTTATGCATTTCAATAGCTGTGACAAGTGCTATGCGTAAAAATGCACGCTGGTCTGGTGTAGGTGTCACCGGATTAAGAATGGGTACTCTAGGCAACACTATGGGACTGCGTAATGCACAAATGAACATGAAAGATTCTAACGTAAAAGAGGTAACGGTAGAGCAATAAACAAAAAAGAAAAGGCTGGTGGTTAACATTTGGATCATTCAGAAAAACCCTTTGATGGAAGGATTCAACAGTCTAAAGAATTACATTGAAACAGTGGATGGTAAGAACAAACAAAGGAGAATAGCGTGCATATCTTATACATACCATGTTTCTTTTGTTTAGATGTTAAGGATTTGGATGCAGTCAATGTGCTAAATCCTTTTCTTGAAGTGATTCGCTCTGGAAATACAACAGGTCCTATTGCTGGTACTGCTTTAGGAAGTGTAGAAAAACTATTGCATTATGGGATTATAGGTAACTTGCCTGGATTGAAATTGATATGTAGACTGAGTCTGATTGTTTCTTGTACAAGGCATTTCTAATTCTAGAGTGGCCTCTGCTATGAATGCATTGTCTTCTGCTGCAACACATTGTAAATTCGAAGCCTCAGATGCAGCTTCAGATGAACTAGTGTTACTCAGAATGCTTCAAGTACTTCAAATGGCAATCACAAGTGAATGCGGACAAGTCCTTAGTGATGAGGCTGTGTGTGAAATGATGGAAACAGGTCTCAGCATGTGTTGTCAGATGAGATTGAGTGGTAGGTCCTTACTGTCTTGTGTTTTAGGAACCATCATTTATTTTCTCTTAAGAAATGCTTAGAAGATCTGCTGAACATGTCATGATCAATATGGTGATTGCTATTTTTGAAAGGTGAGAGTGTGAAACCGACATGTGTGTTATTTTGGTGTATTCACTTTTTAGGGATTGTTTAGGTTAAAGGGATTAGAGGATGAATGGCAGTTTGTTGAATCACCTAATGATGGCACTGAAGAATCTGCTGATCCTCATATGAGTACACCTAAACCTATAGAGTCACCTATTCCAGAAGTACCTCAGTCAGCTGAAGCAAAAGAACAAGAGGCTATCATAGAAGCATCCTTTGTCGATTCACCTGTTCCAGAAGAAGAAGAAGAAAAGGAGGAAGAAACAAAACAAGATTCAAAGGAAGAAACAGGCATCACAGGTAGACTAGTTGATTTCTGATTGATTTGTATATAGTATTGATCTTTCTTTCTGTAAGCTACTGAACCTACTTCTTTAAGAGCTTATGGTTTACCTGCTATTCGAGAATTACTTCGTGTCTTGATTTCTCTGTTGAATCCACATGAACACAAACACACTGACTCCATGCGGTTAATGGCACTAAGTATCTTGAATGTCGCATTTGAAGTGGGAGGTCAAAGCATTGGACGTTTTGAATCTCTTCGCACACTTGTCACAGATGATTTCTGTAAGTATGTCTTTCAGCTAGCCAAGACAGATTCTACACCTTTACTGGCTCTCTCCTTACGCGTCATCTCCACTGTTTTTGATACTATGCGACCTCATCTCAAATTGCAACAGGAGCTCTTTATCTTCTTCTTAATCGAACGACTCTCACCTCCCTCAGGTGCTGGCAGCCGTCATGTCTCTGTCGATATAGATGAGGATGGTAATATCAGTTTTGTGCCCTTTCGAAGTGATCTGGATGCCAGTACAACAGCAGAAGGCAGAAGTCATTCACCCAACATGTTTCTTGGTAAATCAACAGATTATCCTCGCCATAGCAAAAACTATCCATCAGATCAGATGGTCATTTCGGCTGAAGTGCGTGAATTGCTCTTGGAGAGTTTAGTGTATTCTGCCAGAAGACCCTCTTTTATGGTGGATCTGTGGTACAATTATGACTGTAACCTTACTTGTGGTGATCTTTTTGAAGAACTCATTCAATTCTTAAGCAAGGTAAGCAGATACATCATCTTGTCATGCACTATGTCTCACCTTCATTGAGAATAGAATTCATTCCCTGATCCTCAGAGCTACACATTAATGAATTCACATGTGCTATGTTTGGATACACTATTGGTTTTTGTTGGACATATGGTAGAGAGAGTAAATGAACAGGTAAAAAAAAAGAAAGCAAAGGGTTTAGTGACAAGTGCCATGGCTGACTATTTCATTAGAATTCAGATGATGATTATGTTGTATGTGTAAGAAAAGTATAGGCTATGCTTTTTCTTTAAGCTTATAATGATTCGGCCTTTGTCTAATCATTTACGATAGGAATTGACATCTGTACAAGACTTATTAGAATGCAAAACAAGAAAGAGATTGATTCTGAGAGGATCACGACTATTTAACGAATCACCCAAGAAAGGAATTCAGTTCCTCATTGAAAACAAAGTGATTGAGGCAGATGAAGACGGCAGTATCAACACTAGTCTATCGCAATTCCTAAGATCCACACAACAATTAGACAAAAAGACACTGGGTGAATATCTTGGAAAACCAGAAAACTTTGATACACTCAAGACATACATGCATCAATTTGATTTTACCGGTAAACGTATCGATGAAGCCATGCGCATGGTATTAGAGACCTTCCGTCTTCCCGGTGAATCACAACAGATCATGCGTGTGACTGAGTCATTTGCAGCCACTTTCTTTGAATATGGACCTAAAGAGATCAGCACGATAGAAGCAGCAGAAGTATTGGCTTACTCTGTCATCATGCTCAATACAGATCAACACAATCCACAAGTCAGACGTCAATCACGTATGTCTCTCGAGCAATACATTCGTAATGTCAGTGGTGTCAACAACAAGGGCGACTTCCCTAGAGACTATCTATGCGCTATCTATGAAGCCATTCAGCAAGATGAAATTCTGATGCCTGAGGAACATGAGGGTCTATTGGGATTCAACTATGCCTGGAAACAACTCCAACATCGATCGACCTCATCAGGCCCGTTCATCCAATGCAACACATCCAGTTACGATAAAGCCATCTTTGAGTCTAGTTGGAAGCCCATCGTGGCCGCCATTTCTTATGTCTTTAGCACAGCTCAAGATGACGATACTTTACAAAAGGCTATCACCGGTTTCCGTCATTGCGCCTCCTTGGCCGCTCATTTTGAACTGCATAGTGTGTTTGACAGTATCATCATCAACTTGGCTACTATGACAGGCTTGCTGGATAATGCAAACGACAATACATCTGTACCTGATCCTATTGTGGATGTAGCAGGTCAAAAGTATGTGGTCAGCAAGCTTGCCGTTCGCTTTGGTCGTAACTATAAGGGTCAGTTGGCTGCAGTTGTCATGTTTGCCATCGTCACTCGACATGGGGATTCGTTGAGAAAGAGTTGGTTCAAGATTGTTCAGATTATACGTAATCTCTTTTTGAATTCCCTGCTTCCTAGCTCTATGTTACAGGTAGAGGACTTCTTGTCAGGCACCACAAGCATCCCTCTGAAGCCCAAAAGTCCCAAACCTGCTAAACAAACAAATCGTCGTGACGGTTCGCTTTTATCTACGCTGTCATCTTATCTTTTGTCGCCTTATTCAAGTGATGAGACTTACTACCGCGATCCAACAGATGAAGAAGTTGAGAGCACCATGTGCGCAGTGGATTGTGTGACAGCATGCAAACTGGAAGGATTGTTTACAGACATCAACACACTTCATACCGAGACACTGATCTGTCTAGCAAAAGCCATTCGATCTGTGGGCTATGATACAGAAGTGATGAAGAAAGCTACAGTTACCATTCCTTATGATCCAGCCACTGTTCTCTTTTTAGAATTCATGATCACAATCACTGTACGAAATGCAGATAGAATTGAAGAGCTATGGTAAGTTTTTATCAATCAAGAAACTTGAGAGAGATATGTAAACATTCTTTTTTTTTTAGGCCTTATGCAACTGAATACATATTTGGCATTTTGGATTTCGCTGAAAAACAAAGTGTGCTTGTGGTTGAGAGAACAGTTGTAGGCATGTTACGATTATGTATCTGTAGTGCAGGCAGAAATGTGATGTTGGATGAAATCCTGAAATGTCTACGCCTATTGCGCGATTTCCCACCTACTGTCACCCAGGCAGTAGCAGAGCAAATGATGGCAGGTATCTTTAACTTGTCATCTGCTAATTCTGATAATAGAAAGTAAGTTACTAATTCAAGATTTGGTTGAAACTGTGAGATTAATGTGTATATTTTTTTTATCTCTCTCTCTCTTTTAGTGATACCGAATTTTTGAATACAATTTTGGAGATTAAGCAGAAAGTAGCTAATTCCTTGTAACAATAAAGCTTCCTTCTCTGTTTTTTATTTTACAAGATAACTTTAGACTAAGATGCAACGAAAAGGGTTTATTTCTATAAAGTAAAGCAGAAATTCTCTTTGTAGACATACTAACAGATGATACGGATTTTAGCATAATCTCTGAAAAGTGCTGGAGAATTGGTCAAGTTGTACAATTCATCAATTAAGGCAGCACGGAAAGTACCAGGGCCGTTCACATAGGAGCGTTTAGCAGCCATTTCAGATGCTACTGTCACAGTCAGAATACCTGCAACTGTAGCCAGCAAGTAATTATCACGATTTGCTGCAGCAAAGCATGCCACAACAGATGATACCAGACAACCACTACCTGTAATCAAAGGTAGGTACTTGCTACCGTTTTCAATGGCATAGACATGATCACCATCTGAGATGTAATCCACAGGTCCAGTAAGGCCTACAACACAATTGTTTTGTCTAGCTAAGCGTTTGACAGCGTCCACCATGACTTGTTCATCATTTGTACCCACAGAATCTACACCTCTTGATCTGCCACCAAGACCAGCCAAAGACAAAATTTCACCTGCATTTCCCTTAATGACAGTTAAATTGCATTCATCTAAGAATCTCGCAGTAGTCTCTTTTCTGAACTGAGTGGCACCACAACCAACAGGATCAAGGATGACAGGGTTTTTATGACTTGCATTGACTTGTGCTGCTGAAATCATAAGGTTAACATCATTCAATGTGCCCAAGTTCAATAGCATGGCGCCGTTGACTGCAGCAAGATCTTCAAGTTCTTGACTATTTGTTGACATAATAGGAGATGCACCCACAGCAAGGGTGGCATTAGCATTATCGTTAATAACAACATAATCTTACATATAATTAATACATTGTCTATAAAAAGTTGTTTTTAGTCAACATGACTTACTTGTCATATGATGAATCATAGGCGTCTTATTCTTGATGTTTATTGCTGCCCGAATTGCATATTCGATGACTTGGTCAGCTGAACTGATTGATCTGACACCCATCGTGCGGAAGCTTTTCTTTATCAATTGAACAAGCTCTTCACAAGCAACCTTAGGGTCTTCAGCAGCCATGATAGCAGATACAATAGCTAAACCGTCTATATAAAGCTTTTCTGTACTAGAACCCTCAAGTAACTCGCAAGCATTTTGAGCACTGATTCCACCAATGGCAACGGTAGGAACCGGATTCGCTTCCATTGATTTTAAAATTCCTAAAATCTCAGTCAACTCTTAGATGTCAAGATCTTACAATATAATAATGAACATACTTTGAACACCTGTCACACCTAAGGGTTCCTTAATGTTTTTCTTGGTAGAAGTGAACCAAACAGCGCCGATGCCAAGATAATCAGCACCATCACGAATTGCAATAGCAGCTTCTTCTTCCGTATTACATGAGACACCGATGATCTTTTTGGGGCCCAAGATATGACGTGCTTGAGTCAATGGCATATCATCTTGACCGATATGAACACCCTCTGCATCAATTGCTTGAGCCACGTCCAATCGATCGTTGATGATAAGAGGCACGCCGTATTTACGTGTTAATGCTTTGACTTGGTGAGCAAGTTCAATAAAGGGACCAGTATCTGTATCTTTTTCACGCAGTTGAACAATAGTAACACCTCCTTCAAGTGCACGCTCTATCTGTCCAAGAAATGTCTTTCCTTCGGGGACAAGGGATCTGTCTGTGACAAGATAGAGTGAATAGTCAATTTTTTTGATAGACATTAGAAATGCTAGGATGAAGAAAAAGAAGAGCGAAGAAAAAAGGTTTTCCCATCTATTTTTTTTTTTGGTTTGCCAAATTTGTTAATACCGACAATTGTGCTACAACTATAAGATTTTTTGAAATAAAAAGTGCTATCTTCATCACAATAACAAGCTTCCGTGTTCATTGTCAAGCATTCAATGGGAATGCAGATGGAAGTATGTAGTTCGAGAGAAATAGATAGAGACATATGATGGGGGCATAAGAGTTTTATTCTATTGTTTTGAGTTGTAATGATATGCAAAGGTGGATTATTTGGAGCTAGAGATGGCTAAGTTGACTTTAGGAGGTACCTTGAAGCCGAATGATTTGGCAATCTTAGCTAAATCAAGATTGTCAACATCAAAGATTCTCTTGTTGTGATATGTAGCGTATGACTGTAAGTAAGATCTGAATGCATCGCGGGCTGATTGGTTCAAGTAGAAGTTCTTTTCAATCAATTGCTCAAGCTAAACAAAACAAAATCAGTCCTTGTTACTTTCATTTTCAAAATAGGCTAAAGAAGCCTCTTCTTTTTATCTTACCTGGCTTTGCACATTGGTGATCTTCTTTGTAGGGAATTGGAATTCATTTAATGGTACCTTGGCCTCCTTCAAAAGCTTCAAATAGCCTGATTCGGATGGCAACAAGAACAATAAACTCTTACCCTTACCACCAGCACGAGCAGTTCTGCCTACACGGTGAATATAATCACGAGTGTCATCTGCAGGATCAAACTGAACGATCCAGTCAACAGCAGGGATATCCAAACCTCTAGCTGCTACATCTGTACACAACAAAATACCCTTTTCAGCTTTAGAAAATTCAAAGAAAGTATCTGTACGCTTTTGTTGTTTTTGACGACCATGTAATTCCATGACTGGTAAATCAATGTAGTTCAAGAGCTCGGCATAATACTTGACTGCATTACAACTGGAGAAAAACACAATGATCTTCTTCTTTTGGTTCTTGCGCAAGAAAGTGAACAAGAGCAAGAAACGCATATCAGCTTCGACAATAACAAATCCTTGTTCTAATCCATCTGCAGTTGAAGTCTCTTTCTTTTCATCGACATTGATATAAATAGGTTGTTCTTTTAATGATACTCGAGCAAGATCAGATACTTTGGTGGTCTGTGTTGCGGAGAAAAGCATAGTTTGGCGTTTCTTGGGTAAAATCTTAACAATCTGCTTCATTTCTTCTTCGAAACCAATATCCAAGATACGATCAGCTTCGTCAATTACAAGTGTCTGCAAACCTTTGTATAGAAAACCTTGTGTGTTCTGTCATTCAGTGATATTAGTTTCCCAAATTCTCTTTGTTTTTTTTTACTCATCAGTTTTACCTGTAAATGATCTAAGAGTCTACCAGGAGTGGCAACCAAAAGGTTAACACCCTTTACGAGCTTATCAGCTTCAGTCTTTCTGTTTGAACCACCAATGACAATACCGTGTGTAATGTGTTGATGATATTTGCATAATTCTTCAGCAACACCGTAAATCTGGATAGCCAATTCACGGGTAGGAGATACAATGATAACACCAGTACCGTTTCTGGCCTTGAAATTGTTACGGATCAAAAGTTCGATAGCAGGAATCATGAAAGCAACAGTTTTGCCAGAGCCTGTTTTAGCGGCACCCAAAACATCGCGGCCTTCCAAAAGAGGAGGAATAGTCTTTGCTTGAACTTCTGTCATTTGAGTAAAGCCCATGTCCTTGATGGCTTTCTTTGTGTTTTCATGACAATCAAGGCTTTCGAAATTCAAGTCAACAGTTTCTTCAGCTACTACTCGAAAGAAAAAGAAAAGTTCTTAGCATCTATGGAGATTCGTTTTCTGTTCCTTATAATCTACCTTCAGCTGGCTTTTCTTCTTCAACTTCTTTTTCTTCCTGTACAGGTTTAGCTTCACCTTTAGAAACCTCTTGCTTCTTCTTGTTAGCTCTCTTATCAGCGTGAGAGCGCTTACGCTTCTTGTTTTCTACAACGGCGCCCACCATAGTGTCTGAGTATTAGGTAAAATAATGAAAGAAAAAAAAAGTCAAAAAATAAGCAATTGCAAATGTCAAGCAAGGAAGTGGCTTTTTGCATAACCGGACTGCTTTTCGTGTGTCTATTATTCTAGCAATTTCATGAAGAGGTCTCTTCTTTTTGATAACGCAAAGGGAGCACGATTTATAAATGATTGAGTCATTTATTTTTAATGATAACAATAAACTGCTTTATGTGATCCTTATTAAGGCTACTTGAAGTCCGATTGCTCAAAGACTGCAGTGTATTTTAATTCCTTAAATAGTCTGCATGTCACATAATTAGTCCTCTTCATTTTTGAGTAGGAAGTATAGGTTTCTTGATTTCGACTGGGAGCTACCACTTTCCAAGACCACTCAAAAACATAACTGTGGCTGCTATGAGAAGAAATCTTTCTATATGGAACGATTATTCCCCTAAAAGCATGACTGCACATATCCTTAGATCTTTGCTTTCTTTACAAAACAACCAACAATACATTTAGAAAAAACAGGATGGACAAAAGCCAAGTCCACATAAGCTGTGATAACCATTGCCGATCACTACAAAAACAGACTTTGATGAGCTTATATTTTGTACTTTGTAGCAATGAACCATACGATCATAAACAAAGGGATAGTTAACCTTATGCCATTATATTCCGGCTTCTTTTGTTGCTTGCAAATCCCTACTATACTAAGCACAGTTCATCCAATTGTTTCCATTAGTTTGTAAAGTTTCATATATTGGCATATGTAATCTAGTTTTCCTAATACTACAAAATACATATACAGCTCTTTCCTCTTGATATGCGCGAAAGACATATGAAAATGATTTCTTACACAAGGGCTTGGATGGCACTGCGAATTTAGCTGTTCATAAACAAACAATCCAAGAAAAAAAGCATGTTTGAGGGATTGATGCAAATAGAAGGAAGTAAGAAAGATTGGGAGCCGCTTGATGCATCCAGCTAAGCAACTCCTTGTCCTGCTTTCTAACAATTAGCAGTTCACTTAAACATAACTAAAGACTAGATTTGGTTTTGTATAATTGAGAAAGCATGAATAGTTAGAAATAGAATATACTTTCGATAAAAAAATTGCCCTCTCAGTGTTCACTTGTACGACAAATAAAGATCGTCCAGGGATTGTGTTACCAAACATGCATAAAAGAAATTTCATTTCTGTAAAGAGCCAAGGCAGATTAAATAAGCTAATAGCGAAGCAGCAGCGAAAGCTTCAGCGATTAAGGCTACCTGTCTACCCGTCAGACTATGGCTCAGGAATACAAGCAGACTTGTAGAATTTTGCTTAATAGTACTTATACAAATAACGTATAAACTAGTCAAACAAAAATGCGCTTATCTAATGCTCATAGAAGCAGTTACTTTGTTTACGACATTATGGTTTTTTTTTAGATATTGCTGTCCCTAATAGATTTTCTCTATAGAAGAGAGACTTGCCGAGCTTGTTGAAGCGAGATAACAAAAAGATATGCTGTTTGTTTGCATGAAGTCATTTAAACAAACCTTAAAATAACAGATTGTTTGCAAACAAACAAATTTACTAAATTATGAGAGCGCAATTTGGGCGGATACTTTTTTCTGGTTCTTGGTAAATCTGTTTAGTAACTCGGCAACCAGGAATATAAATGCATTAAAGCCTGGGCCCACCCACTGCAATTCAGTCCGTTTGGTCTACCGATCAGACTATCTTGATTACTCCCGCGCTTGTACCTTTCTAAACTTTAGGCCCTAGCATAAAATAGATTTTCTCTCATATGAAATTTTATAAAATTACAAACAAAAAAATCAGGAAAAAAATATACTCAAAGAACGCTCATGACATAAAACTTTTTAATGAGACTCCGGAAGTTCCAAGAGATAATAACTTCAATATGCTTCCATGACGAATCCTGTACTGCTTAATAGCTTGATTGGCTTGATAGCCAAAACTAGAAAGCATAGCAACTGCACACTATTTACGCTTGATTCCTTAACTTCTTCCCTTGGACTTCATTTTAGGTCTACAATCTAGACAACAATGCTTTCATATTTGAATTAGCCCCTTGGAGGATACAACAGATTTTGTATATCACGTAATTGCTAATCGTAGTTTTTTGTTTTGAATATTCTTAAGCTTAGCATAAATATCTGTCTTCCTTCGCTCTTTCTTTCGCTTTTTCATCTCTTTTCTCTTCTCTTTTTTTTTATTCGTAAAAGCACACATTATAATATTTGCAGTAATGCATAACAATACAGATTTTAGCAATAATCATCAGCATAGTCATCCTGAATCCAATAGTATCTTTAACAAATCAATAGATGAAAAAAATTTACCTTCTTCGACCGAAATCATTGCACAAAGCACAGAAAATACACTACCGGATGAACTCAGTCCTACTATAGCTAGTCCGAAAAGACACAGTACTGCCTCTTCTTCATTCTATGAGCCATATTCCGTTTTTAGCAAAAATGAGAAAATGGTAATTGTGCTAATTGCTTCCATCTCTTGTTTCTTCAGTCCATTCTCGGCCAACATCTATTTTCCAGCACTCACTCTGATCCAAGAAGTAAGTATATCCTTATGCGTATACGTACAACTTAAAGCTAATTTAACAATTGCTTTTCCTTCTTTCGGTCAGGACATGCATATCACCGAACGTATGGTCAGCACCACAGTTACTGTATACATGATTCTACAAGGTATCTCGCCATCGTTTTGGGGCAGTCTAGCTGATAGTTGGGGCCGTCGTCCTGTTTATATCTCAACATTCATGATTTACACATTGGCTTGTATCGGGTTGGCAAACACAGAGAATTACGCAACACTTTTGTCGCTAAGAATGCTTCAAGCGTTTGGAACCAGTTCAGCAGTAGCTGTAGGAGCTGGTACTATTGGTGACATTGCATCTCCTATTGAACGAGGTGGTTACATGGGTATCTATACTATGGGCTCTATGTTGGGTAGTTGTCTGGGTCCACCTTTAGGTAAGTTAGACATTACTAAGTGCGATTTGTTACTTATTTTCTTCCAAAAAAATCTAGGTGGTCTATTGAGTTACCAATTGGGTTGGAGGTAAATCAAGAAATGTTGATATATTTGTTGTTGTCTCAAAATTAAGGTTCTTATCTGTGTTATTTTTTTTTTGCCTTAGATGGGTCTTTTGGGTCTTGGCTATTATGGCACTCGGTCTTTGGATTGTTCAAATCTTTTGCCTTCCCGAAACACTTCGATCATTAGTCGGAAATGGAACAGGTTATGCCAATCCTACACCTATTCAGTACTGGAGACACAAGAAGAACCAAAACAAAGAAAAGAAGACTGATCAACGTCAAGGCATTGAGGAAGAGATGATAGAAGGATCTACTGTCTCAACCAAATCAAATCAACTCTCAGACCAATCTTGTTTAAGCTTGTCATCTGATACAACAGCAGGCAATCACAGCAACAACAATAAAGGAATTGATGAGAAGCAAACATATGTCAGCAACAGCGATAGTGGTATATTGAAGCCAGATTGTATAAATGACCTGAAGATAAACCATCAGAATCAAAGCGATAAAAAACAATGGAAGTTCCCTAATCCATTCCAATCACTTACTTACCTCAAGGAAAAGGACGTCGCTGCTCTATTAATTTACAACTCAATGCAATACGCTAGTCTTTATTGTGTACTTACCAGCTTGACAAGTTTGTTTTCTGATATTTACAAATTGAATGTATTCCAAATTGGTCTCTGCTTCCTTTCAGGTGGTCTTGGTGCTACTATAGGTTCCTTCACATCAGGCAAGGTCCTTAATTGGCGATTCAAAAAGATATCAAACCAAATGAATCTCAGTGAAGAATATGCAAAGAGGTACGGTGTATACGAAAATATTTGAGGAACAGATGTCTACTGCTATAGAAAATGCTGACTTTGAGTATGTAACTTTAAATGAAAATTTTAGAGCAAAGATCGACCCCGAATTCCCAATCGAAAAAGCTAGAATGGAAATCACTTGGATATGGGGAATCATATTCAATATATTTATGGTTGTCTATGGTTGGTGCTTACACCAGAGAGTTCATATAGCTATACCACTTGTCATCAATTTTATTTGTAAGCATTGATTCAGTGAATATATTATTCCATCAAACTAACATCAAATGTGATAGTATCTTATAACTCAACCTGCATTCTTAATGCCTGTAACACACTTCTGGTAGACTGCTTTCCTAAAAACTCGGCCGCTATTATTGCTGCAAACAACTTGACAAGGTTAGAAAAAAAAAGAAGAAGAAGAAAAAGGTTATTTGGAGAAGAATATTGACTCAATTTTTTTTTCGTTTATATTTCAGATGTTTGTTGGGTGCTGGCGCTGTAATGATTGTAGAACCTGCGATATCCAAAATGGGCGTTGGATGGTTTTTCACTATGATTTCTTCAATATTGTTTGTGTCAAGAATATCAATTGTAATCTTATTGAAATTTGGACCGAAATGGAGACTCGAGCGTTTAAAGAGACAACAAGAGGCAAGCACTTAAATTAGTTTCATTCCCTTATTTTTCTTTTTATTAGAACTCTTTTTTTTTGTTGATGTAATATTGTAAATAGAAAATAAAAATGCGTTGCATTTGAGTATGATAATATAAAACATACAAAAGAATAGCCTGGCGTATCTTTTATAACATGATCGACTTCAAATACAGACACTGTTTTTTTGTTTGTAAACATAAAGGGAATGTGATAACAAACTATGACAAAATAAAGAACATCTTTGCAGTTCTCCTCTCTTAGCAAAATATATGGTTTAGATCTTTTTCGAATAACTTAATCTTCACAAACTTCAACACAATAACATCATATAACGCTGATTACAGCACATCAATCAAGTGAGATACTCCTGGCTTGCAAGCTTTCTATACTTTGAAAAAATTACAAGCGACCAATTAACTTCACTATCTCTCTCTTCATAATACAGCCATTAAGGGATATAGAGAGCACTATGCACTGTTTCCAAAATAAAATCAGAGTCAAACTGATAACTATCAGTTTTGAAAGATACAAGTCTAAACACTCATTTCAATCATAGTTCACCAGAAGCAAAGATTAGATCCTATTCTCATAAGTAAGCTCTTAGTAAGTTCTAATAATCTTAAGAACTGCTCCAACTCTTGTTTTTCTAATTGATATGTCTTGTCAGTCAAAGTGCTTAAAGGTTTTTTGACAATAGATAAAATGGAAAAATAAGAGGAAAACTCCTCTTCCTCCTAGCTGTTACTTCACATCTATCGAAGCTACTAACCCACTCTTAAAGGTGACCCACTAGCAAAACATCTAAGTAAGTTTGTGCCCCGACCATTTAATGGGTCATTAGTTATGGTTATAGATTCTACCGAAAAAGCTAAAGTCACTCGGATGAATTGCTCTGCTTAATAGAGTTACAGTAGCCAATGTACCTAGGTACATTGGGCTGATCATAAAAAAATATAAGTTAAAATACCGAGGACCAAGTTTGTCTATTTAAGGTGCCATATCTAATTCACAAAAGAATAGCAAAAGGAAATTCAAGCAACGTATTATCTGTGTGCTTATCAACTTATGCGTATAGTCTTCTTGGATATAAACAAAACAACTCAGTTTCGTCTTTAATAAGATAGTCTTTAGTCATTGCTGGCAAACTGCCATAATGATCCCTAACTTTGCTTACATTATCTTAATCAACGATCGCAAGATGCAATCCGATTTACAATGCACTGTTTCTTCTTTTGATTTTAATCTCCATTAGCGGATTGGTAGTGCATCCAAATTGTATTTCTTGGAAAGGCTCTATTCAGGAGATGCAGTTTAATCGTGCACCGACCATAAGCTCGCAGAAATCAACAGATTTTTTTAACTTGTTTGTGTAAACTAAGCTTACTTCAATTAGGCCATCCGTCTGGTTATTAGTTTGAAAAAGTTTTTCAATTTAGCTGACTGCACTGTTTATTTGGAATTATATTCGTATGCGGATCGATCAATTAGAAGATTGGCTTTATTGACACAGCTCGGGCACAAACATAGGAAGCTTTTTCATTAAATAGCTTTTGCATAAAGGAATCATTTACGACATAAAAAGCTTTTAGCTCTACTACCAAATATATAAAGTGGGTTTGTGATGAATTACAAAATGTTGAAACAGGTTGTCATCTTGTAGTATTATCATCTCAAGCAGACAAAAGAATTGACTGTTGACAGTGCTTGCAGTATAAATATCTCCTTTTCTTTTGTTTCTTAGTCTTTGTTTGCTAATATTTTGAACGTTTTATCGCTGCTTTTCTCTTTCCCTCTTTTTCCTCTATTTCTCTCTCTCTCTCTCTCTTTCATAAAATTGCTTAGGAAAAAACAAGGAACACAGCACAATGAATATCTCAACTAGAGCTGCATCAAAATTTATCGCTGTAAATTTTTTTAATCGAGCTAGAGTCGTTTCTCATCAATATATACTTAAAAGACATCATACGATCGAACTCATGACAGGAGAATATAGTGATCTCGGCAGTCGACTCAGACTCAACGAAGAGAAATACTGCGATATGTATAGCACAGCTTTCAAACAGCCATTTCAGGATGCTTTGAAATCGATCTCTGAAGAAACTAAAAACAAAATAGACAAATCGCATATGATGGTGAGCCAAGTTCAGTCAAAGTTCCTCAAAGATTTGGTTGCTATGTTGAGACCCAATCGAGTACTCGAAATTGGTGGCTTTACTGGGTATTCTGCTGTTGCTATGGCTTCGGCTTTAAGACCCAACTCAAAGATCACTTCACTTGAACTTGAAGAAAAGCACATTGAGGTTGCAAGACGACATGTAGCATCTGCTAACATTCAAAATTTGATTGAATTTAGGCAAGGGCCTGCTCTTGAAAGGTAAAATAAAAAAAAATTATATATATTTTGCATGCAAAAAAGAAAGTGTAACATAAAGCTAATTTTTTTAAGCTTACATGAATTAGCTAAAGAAAAAGTTCAATATGATTTCATTTTTATGGGTAAAGAACAACTTATGTTTAGTTGATGATTTGATTTGACTGTTCTTTCAAAAAAAAATAGATGCTGATAAAGGTGGTTATGTAAGATATTTTGATGCCATTATGGAGCATGATATGTTGTCAGAACAAGGCGTTCTGCTTGTTGATAATGGTAAGCAATTCAACTCCTACAATGCTCTCAACAAAAGAATAACACGTATTACGATAGTACTTTTCTTTGGTCAAGTTCATAAATTGGTACCTGAATGTAATGTAACTAAAGACACTTATGCAGAAGGCTCAAAGAACACTAAGAAGATGGCTGCAAAAGTCCATCATTTCAATGAACACGTTGCAAATGATCCCAGAGTAGAGTGTACTATTTTACCCATTTTCGATGGTATTACTGTGATTAGAAAGAAATAAAGAAATAATGCAGTCTGAAAAAAGGAGTCATTCTCTGTGACACTTAGTACTATGATTCTTTTTTTTTCTTTCAATAAAAAGAGTGTGTTATACTAAAAAAACACACAAAGAAAAAGAAAAGAATGTCTAAAGCAAGCGAAGTCTATAACTATGCTGATAACGGGCTAAATACACTTTCAACTTTGAGACAAGTGATGCTACAGATCATAGAAGCGGTATCATCAGCATCAGCATCATCTCTCACTGTCGAGCCTGATCTTGTATCGCTTCAGAAATTACGAAAAGAATACGAGCAATTAATGGCTGCGTTCAAGTCAACAGTAGAATGGTTAGACACCAACCAGTTAACCGAACAAGACTTACAGGCTAAATTACCGGAGCGAGAGACAAAATTAAAAGAAAATGCTGAACTAAAAGAGGTATTGTGCCCCATAGATAAAGTAGTAAAGCGTTGTCTAAAAAGACCCTGAAATAGGAATCTGCTCGTGTCAACGACCAACTGAAGCGTATGCTTAATCAGTCTTATGCCCTTCAGCTTCAAATCGAGATGCTACTCAACTCTTCTCAAGACATCAGCCTTGGATAAACATCATAATAAACTTTTAGCTATTCAAATGACTCACATTGTAAGTCCTTCTACTCTCCTTTTTCGATAGCGCATTTGTTCTCAGAAGAAATCGATGTTTTGTGCTCCCCCGCCCCTTTATCTCTTTTTCTTTGTCATAAAGGCAAAAAGATATCTGTATCACTTGCCTTTTTGGTAGAACAAAGGATGTCCAATTTCTATATATTATTTTATGAAATAAGCAGATAGAATACTGGAAGAAGACAATACAGTCCTCATAATCATAAAGTAGCCTGAGTCGCCATGCAAAGAAAGAGTAGATTACTAATTCTTGTATTATCAATCTTGTCGTTTGCTCTCAATAGCATGGCTACGTTATTGGAGTCAGGCAATATGCAACTCAATTATGAAGTACTAGGTCTTAACAACAGAGAATCAAAGCCACTTATTCTTCTGCTCCACGGTGCTGGTGGCGACTTGCATCATTATGATAACGTAACTCAAAAGCTTGTAAAGAAAGGTTACCGCGTCTTGTTGATGGATATCCGATACCATGGTCTATCTCAGCCTATTTCTAAGGAAGAGCCAGTCACCTTTGATTTCGGCGATGTTCTAAAGGATGTGGATCAAGTTTTGACACACGTGATTC
Organism: Choanephora cucurbitarum; assembly: GCA_025331435.1. Lineage (NCBI taxonomy): Eukaryota > Fungi > Mucoromycota > Mucoromycetes > Mucorales > Choanephoraceae > Choanephora > Choanephora cucurbitarum. The sequence goes on along the minus strand of JAIWNI010000011.1, from coordinate 134,049 downwards.
AGCAGCATTACACTTCTAAAAAAACCCATTCGCTGTATGTAGGCGGTCTATCTATGGGTGGCATGATTACTCTGATGTTTGGAGAGGAAAAGGCAAAGACCAACTATAAATGGAACAACATAGAATTGAAAGGGCTAGTGTTGATGGCTTCAGCTGTTCCAGGTATGCAGATAGAGCGATCAGGTTGGGAGGCTTACCGGGACAGAACAGCTACTTTGGACTACCTTCAATGGAGCAAGCAGGCTATTGTTCAATCTTCGATTACCAAAAGGGGACAAACTGAAACTGCACGCGCTCTGGAATTGATATCTGACAAAGCTCTTTATGAAGTTATGGTGAATATCGCCTTGCAGTTACCTAGCCCTACGAATCCACCTATCGCTTACAAACCCAGGGTTCGTCTACCTATGCTTTTACTCATGCCTGAACAGGATTCATTAACAAGACCCGAGATGGAATTATTGCATAAAACTAATCGCCAGAACAACATTTCAAGCCGATTTGTCTTGGTACCCAACTCAGGTCATATGGTGATTTTGGATCAAAGTGAAGCAGTATATAAGCAGATACATAAATTTTGTTCATAGAGTCTATATTTCTTTTTCTGTATAATTCATAGAATAAACTCAATAAAGCTACAGTTCTAGATTTTAAATAAAGTGCTAGTTTCTAAAACTATATTGTCAGTGATTCAAACTTTTCTTAGCTGCCTTTTATCTTGATGTTCTGTTCAACAAAAAAAAACTTCAAGATCATCTTTCTATCTAGTATTTGAATCATTGCTACGCTATATAGACGTGTTGCTCAAATCGGTCCAAGAACTGAACTTTAACCAAGCGCTGTACATATTTATCTGTTCATGGCCTTTATAAATAAAAGTTGAGAGTAGCTAACTCAGTTAGATTCCTACATAATTTGTCCAAATTTGTTGTGGGATAAATTTTATCCGAAAGAGTGTTTGACTATCTCAGAAAAGAGGGAAAGAGAGTATAAGAAGATCAACAATTGGGTCGTTTATGCATCTTGAGTAAAACAGCTCTCTTTTCTTAGGACAGCTACGACAAAGTTCCCCTCTCTGTCTCCCTCTTTTAGATTGATTCTATGATTTGTTGCAATTCAGGATTTTGGAAACTTTTGATTTTTCGGACTGTTTTTTTTTGTAATAACTTGCAAAAGGAAAGGCGCACTAATAATTTCTCCCCCACTTTCTCTCATACACACACATCACTTAACATAAAAAATACATCACTTAACCTATATTTTCGGACACACACAAACAGCATAAAGGATGAATAAGAGAAACTTGGCACAACTTTCGAGTCTTCAAGAAGCAGAAGAATATGCCAAATCGCTAGCTACATCTGAAGGCTACAATCTCAGTAGACGTACATCTCAACTCGATCCCAGTAAAGGAACAAGGCATATTGTTCTAGGTTGTGTACAAGGTGGCCACTACCGAGTTACTTGGAAAGAAAAATCAACCACACATCCAAAGAAACGTGATAGTATCAAAGTAGGCTGCAAATACTCTATCCGTATCACTGAGAAAGATGATTGCTGGTTCATACGCGTTCCTAAAAACCCTCACAACCATGAGCCAAGACCATTTAATAAAAGAACGAAAAGAATAGCTCAAAATGAAACAGGCGATCAAACACAGTCCCCATTGATCGATCAAAATACGATAGAAGAAGACGTTGTTCGGCATTTGGTAGCTGAGGTAGCCAGGTTAGAAAGACGCGAGTACCAAGACAATACAGATGAAGGCCATTCACTGGCAACTTTTCAACTAAAGCAAGAATCAACTGATGCTTTCCAATTGAAACCGGAAGAGCAAATGAGCATTGAACAAGCAGTGATTTCTACACCTCTCTGAAATGTATATCTAATAATTATCTCTTAAATAAAACTGCGAAAATCTCATTTTCTTTTTTATTTTATTTCTGAGCTTGAGATGAGGAGAGGAGTAGGCATCGCAAAAGTTGACTATAGGAAGCGCACAGAAGTAAGTAAATAAGACGTTTATAGCTCAATATAGCCATATAACTGTTTGTTTGCTTTAGCAAGACTATAAGCAAATTGGTAGTTCTTTAGCAGCTAAAGAACTTGAACAGGTAATACAAGACGAACGATAACAATAAAGATAATCAATACTCGAGCCATTCTATCATATGTACATTACTCTTACATCATTTGGAATTATCATACAGCTTCAAAAGCAAATGGAAGTCTTTAAAGTCAATTTACAAGAATTTGCACAAAAACATCGCAAAGATATTCGAAAGGATCCTACTTTCCGAGCTCACTTTCAACGCATGTGTGCTAATATTGGAGTAGACCCTTTAGCCTGTGAGTCTTTTTATTGCTGTTTAAATCGAATCTATCAGAAATAACTAATGCTTTGTTTTCTTTTTGTAAGCAAATAAGGGGTTTTGGGCAGACTTATTAGGTGTTGGTGATTTTTATTATGAGCTTGGAATTCAAATCATTGAAGCTTGCATTTTAAGCAGAGCGAATGATGGCGGGTTAACTGAGTTGAGCGAAATTATGCGACGCGTACAAACCATGCGAGGAGGAAACTATGGCAAGAACAAAGAACAACAACAGATTTCAGAAGATGATATTACTAGAGCCATCAAAACATTGACACCTCTGAGTGGCGGTTATGAAGTGCTGCAGATTGGTGAGAGGAAACTCGTTCGTTCTGTGCCTAAAGAACTTGATAAAGACCAGGCAGCTCTCTTATTGCTTGCACAGGTAAGACTCTTTTGTGTATCTTGTTGACTAAAGCATTTATGTGTTTCTTGTAGAAAACAGGCTATGTTGATCATGAGATGATCAGAAGCCAATTAGGATGGACCATAGAGAGAATTGAAACTGCAACAGTAAGTTGATACTATGGGATTTGGTTTCATTTATATTAAACAAAAAATTAGCAACATTTACTTCAAGATGGTATTGCATGGCTTGATCGATTTGGTGATAAAGATTCATATTGGATACCCAGTTATTTCATTGGAAATAATAGTTAAGGAAGAACCATATATAATAAAAACAATAATATTTACATAAGATAGGATAACCAAAGAAATATATACAAAAAGGTGATGAAATAAATGTAGATAACATATTTGATATAGGAGTAACAAATAAATAAAAGAAGGCGAGGAAAGGCTATTGAATTAATGTCCTTAACTAGGCACTGACCATCCACAAGGCTAGGAAGACCACCAATGTACAAATAGGGATACAGAAAATGCCATAGCTCCAGAACAAAACGTTTAGCATCTCTTGTTCGAATGCACCATTTACTTGTGTGATTTGTGCTAGGTTGATAGCTGTAGGTGTACAACCTACTATCACCATACTTACAGTAAAGATGGGATCTTCTGCCAATTTGGAGAAGACGCCACCCCATTTATGAAATGCAAAGACAAGTGGAAGTACACAAAGAGGGACCAAGACCATACGAACAAATATCGACAGAAATACAGGTTTGCGATTTCTCCTGTCTTGAGATGGTTGCGTCTCTTGTATATGTTTTAGTTGAGCGCCTAAACAGACAAGTACGAGAGGCACAGACACTTTGCCACATGAATCAATGGCTCTTGTAAAAGTTTGATGCAGGAAGCCTTTGTAGAATACATGCTTCACGGATGGTATAAGGCCTACAAAGAGAGCAAGTAGTGCTGCATACAAAGGTGGTGACATGCATTGTTGGATCGATTGAAGTAGCTTTAGAAGTCGGCTTTTGAGACTAACTGATGCATCTGACAACTTTACTGAATGATCAGAGACCATAGTATCATGGCTACCTGAACTGCTGGATGAGGTTGAACCATAGCATTGACGATTGGACCGTTCTGACAAAACAGATTCCTCATCCTGTGAATTTCTCAATGTATCAACACTATCACTATCTTCTTCGTTTTTCTGCTGTAACAAGTTATATCCATATGACCATCGCAATATGTTTCCAAATAAGCCAAAAAATAGCACGTAAGATATACCACTGTTGATTTTTAAGGAAAGTGATTCAGCATAAAAAGAAAGAACGACAATGAGTTAGACTTGTGTTCCAAATGAACCTTCTCCCCAAAAAATGCCTACCGAGCTGATATGCTTGACTGAGAATCATCTGAATCCCAATATAATTTTTTGCCTGCCTCTGATACAGCCAAACTGGCGATGATAGCTACAGGCAATGAATTTGCATTTGAAAACATTACACAGGCAGAAACAAATCGTTTATGATGATTCTCTACTCGAAACAAGGAACAAACAATATAGGAAATCGTCCAAGAGATTGAAACAAAAAGTACATAAAAGACAGGAATGGACCAAAAATCTATCAAGCGTTCTACAGAAATGACTGAGGCAATATTGGAAAAGAGCAGACAAGGTGTGAAGAATGTAAGATTAAGTCTTGAAAGCCACTGTTGTTGTTGTTGTTGTAATATATTTCTTGATCAGATATAAAATAGCATGCAATATGTGGCAATCTTACTTTTTGTTTGTCATTTTCCATATAGCCGAATTTCGATAAGATTGCGCCAATAAATACTATCACCATCACTTGTATGATGGACTCTAATGATATAAGCTTACAATACAAAATATAAATACAAATGTATAATCTACCTGTAAGGATGCCAAAATAAGCTCTAACATTTTTTGTAAGTCTATTGTCTATGTCTAAGTGCAAAAGAATAAAGACAATTAAAGCAAAAAACAAAAGAGAGAGCAAGTTTGATAGCTTTATATTTTTAAAAAAGGAGGGGAAAAATGACAATTATGTATTTTGAGCATTGAATGATGCAATTTTCATGCTTCTCCGACCTATCCTTTTTTTCTGAAAAGATACTTGACCCTTTAGAGATAATGGTAATTATGATGCATTCAAATGACCCATGGAAATGCTAAGGGGATAAAATTATTTACAGTTTTACTAAATGTAGAAACAAGGTTTCATTGTTTAGATACGAGTACGTATCTTTGGTCTCATGAACCCATCATATCCATTTCTATGTGAGTCTGCTGAGCTCATGAATAGGTTGGTTCATTTGATCAATTATACTACTACGACTTCGGGACAGAAATCAGGGGAGTAAAAGGAAATGAACACTGACGCTTAATGACACAAGGTTTTAAAGTTTCGACTGGATCCAATGATACAACACCTTAGGCTTTATATCCAGCATCGAAAAAGAAAGCCTTAAAATCACATTTAATATCGTGGTCTTTTTCAAATTACTCTTATTCATGCTGAATTAAGATCAATAACTATTGATCTCACATTAGGGCTGCCCTCATAATAAAAGAAACCTGGCAAAGTAAAATCCTTCTTTCTTGTTAGTAGAAGTAAAAGAAGTATGTCGCTTATAATGCGACAATTGGATTTAAAATTTGAGAGGAAATAAATCTTATTGGTCATGATAAAGACATACACTCTACCGGGTTGGAGTAGCTCGAATAGCAACAAAGATAGTCAAGCAAAAAAGAACTAATGAACCAGACAAAATTCTGGAAGAAAAAAAAAAGGTGGAACACATCAAGGAAAGGGATAACAAATGTATGATTCATGAAACACTATCGGATGATTATAACAAGAGAAGTTAGATAACACTAGGGAGCTAAGAAAGGCTAATGCATTTTTAATGAGCTAGTAATAATTAGCTTGACTATATATTAACAGAGGAAAAAAAAAAGGCACAAAAGGCATCTGCTATTGAAGTAGGTGTTGGATAAAAAACAAAACAGGCAAACAAAGCAAGAATAAAAAAATCATGCAGGTGGAAGAGTAGTCTGTTTTCAGACAACAGTATACACTTCCTTATGGGTATTCAATAGGGACCACGAAATGAACTACTCATACTGTCAAAATGCCAATCTCACAAAGAAAAGATTTTGTTAACCTAGACTTTTCTTCAAGGTTTTTATAAGAACAAAATGGCTATCTATGACAAACAATATATAAGTCAACAAATATGGTTATTGCTGATTAGCTCTGTATTGCTATATATGAGCCACCAGCTATGTAGCACTCTTCTCCGTTTTCATGGCCTAATTTATAACTTTACATAATCAAAAGCTGCTTGATCTCTATTGTATCATACAAGTAGTAAGTGAGAGTGAGTAAAGGTAAGACTCAATTTCGAACTGAAATATAAGATGGGTTTTTAAGATGTACTGAACAAAGTTCTAATTATTGAATAATCGAATGACTTGGCAAAACAGATATTGGGGCAGTGATTGTTAGGCCACCGAATTTGGTGACTATAACAAAGATGATATTTTATAGTTGCCTTCTTGCCATCACATCATTTGCTTTCGTTTTTTTTACGATTAGATTTACCAGTGCTACGCTCCTGAAGTGCTGTTGGTTAACCGCTGCGTCTTTGCTTTTTTCAAGTCGGCGTGTTCTTAATTCTTATCTCGTTTTAGATTTCTGCTGTATTATGAAAGTCGCTTTGGATGAGACGCATATATTTGTCATGGCAAATGCGTAGAAGCTCTATTATAGGTCATATATAGCATCAGCTACTACTTTCTTTTTGTGTAATAGACAAACTAATATGTAATGTTCAGGGATAACTAAATCCCATATAAATTCAACAAACTAGTATATAGACCTATGCTAATCTTATTGTATGGCTATAACTATTTTGACCCTACCATGGTTGTTTCAATATACCATTGCGTCCTTGAACTTAACAGGATTACTTGGGTTCCTTTTGCTTTTGAGCACATAAAATAACTTGCAGAAAAAAGAACGCCAACACTAGTACAATTTTACTAATCAATCTTCAATTTCTACTTGATTTTTTGTGAGAATTTATCGGAATTTGTTCAGGTCAAAATATAAATTGCAGTTGAAAGATTAGGAAGCATACCGCACCTTCTAAGTCTTCCCCTTTTAATAACTTTCTTCTAAAAAGAAAAAAGGAAGCTATTTAAATATTTAGGCTGTATCTTATTTAAGCTTTAGGGGACGACAAGGCAAACTGATATTCTGACTATAATGATCTGCATGTCGTTTTTTGCCTTAACTAGAAAGTAAAAGAAAAACGTGATCATAATTCCGAAAACAACACAAATCAAAAAAAGAACCGTGAAGCTTTGTTAGTATTACACACAAAAATTAAGTCTGGTTCCTTCCATACTATTTCTAGAAAAAGATTACACCATCAAAAATTCGGTTATGTGTTCAAGAACCAAAGACTGCAATGTTAGAGTGGCTCTTTATTCAAATATGTCGGTATCCTCGAGCTAGAACACAGTTGGATTTCACAAAGATTTTGGAAATGGACATGGCCACAAACACTAACTTATCTCCTTCAACGGCCTTTCTCTTTCAAACTTTTCTCAAAATTACTCACTAGGATTGAGTTCGCAGAAATGTAGAACGCGTCCTCTACATATTTATATCCCTAATTAACAATTAGATTCTCAATCCGATCTGAGACATGTATAGGAGTATCACCCATAACTGGTTACTGCTATCTCGTTTTAGAACTGAGCCTTCCATGCATGTGAACAGATATTACAAGGCAGCACATATTACTTTATAGCCTATTCATACCTTGAAGAATCACTGTTACCTTAAACTTACAGAGCTGTGTGATAGTACATGCATTACTGTAAGCCGAGTTTAAAGCTCAAGCTTTGACAACACTAACCTAAATTTAAAGGCATATACTGCTTTTTCTTGTAATGACTTTTGACAGTTTTCCTATTGCACAAGTTATGAGCTTGTAAAGACTCATGATGAGCAAGCATTTATCATGCATATTTGAATGTCCTACCTGGTTTTGTGAAATACAGAAGATGGCACGTCCGTCTTCATTTATTAAACTAACTAATATCTGAACAACATTTCTCATCCGTCCTTTTGAGTTTATCAACATCACTATCGATTTGATGAGAATTACCGCTCTTTTTCTTACGCAAATGAAGCGCAGGAATCAAGTTCGCTGACTTTCTTACCGAACAAGCAGCTTCAACCTTTCCAACAAAAGGCCTTCTCAAACACAATCATCAAATTAGCAGAGATTGACAATTGTCAGCCGTCTAGGAACTAAATAGCTTTAGACTAAGCTGTTTCTGTCTTTGTGAGCATTTTGCAGGTTGTACCTACTTCAGCCCCCTTACATTATTTGAGCTCCTTTATACTTTTAGTTGACACTTGATTGGGTAGCATATCTTTATGAAAGCTGATGGCAGCATACTAGTGCAATTCGAATTTTTCGGTAGAGCAATCTGAGTTTTTTCTTGTACAATCTGTTTCAGGAAAAGGTGTATTCTTAGTAACATCTTTTATATGCATATCTTTTATCCATGCAGAGGACAAAGCTTAAATTAAGAAACAAGCTTGAGATGCAGTATCAGTTTTGCCAGAGACACGAGGAAGGTTTTCAAAGTAGTACAACCCTTATAATTATTATATGACAATGTTACAATAAGAATTGATCAGTTTCCTAATGCTTAAATGCTTTCTTAAAACAAAAGCGTGTAACAGGTTACAAAATATTAAAAATTAAAACTATTTTTAACACCTATCTACTTTTCTATCTTCATTGTCTTTTCTTCTTCTTTTTTATGTCTTAAAGCATATACATCTTTCTTAAGACTCATCACATTCCTTTCTGCTTAGACCATATACCACTCATTTTTGCATACCATATATTTAACTAATAGTTTTTGTTTGCCTGTCAACCAATTCAGTGCATAAAAAAAACACTTATTGACAAGCTCCCTTTTCCTTTATCTCTATTTTTTTTTATTATATAAACAGTGTCCATTGATACCAATAGTAACCTCCTTGACATCCAATAACCCCTGATTCCATAAAAAGAAAATATTGAGCAGTAAGCCTAATCTTAAGGGAAAATCTGAAAACTATTTTTTTTCCTCACACTTTCTCTCTTTCATAATTTCTTAAGTTTTTATTCGGGCCAAAGCTTAAAATTCATGCTATTAAAACAATGATTGCATCCACACCAATGTCATGCAACTCTATTACCGAGAGCTCTCAATCAACAGCAGTTCAAGTGGGTAAGTATGAACAATACATTTTCTCAAAGACGGAAACAAAGTTCAGTATGACTCATGTTAAATAATAGCTTTACGAGTACGGCCTTTAACACGGCAGGATAAAGCTCAACCTCGATTTTCGAATTCAACTGATTCTGATGTTATAAAAACATTCGAAAATTCAGTAGCCATTATTCCTCATCAAAAGTCCTTTCAGTTCGATCATGTATTTGATTCTTCAAGCAGTCAGAAGGATATATTTTCAGCTGTTGGATCGAAACTAGTTGACAGGTTTTTGGATGGTAAATATCAAACAAACAAACAAACAACCATACAAAGATCAGTGTAACTCACGCAGATACCTTATAGGCTATAATGTTACTATCTTAGCTTATGTAAGATTTCCTAACAGATATTTGATTTTGAAGTCTAAAATAGAAATGTATTTATCTCTTCTTCTAACATATAGGGACAAACATCTTCTGGAAAGACTTATACAATGGGAACAGCACTGGACAGCCAAAAAAATTCGAATCCAGAACAAGAAGGTAACACCAAATTAGACAAATGGAATATGATATTTAACTAAGGGTTATAGGCATCATTCCTCGTGCGATGTCTGCTTTGTTTGAACAGATAGAGAAAAGTCAGTCATCAAACAAAAGCAGCAGTACTCATTCAGGGATTAGGCGCATTCCATCACTCTTGTCTACAACAACTGGCACTAGCTTTGTGTCACGAATGTCTAAACAACCTGGCCCAAGTGCAAAACTAAAGCCAGCCTCTACTATTTCTCGTCGTGGTTCAAATATACCTCCTACTTCTTCTGAACCACCGCAAAGTGACAAGGCAACAAGATATACAGTGCATGTCTCATTTATTGAAATATATAATGAGGAGCTAATCGATTTGCTAAATCCTGCTCCTGCTCATGAAAAATCACCTATCACTATTAGAGAAGATGCCAAAGGTCACATCATTTGGACTGGTTTGAAAGAAATACCTGTCAAGAGCACAAACGATGTCTTAAGGTATAAATCACTGATCAAACACTTTTGCTTGATATGAACCAAAAATTTAATGCGTTAATGATAATTTAGACATCTTCAAACGGGAACAGAAAATCGAGCTACAGGTTCGACTGACATGAACGCAAAATCATCCAGATCTCATGCTATTTTCTCAGTAACTCTCAAACAAGAAAAATGGGTTTCTTCAGGAAACACAGCATCAGAAACATCCAGTACGAGTCGATCTAACAGTCGCTCAATGCAGCGACAAAGCACGCTCAATGTAAAAGCCATGATAGGACAAATGGAGAGACGCAACTCCGTAACAGAAGAAAAGCAAGGAGAATGGATAGTGACACAATCAAAATTTCATTTTGTCGATTTGGCTGGTTCAGAAAGACTAAAAAGAACAGCTGCTCAAGGTGACCGAAGAAAAGAAGGAATCAACATCAATGCAGGTCTATCGGCCCTTGGCAATGTGATTTGTGCGCTCTCTGATCCTCACAAAAAACCAGTACATGTTCCTTACCGTGATTCCAAGTTGACGCGTTTACTACAAGACTCACTGGGAGGCAATTCAACAACACTTATGATCGCCTGTATCAGTCCTGCAGAAGCCGACTTGATAGAAACAGCCAATACGCTTAAATACGCTTGCCGTGCTCGAAGTATTCACAACAAAAGCGAGAAAAACGAAACAGAGGAGTGGATGATAAGTGATAATGTGGACTATCTTCGACAACTTATTACGAAACTAAAATCTGAAATCAAGAGCTTAAGGACCAGCTCCCGCAGAACACCTTCGCCACACTCTTCAGCAAATAAATCTTCAAAAACAAAGCATGTCAATTCTTCAAATTTTCGAGCTGCATCGTCATCCACCTCATCTCTTACCAATGACAGCGATGTATGCCTATCTTATAACTCTTCTGCGACCACTCAAAATACTACATTTGAGGAACCTGCTTTTTCAGAAAGTTGCCATGATCAAGAGAATAGCAACGATACAGCTGCTTTACTATCTGACCTTCGTCGCCAAGTAGAAGAACTTCAAAACGAGCTCTCCGTTACACGCGAGCGCAATCTTCATGTAGAAATGGAGCTTTCGCACTTAAATGTAAAGAGTCGAAGCGGAATATCTAGTCCTGAAGAGTTTCAGCACTTAGTTGAACCTGTCATTGAAGAATACGAAAAATCAATATCTGGTCTAGAATCACAGTTAGCTGCGGCAAAGACAGCTTTATCGCAATCTGATCAAGTGCTGTCGGTACAGCAAGCTAAAATAGCAGAATATCTCCAACTCCAAACAAGCGAGTCTCAAGCAATTCACGATCTCAAGTCTCGCCTTTCTGCTGCTCTTGAGCGTGAACAGTCTTCTGAAACCTACTGTACTGAACTTGAAGCAAAACTTCACAAATCGATTGAAGAAGCGCAAAAGGATCAAAAAGTACTCTCTGAACTTCGTGAAAAAATTATAAAATTCAAAGAAATGGACTCTCAAACAGAAAAATATATCTCTGACCTGGAATCAAGACTGTCATCCTCTGAATCGGAGCGCGCCAAACTTTCTGAAGAAGTGGCTGGACTTGCTACTAACAGAGAAAAAGAGCTTTTGTCTGCTCAGGCACTACAACAAAAAGAGTCTATAGAAGAAAAGCTTGGCACAAGTGAAGCAAAATGCAAAGAGCTTGAGCAACAACTAGCAAATCTGAGAGAATATGCCAAGCTAAAAGAAACAGAAAGTGCCGATAATTCTTGCAGAATAAAAGAACTCTCGACATTGTTGGCGCAGAAAGAATCAGAAATGAAAGCATTCGAATCAAAATTAAGTGAAATTGGACAACTTGAAGACAAGCTCTCGCAATTACGCCAAACTCATATACTGGAAATCGAGAGACTTGAAGAAGCTTTGGTTGATCTCAAGGAGACTCACCAGACTGAGTTGCTAGACCAAAATTACCAAGAACAAATCAAAATTGACAAACTTACAGAAGCAAAACACAAACTTGAAATGCAAATGCAAGTACAAGAAGAACAAAACAAGAAGCAAAAGGAGGAAGAAATCGAAAAGCTCCAAGCAGCAATGAATGCTTTATCTTCTGTTGACGAGAGACAGACAGCCCTCATTCAAGGACTCGAATTAAAGTTGGAAGAGACTGACCATCTTTTGAAGAACCTTTACGAGCAATTAGAAGAGCGCGACAATCGAATCAAACTTCTCGAAGTTGAAGTTGCTTCAAAAACAGATGCAGCCACCTATATGCAAAGCCAACTAGAAAATATGCTTAAGCATATAGAAGTTATAGGCAGCGAAAAGAAGGACATAGAGAAAGTGATGCAAGTAATAGAAAAGATCTTGCAATCGCAAGAACTTAAAAACGAAAAGAGCATGGAAGCTGTGCAGGAGATAAAAAATATGTACGAGTACCACAAACAAGAGTTAAGTGAGAAAACGGCAGCCATTGACATACTCAACAGCGAAAAGGAAGAACTTTCGGAACTCCTGAAACATGCCTCGCAGCAAGCATCCCATAGCGATAGCATGATTAAATCTCTAACTATCCAACTTAACGAAGCTCATCAATTGGCTCCCTCGAAGACCATTTCGATGCAAGGCCAGTCTTACTCTAGCTCAGACATATCACTCGAAAATTCTCTTGGTAATAAGCTGGAACAAGAAAACAACTACCTTCAAATCCAAAGGTACCATACTGAAAATGAGGAGCTAAAGAATATTGTGGATAATCTTGAACAGCAAATAAGACACGAGAGAACTTTAGCTTCTAACAAAGACCCTTCCGGTATGATTCTTGGATTGGAATCAAGGTTGGCTCTGGTAGAACAAGCTAAAGTAGAGCAAACTGCTATGTGGAGACAAAAAGCAGAAAAGGTCGAGGAAGAACTCTTTTTATCCCTCAAAGAGAACAAGCACTACAAGGATGTGATTAGCATCTTAGAAACATCTCTTGAACAAACTAAAAAACAGATGAAGAGACAGGACTCTATGTTCAAAACAAACAGCAACTCATCTCTCAACACTTCTAGCTCCAGTCTAGTTGTTGATAACAAACAAGACGACTTGACAACAAATTCAGAAGTTGCAAGCAATAATTCGCTTGATCAACAGGAGCTTGTCGAAAGAATTGTTCAGCTTCAAGAAGACAATAACCAGCTTGTTAGAATTAACGACGACCTTGAATCTCAGCTTGTAATCCAACGTAATCAATCAGCTTTAGAAGTTAAGAATCTAGAACTCGAGTTAATGAAGTTGGCGGCTGTTAATGACCGGCTCGAAAAAGAAATGGAACAGGTTGCACCTCAAAGAAAAAGCCTTTCCGCATTTAACAGAGACTCAAATCACTTTACCTCTCCACCTCAAACTCCTCGCATTTCCTCTCCACCTTTGCTACTTGGTCAAAATAACGGAAGCATGATACACTCTAAGATTCAAAGAGATCTTTCAAGCCCTAGTATATCTAGACTATCTAAATCCGCCTCACTTCGCTCCGTTTCAACTGTTTTAATGGACAACAGTCGTCAACATTTGAGTGACGAAGGCAGAATTGTGTCGTTCTCCTCTTCAAGATCTGATGTAGCTGGTAATCCAAGAGGATCATTAACTGGGCGCCACAGCAAAACGTATTTTGGTTCTACAATTCTTCCTCCTCCCACTGCACCTCCTTGTAATCCACTTCCACCTATCCCATCGCCTTTACCTGCACCTCCTACATCAAGTGAGTCTCTTGTGCAAGAGAATGAAATGCGACTATCTACTTCGCGTCCAAATTCTATCGAGAATTCGAGCCTTCTTAGTCTTCGCCGCCAAGACTCAGTTGCTTCCAGTACCTTCAGCGAAGTGATGAGTGCAAGCTCTATTACAAGCTTTGATTCTGAAAAGTATGATAGAATCATTCGCTCACTACAACGCAAAGCTCAGACTGCTGAAAACGATGTCAAAGCACACCAGGATGTTATTTGCAAGTTAGAAACACAATTGTTGAGATCAGAGTCTTCTATACTTGAAGTCAAAAAGCAATTGGATAAACTAAGTCGAGAGAAGCAAGCATACAACCTCGAAATTAACAATCTGCGTACCCAAGTCAGTCAAATACAATCGCAGCAAATGGCTTCAAATCAAGAATCAATCAGTGAACGCCAGGAATTAGAAAATAAGCTAAAGCAGCAGAGGGAGCTCAAAGAGAAGGCAGAGAAAGCCAGACGTATTCTTGAAAACCGTATGGATGAGCTCATGAACAGAAAAAGCAAATTTATGTGTTTCTAACATCAAACAATTTCAATCAAACCGCAATATCATTGCTCTATGTAAATCCAATCCAATCGTTTGTCAGCACAAAAGCGGCTGCATTCGTATATGTATATTTGTTCTCAATCACTGTAAACCTAATTTTTTAATTAAACTATGAGAAAGCTAAATGTCATAGACAAAGTTTCCTCAAATATAACTATTAGCACATGTGCATTTATGATTCCTGTTTTTTATCTCTATTATATGATTTACATACGCAGTAAACAAAACAATAGGCAAGAGCCTAATGACACTCATGAGGGTAAAAAGTGGTCTGAACTATCTTTAAAACTGCAAATTCAAGTCATTCAATTTCTGAAGGCAGTGTATATTAAGCTATTCTTAAGATAGTTCAGATATCCTTTTATCATTGTCTACCAGTAGCATATAACTAGAAGATGCTTGATTCTTTTTTGGCTGTTTTACCATGGGTAGAGGTGATAAGATGTTCATAGAATCAATGGCTTTAAAATCATATATTGAACGGACTTTGGATAGAATTAGTGGCTTTTTAAATATAGCCTGTAGTGAACTGCGAAAAGCACTTAGTTTGTCTTTACTTACATTATCTCCATGGCCTCAACGATCTGCTTAAAGTCTGGAACTGCTTTCCGTTTAATTGCGCGAACATCCAGCAGACAATACTCCACAGCATCTTCTGAGCGCGTCGAAAGCGCCTTGAATTACTGTCGAGATCTGGTTAGGTAAACAACTACGCGAAATAATCGTTTTCCTACTCAACTCATATAGCAGCTGTAAATTTTTCTCTTTTGCAAGGATAGAAAGCGAGATTATGAAGGTTATCTTTCAACTCCCTTCTTCCCAGCGCACCTAAGAGATACTCAGTATGCTCTTAGAGCTTTCAACGTTGAGCTAGCCTCTATACGTGAAAATGTCTCGAAGCCAGAAATTGGTAAAATGAGAATGCAATTCTGGAAAGACGCTTTAGACAAAATATATGCTGTAAGTAATCTTCGGTTTCAGGAACTACATGATACTGATTTTCTGGTATTTGATGGTAAAAAGGGTCATCCTCCTGAACAGCCTATCGCATTAGCTATTGCAGAAGCATTGAAATCGTCTAAGCTATCCGCTATGTGGATGAAACGCATTATTTCTGAAAGAGTAAGTTATTGAAAAATAAGCAAATTAGAAAGGGGTTACACAAAGCATTTCTCGAAACAACAGATGAGCAACTTGGATGATCACCAATTCATGACTATCAAAGATATGGAAACATACGCTGAAAACACACAATCGAGTCTCTTGTATTTGCAACTTGAATCTTTAGGTATTAAAGATGTCAATGCTGATCACGCCATCAGCCATATCGGAAAGATGATTGGGATATCAATCTTCTTGAGATCTTTGCCTTTTCATATCAGTCAAAAGCGTTTAGTTTTGCCAGCAGAAATTACTGCAAAGGTATTTATCATACATATTGAAACAATCCCAGCAGCATTTTCTTAGAAACCATGAATATAGTATAATATTGTTCAAGAAAACGTCTTTCGCGGAGAGGCTGAAGGAATGGAAGACGCTATATATGATGTAGCGACAGCCGCATATGATCAGTTGTTAACTGCTCGTTCAATTATGAATCAGATACCAGCAGATGCGTTTCCTGCATTTCTTTCAGCTGTATGTACTATATGTTGGACAATTTCATCATTTATTAATGCATTCAATTTTAGGTGCCACACATTAAGTTCTTGGAAAATTTGGAGAAAACCAACTTTAATATTTATGATGCAAAACTGCAAAAGAAAGACTGGAAGTTACCGATTACTATGTACAAAGCTTATAAGACACAAACGATTTAAGCAGAGCCATGTTTTGTAAATATTATAGAAGCCGCTTTTGAAAAGCAATAATTTTTGCAAGGATGTTTGAAGAAGTCTGCACTATCCAAAATATTATGTTAATCGCACAATAAAAAAAAAGAGATATTGTTTATTACAGAATTAAGTAATTATAAATAACAAAAAGAAGATAGTTTTACAGGTTATATTTCGGTCTTTAACGCAGAAGAGCCAAAGTAACATCACCATGAACTCGTGCCTTAAGTTCGATCTCAACATCCAAGTTAAGATCAAGACGCAAACTCAAAGGATGGTCGCTCTCACCACTACCGCCGCCACCGCCGCTAACGGCACCACCAACAGATTTGCCCAAATTACCAGCAGTGTCGGTTGCTCCTTTCACGAGGTCTCCTCCTTTTTGCTTCTTTAGCTTGGAGAGTTGGCTAGGAGTTAGTTCTTCGTCAGATTCTTCTTCGGTGTCTTCTGTTTCTGTATCTTCTTCCGAGTCACTTTCTTCATCGGAATCATCACTGTCGTCTTCGTCGCTATCATCTTCGTCGCTGTCATCTTCATCGCTGTCATCACTATCATCATCACCATCATCTTCACTATCATTATCAGAATCGGATGCATCTGAGTCTTCATTGTCATTCTCAGACTTATTTTTTTGAGCATTCTCATTCTTGTCTTCTTGTTTTTCAGCACTTGCAGAGCCGTTTTCTTTTGAATCTTGCTTTTGTTCGCTCTTTTCTTTTGTGGCTTCTTTCTCGTTGGTAGCAGAACTAGGTGGCATTTTGATGGATTGTGATAAAAGAAAAGAAAAGAAAAGAAAAAAGAGCTAGATCACATTGAACTTTTTTATTGAATTGGTTGACACTATCCAAACGTAATGTACTCAATAATTACGCTATGTTGGAGGACAATGATGTCTCTTTGAATTTAGAGTTGTAGTAACACTAACTTAATGGGAAATGACAAAACAAAGCTGATCGTCCTCTAAATGACATGATAATAATGTCACAATCATTATTTGTGTAACAAGTTTAAAAAGATCAGCAGGGACTTAATTCTAGTTTGCTTTTTTTCGCTTTTTAGTCATTTGAGTCTCTCTTCTTTTTTGTTCTCTTTATCAAATTCTTAAAAGTAACTATGGCGGAATCTATAGAAAAGAAACAGAGAAAAAAGAAGTCAGCTTCTGATAGTCAAAATCCAGAAAAGCAAGACCAAGAGCAAAAGGACAAAAAGAAAAAATCAAAACGTACCAAAAAATCGAAAAGTGACAAAAAATTGAAAAGTGACAAAAAATTGAAAAGTGACAAAAAATCAGAAAAAGAAAAAAGTCGAAAGGAAGAGAAATCAAGCCAGACCCAGAAGCAAGGAAAATCAGAAACCAAACAAGAAGATCGCGCAAAATTGCAAGCCAAACAGTTGAAAGAGCATGTCCAACAATTTAAAAAACCTGAACTTGCCTCCAACCCTCAAGCAGGAGGAAAAAGTGCCTTACGGCTTAGGCTAGATCTGAACCTTGATGCTGATATTAAGCTAAAAGCGAGGATTCGAGGCTCTATCAAGTTAACGTTGTTGTAATTTTCCCTTTTTGTAAATAAGTTTCTTTTAACTATGTATACCTACTATATGATTTCTAAACCTAAGCTTTAATAAACATAAAATTTCCTATTTAACTATTAGTTGTTAGTCATGACAACTGTAATCAAGTTAGAGTTCATTGACGTCAGGGAGAAAAAGGAGTATGTCATTTCAGTAGGAACATCGTTTCAGCTCATGGTAGTACAAACACAACATACATGTCAATCCCTTATGGTCATCAAATGAGATCATTCCCAACAAGCGGCGCATGTATGTCTACAAGAAAATTACGCCATTTTACTGACATCAATAAAGTTTGTTTTTCTTGGCTTTTCTTCCTTGGACTGACAATAATCAGGCCACATTTCTAGCCATTCATTTCCTCTAAATTCGTCGCCACATGATTGAGCTAGGCGGTTAGTTGAGCCTCAACAAACATTTGACGCATATCTTCGTGTCCTGTCTATACTTTTTCAGGGTGTAATGTTATTAATAATCGTTACACAAGACCCGTGTTGTGTGTAACGGTGCATCGCTGCAATCTAATCTGTGACAATAAGTTTAAAATGCGTTCTGCAATCAAACACTGGAAACTAGATTTCATATTTGTACATTTCAGGGCTTAGGCAATAGATTCATGTTTATTAATAATTAATAAAGCGTATAAACAAAAAAAAAAGATAAATTAAGCAAGGAGAGCAAGAGTAACATCACCATGAACGCGAGCTTTCAGAGTAATTTCGACATCGAGGTTGAGATCGAGACGTAAACTTAGTGGTTGTTGGCCATCTTTTTTACCACCACCTCCGCCGCTTTGTTGCTGGCCTCCACCAGTAACGCCATCAGTTAACTCGGACAACTGATCTGAAGGAACGAGACTGTTTGATTTGGACTTCTTTTTTGATTTCTTGCTCTTTTTGTCTTTGGATGAAGACTTCTTTGAAGGCATTTCTTCTTCTGATTCTGTAATTTCTTTAAGCTTGGACTGTTTGTCTTCTTTGGTTGGTGCCATTTTGGTGTTTGAAAAGCGGTAAAGAGGAAAGAAAAAGAGAAAAACTAATTAGGTTTATATGAACTGGATTGCTTGTTAATTTGCATGACAAAACAATGACCGCATACCTAAGCTTCTGGTAGATCAGCTTATTGTCATAAAGTGAGTACAAATGGTTACTTTAAAGTTAGCTCTTCTTCATCAAGTCATGTTGTTACATAATTTGTACATCACTTATTTTGCTATTACTCTTCTAGAACTAACAAGATTTCCTTTTTAATTGCCCAAGAAGCCAACCTTTCTTTTCTTCTTCTTCTTAACAACATTTTGCAAGTATGCCTCAAGAACAACAAGAAGAACAAAGACAAAACCAAGAACAAACTCAAGAAGAGCAATCCCAGGATGAGCAGTCTCAAGAAGAACAATCTCAAGACGAGCAATCCCAAGGAGAGCAGCCACAGGAAGAACAAGAACAAGAACAAGAACAAGAAAAAGAAAAGCCAAAGAGCTCTCGTTCAAAAGCTGACAAAAAATCAAAGAAGTCTCGCTCTTCAGGCAAAAAAGAAAAAGAAAGAGCAATGGCGCAGAAGCAACAGCAAATGCAACAACAACAACAGCAACAACCAGCTCAGCAAAGTCAAGGAAACAAGAGTAAGATGCCTAGTCTCCGCCTAGATCTCAACCTAGAAGCTGAGGTTTATTTAAAAGCCAAAGCCCATGGTGATGTTACTTTGACTTTATTGTCATAAACTGTACCTCGTTTCACTACACTAGTTGAACTCATACCATGAAAACTTATTATATAATGATTTTACCAGAATAAACTTTCAAATTGATTAAGACAAAATCAGAACAAAAGATACAAAAAGTGTGTAGATTTATAAGCTAATTTATTAAAACAATTGCGATATTTATATAATTATACGTATATATCTTTAAGTTCAGTTTCGAGGAATATGAATTGCGAACATGATGCCATTCTTTGTTGCTTCTACCTTTACAACAATATCATCTTTGCCTCCAGATCCAATACTAAACTTGTTAGCTTCATCAGCACCGCTGTGGACCGTAGCTTCTTCATCTTTTTCACTATTTTCGGCAGCATCCTCTTCTGGAATAGCTTCAGTTTGAAAGTTACCATACCCCTTCATCATGTCACCAATTGGAAGCTCAAACGAGTGATTAACACCATTTTCATCTTGTTTCTTCTCGTACTTGGCTTTGATATCGTTATACGTGTCTTGCACAGTCTCCTGGACAGATTGCTTGCTCACTTCTTGACCTTTAGATTCAGCATTTGCTTCTAATTCATTTAACCTTTGAATTAGTTGGCGGTTGTATTCCATGATAGCATTCATTGTGGTTAGCGCATCATTATCGCTGGAATAAAGATCATCTTCACTATCCATGGCTTGCTCCAGTTCATTTACTTTTTCTTGAGCCTGCTCCTTAACTTCGCCAATAGCATCGCCTTGACTGTTTTTGTCAACTACATCCTTGACTGACTGTTGGGCTTCTTTAATACCATTCAAATTTTCTTCTTGGTTCGACAAGTTTTCTTTGACCTCATCTGTGGGCAAGTCCTTATCCTTTGGCTTTCTTGATTTGACTTTTTTTTTAGTGGATTTGACAGGTTCGCCCAATGATTTCTCATCTGTCATTTTCTTAGCGATCTTCTTGGGCTTGGAAGAGCTCTTGCTTGACTTCTTCTTCTTTTCAGTTAATGAGGACATTCTTGTGTTTTCAAATTTTGGAAGGAAAATCTAAAGGAGAAAGGAACAATCTTTTTATTATATGTTCTATCTGAATTTCAATCGTCTTTTTGCATTGTTGTGCAGAGTTGTTAATCATTACCTCATGATAAATCACTGTGCTACTGCAACTTTAATGAAAATAAAATTGGATTTTATTGTGATATGGTAATAAACAATGATCTACTCATGAAGTCATGCTTTCTCTTGGTGACAAATACTATATTCAATTATTGGCGAATACAGTATATATAATCGACTTACCAGAACTTCTGTTGCAACCTTTTATCCGTCAAAAGAAAATATTCCAAACAGAAAAAACAAAATTCTTGAATTATTCTTTATTGTTCCATATCTAACTGCAAGAACCATGAAGAAGCAAGCACAACAACAACAAGAAGCTGCCGCAAGAGCTGCTATGCAAAAGAAGTTACAAGATCAAGAACAAAACTCTGGTAGTAAAGCAAGAGAACAAGAAGACTCTTCAAACAAAAATGAAACAGATGAGATCCAAAACTCAAAGGAAAGCAAGATAGAGCAAGACGCTGATGACAATGAAGATGTCGAAGAACTTGAAGAAGCCGCAAGCGATGAAGAAGTTTCTGAGAAAGCATCTGAAGTTGCAGACCAAGAAGACCAAGAGGACCAAGATGAACAGGGTCAAGACGAAGATGAACAAGCTGGAGAAGTCTCGGATGATTCTGAAGAAGAGGAATCTGAAGAAGAAGAATCTGATGAAGAAGAAGACTACGAAGAACTCTTCAGACAGATGATCGGAAAGAAGCTCAACAAGTCTGGTATGGTCGTTGACAAGAAGTCTGGTGCTGTCCTTGGAAGACTCGTTGAAGGCAAGATTAAGAAGCTTGCTGGAAAGAAGATCGGCGAAAATGGTACTATAACTAACGACAAAGGCAAGATTGTCGGAAGAGTCGAACCTGTCATTCAAGATGATGAAGATTCTAGTGATGATGATGATGAACAAGATGATGAACAAGATTCACAACAAGAGAACGGTAATTAGCCTTACATTATGATTTCAAAAAAAAAACATATTAGCTAACTGTAAAGAATAGATGTTTCTAACTCTAAAGATGACAAGAAGGAAGAAGAAGCTTCTAAGCCTTTAGAAAATGATGATAAGAAGACTAATGACAAGAACGATGAAGAACAAACTGCTACTAAAGAGGAAGAAGAAGCAAAGGATAATGAAGAACAAAAGGCTACCAAAGAAGAAGAAGAAGCAAAGGATAGTGAAGACCAAAAGGCTACCAAAGAAGAAGCAAAGGATAATGATGAATCAAAGCAAAAAGAAGATGAAAACTCTTCAGATGAGCAAGAAGATACTCAAAAGAAAGATGAAGATAAAGAAGAAGACTCCGAACAAGAAGACAAGCCTTTCAATCCCAATGACGCTGTCAACGAAGATTCTCCTGAGGTCCGCAAGTCTGGCAAGATTGTTGATATGGAAGACAACATTGTAGGAACTATCGACAAGGAGAAAGCTGCCAAGTATGCTGGTCTTAAGGTCGACAAGGATGGCAACGTAATCAATGAAGAAGGACATATTGTTGCCAGGGCTGAAATGTATCCTGACGAACAAGAAGACAAGCCTTTCAACCCCAATGACGCTGTCAACGAAGACTCTCCTGAGGTTCGCAAGTCTGGCAAGATTATTGATATGGAAGACAACATTGTAGGAACTATCGACAAGGAGAAGGCTGCTAAGTTCGCTGGTCTCAAGGTTGACAAGGAAGGCAATGTAATTGACAAAGAGGGTCGTACTGTTGCTAAGGCCGAGCTATACCCTGATGAAGAAGAAGACAAGCCTTTCAACCCCAATGACGCTGTCAACGAAGACTCTCCTGAGGTCCGCAAGTCTGGCAAGATTATTGATATGGAAGACAACATTGTAGGAACTATCGACAAGGAGAAGGCTGCTAAGTTCGCTGGTCTCAAGGTTGACAAGGAAGGCAATGTAATTGACAAAGAGGGTCGTACTGTTGCTAAGGCCGAGCTATACCCTGATGAAGAAGAAGACAAGCCTTTCAACCCCAATGACGCTGTCAACGAAGACTCTCCTGAGGTTCGCAAGTCTGGCAAGATTGTCGACATGGAAGATAACGTCATCGGTACCATTGACAAGGAGAAGGCTGCCAAGTATGCTGGTCTCAAGGTTGACAAGGACGGCAATGTGATTGACAAGGAAGGCCACATTGTTGCCAGAGCTGAGCTCTTCCCTGAAGAAGAAGAAAACAAGCCATTCAACCCCAATGATATGGTTAATGAAGACTCTCCTGAGGTTCGCAAGTCTGGCAAGGTCTTCGACATGGATGACAATCTGGTTGGATATGTTGACAAGCGTATTGCTCCCAAGGTTGCTGGCTTCAAGGTTGATGATCAAGGCAACGTTATCGATCCTGAAGGCCACGTTGTTGCCAGAGCTGAAATGATCAAGCAGGAAGAAGAAAAAGAAGAACCCCAGGAAGAACCCCAGGAAGAAGAAAAAGACAAGCCCTTCAATCCCAATGATGCTGTTGATGAAAACTCTCCTGAAGTCCGCAAGTCTGGAAAAGTCTTTGATATGGATGATAACCTAGTTGGTCATGTCGATAAGCGTCTCGCTTCTAAGTTTGCTGGCTTTAAGGTGGATGAACAGGGCAATATTATTAACCCTGACGGTCATATCGTTGGTCGCGCTGAAATGCTCCCTAAGGAGGAAGAAGAACCTAAGGAAGAACCCAAGGAAGAAGAAAAAGACAAGCCCTTCAACCCTTATGCTATGATTGATGAAAACTCTCCTGAGGTCAAGAAGTCTGGAAAGGTTGTCGATATGGATGATAACATTGTTGGCCATGTAGACAAGCGTCTTGCTCACAAGCTGGCTGGTTTCAAGGTCGATGAAGAGGGCAACGTCATTAATAACGAAGGTCATATTGCCGGCAAAGCTCAAATGCTTCCTAAAGAAGAAGAAAACAAAGAAGAAGACAAGAAGGACAAGCCTTTCAATCCAAACACAATGGTCGATGAGCACTCTCCTCGTGTCAGAAAGTCAGGCAAGGTTGTTGACGAAGACGATAACATTGTTGGTACTGTTGACAAGAGCGCTGCACACAAGATGGCTGGCTTCCCTGTTGATTATGATGGCAACATCATTGATCCTGAAGGTCATATCGTTGGAAAAGCCCAAATGATCAAGAAAGATGAAGATGACAAGAAGGAAGAAAAGTCTGATGCTGACAAGGAAGAAGAAGAATACCGCCGCATTGCTGACCAAATGTCTACTTCTATCCAACAATCTTTGGACAAGATCAAGCCTGTTCTCAAGCGTATTACTGAAACCATTGACGATGAAGAAGCTAAGCCCCAAAAGGAACGCGATGAACAAAAGCTGGTTGATACTGTCAAGCCATTGATTGAACAAGGATCTCAAATTCTTGAAGAGGCAAATGGCGCTATTCGAGGCTTGGATCCTACTGGTCGTATTGCTAAAAAGGCTCAATCCAACACATCCAACAGAAAGGCTTCTCCTGAAGAATATCATTTGGCAGACCTCTTAGCTCAATTGTCTGGCGAAGTTACTACCACTATTGACAGAGCCAAGAAGAAGGTCAGAAACATGCCTCATGCCAAGAAGGAACTCAATCCCCTTTGGAACATCTTGCAGAGCCCCTTGTTGCAAATTCTCTCGGCTGTTGGTCTCTTATTGACTGGTGTTCTTGGATTGGTCGGAAACATTCTCAATGGTCTTGGTCTTGGTTCCATTGTCAACTCTCTTTTGGGTAGCATTGGCCTTAACAAAATCCTTGAAGGATTTGGCTTGGGCGATGCTTTAAAATTAGGAAGCAAGAAATAAGCTGATAGCTTTAATAGTAATAGTTAATACATTCATTCAATAAGTAAAAAAAAAGTTGGAATGATAATAAATGTAAATTACCTGTCTATAATTTATCGTTTTGTTGTTTGAATGCGAACATGATCATTCTTTGTCAAGAAATTGTTTTATTGCAAAAGTGAAAGAACAATATAAACGAGTTATTTTCAGATTAGTCTTGTTTGGCATCATTACTTGTAATCGATTTTGTGCTAGAATCAACAGTTAGAGGGAAACAAGGTGTAAAAATAAGCATATCGTTTTTTCCTTCATACGATTAAGTACATCAAAGCATTTAGTTTTCTTTATTCCTATCAAGCCATAGATATGTCAATGGCCTTCTTTCAATGCAACTTAGTCTCAAATCAGACACATGCTGGGCAAGACATGCAGAAAAAAGAAAAGGATTGTTTGTATGCGCTAGAAAACACTCTATACAAGTGTTCCACAATTGGTTACACGATGTTCTTGATTTTTTTTTTTTTTTTGTAGAAAGTGTATACTTTATTTAAACAGCGATGAAAAACATTAGGTTTGCTACACTCAATTTTTTGTTCCTTGCTTACGGTTGTTTTTACCACTCACTGGGTCCTGTGGGTTGGTCACTGGCGCTCACACTTCGATGCAGTTCCAATAGTACCTGAAACTCTTTTGAATCGAGCAATCTCTCTTATTACAAGATCGTCCGTCACTTCGACTCAATTCATTGACACACTCCATCCTTTCCTCTCTCTCTCCATTTAGACTCCGCACAGGAATTTTACTTTAGTTTTCCAGTTTAACTACGCTCCACCTCTCAGCGATGTGTAGCTATTTGTTAATTTTAATAAAAAATTAATTTTACAAAAAAAAAAAAACTCAATTTTTTGTTAAGAGTGTACTAGCCACTTGTGGACAAAAATAATTGAACAGGAGCATCGGGGTACCAATGAGCCTGATCAAAAACACACGTATAATGATAGCGCCAGAGAGCGCTCAAACCCTTTCCTAAAATTACAAGCGTAGAATCAGGTAAGAGACAGAAGTGAGAGTCTGCAAAGCTGACTAAGGCAGTCCAGAGAGAGAGAGAAGTGGGGAATTGGCTTGCTAGTTGGGAAATCTCCAAAATGTGTACCCAATAGGCCCACTTGTAGGGGCAGCTTACAAAGAAATGAAAGAGGGACTCATCGTATAGCTGGCATATGGGACACAGCGCTGTAGTTGTTCGGGGGATCTTCCAGTGGTAGAGTTTAGCACCATTAGCGATACTGGCATGAATGAGGCGCCACCAAGGGGTGAAAGCAGACTGAGGTAAAGGTAGTTTCCAGAACACCTTCCACCATTTTTGAGGCAGTAGTAGGGGGTACTGAATACGAAAGGGCACATGTCGATGGACTACTGAGTGTTTAGCTGCCCACCACAAGCGTAAGACTTTGAGCGGTGCAGCTAAAACAGGGAACAAACTTCGACCATCAGAATGGATTATCCAATTCTCTAGCGGAGGAAGAGGAGAACTCAGAGACAGAGGGAAAGGCGAAGCAATGGGAACGGTTGTCGAAGGAGGTGTGAACTGGCAGAGTCTTGATACCGCCGGGTGTAGGGAGCAGGCTGAATGACAGTGATTGTCGGTCAAGAAAATTGTATCAAACAACTGGAGCAGAGAGCGTTTTGTTGGTCGAATGAAAGCGCGAGCAGCAGTAAGAGAAGCTGAAGATTCATTGAAACATAGAAGATCAGATACCAAGAAATAGTTGCGAATGACCGGTGGAGGCAAAGCGAAGGGAGGGTGATGGAGAAGCACAAGCGACAGGGGAATGTCCAATAGCCAAGAGACTGGCCAAGCGGAGGAGATCTGAGGTCGTGGAAGGTTAATGATCAGCCGTAAGAGTTGCTGCATGGAAGGGCAGTTCTTGAAAAACGGCTTGAACATGTTTGGACAGAGGAGAGCAGGCAAGAAAGAAGCGTGACCAGTGGTGAGCTGAAAAAAACGCAAAAGCCAAGGTGTCAGGAAGTCTGCGGGATCAATAGTGTCCGCCATGCGCCGGAGATAGACCATCTGAAGAGCCATTGCCTGATCGCGGATATCGACGATACCTAAGCCTCCTTGTCGGCGAGGTAGACAGATCGTTCGCCAGCTCGGTTTGGGCCAAAAAGGAAGAGCCAAAGTAGCCACCGCCGTCTGGATGGATGAAAGCCATTTATCTGGTAGGGGCACAACCCGAAGAAGAAACCAAAGCCGACTTAAAACCAGCGTGTTAACGACTGCTGACAAACCTCTGACCGAAAGATTCCGTGTACGAAGATGATGTATGATACCTAGCAATTTCGCTTTGAAAGCTGAAAGAAAACTGTCAAGTTGCGCCTGTGTAGAATACAGAGGATAACCCAACGATCGGACGGAATTTGAAGACGAAGAGTCATGCCATTCTATACCCATTGCGGTACATATCTGGGACCAAGCGGGTGAGGGAGACCCCGTCAGGGAGACTAAGACCGTCTTTGAGAGATTTGTTTTGGCATTCGATGCCCTGGAGTAGAGGTCCAAAACCGCCAACAAAGCCGGCCATTCGTCCGGGGAGGTCAAAAAGACCTCAAGGTCATCGGCGTATGCCAGTAATCGAACCGGAGGGACTGGTATTAAGCGACGCTCAAAAGCCATCGGTTTGCATGCCAGACGTTTATCAGGGGACAGGACAGGGACAGGAATGCCCTGAAAGTGGGGGCTGGTAAGAAGGTGGCGAAGGAGTGGCTCATAAGCTAAATTGAAGAGAAGAGGTGATAGTGGATCACCTTGCCGAAGGCCTCGAGATTGAGTGACAGGAGCACTGAGCCAGCCATTGACCGTGATGCGAATCTGTGTGCCAAAGAAGAGGTTTGCCAAACTTTCGATTAGTTGAGTAGGGAACCCAAAGCGCCGAAGGACTTGCTGAAGGTAACCCGGATGAATTCTGTCATAAGCCTTTTCCGCATCCAGAAGGACTGCTGCTGCCGGTAAGGTGGAATTCGATTCACGTAAAGCCGTCATCAGAGTATTGTTGAGCCAGCCATTATCAGAAATAAGGCGCCCTGGCATAAAGCCCGTTTGGTAAGGATTAATCAGATCAGGCAGAATCAGATTGAACCGATCTGCCAACAACTTGGTAAACAGCTTTGCATCGACATTTATTAGGGAGAGGGGTCGCCAGTTCTTCAAGAAAGATGGGTCACCCTTTTTGAAGAGGAGGACCATACGAGTCAAATGCCAAGAAGGTGGGAAGGTGCCGTAAAGTGCATCCTGTAATACACCTAAAAGTAAGTGAAGCCCCGCCTTGTGTCTAGGAAGGATATATTGGTACACCTCGAATGGCAAGCCATCCAATCCCGGGCTTTTGCTGGAAGGACTACGCTTCAAGAGAGCAAGAAGGTCTTCAGGAGTAAAAGGGTCCATCAACAAGCTCTGGTCGGAAGGCGATAACCCAACAGTGGGAGGAACAGCCTCAAGGAGAGTATCCACCGCATTCTGGTCGATTGGGTCGGGAGAATACAGATCCTCATAGAAGACACGAGTAATTCGCAGCATGCTAGATATATCGGAGTGAAGCCGACCCGTGGACGTGTCCTGTAAAGCCTGGATGGTTTGTTGAACCCTTCGTGTACGCAAGGTGTTGAAAAAATACCGGTTGTTCCGTTCGCCCTTTTCCTGCCAACGAGTCGCGGTACGCAATCGGTATTGTTGTGTTTCCTTTTCAATAAGAGCGGTTATCTGTTCATCCACTGTAGCCAAGCGAATGTGAAGGGCAGAATTGTTCAAAAGGGAAGCAGAAGTAGTTATCAGTCGAAGGAGTATGGTGCGCTCAGCCTGCAGGCTAGACAGTGCATGACGTTCTCTAGTCTTTGAATGACGGGAGTAATTCTGTGCTGTGTTGCGCAAGAGAAGTTTAAAAGTCTCCCAAACCCGATGTCGTCTAGATGCGAGAGCCGGGTCATACAAGGGAGGTGTCGAAGGTAGAAGAGGCGGAGGTGACAGCTCAATTCCCAATTGAGCAAGATCCTGTTGTTCCAAGAATGCAATAACGGTTTGATCCAACAGTTGACAGAAATGCTTATCGGTCAGGAGCGTAGGGTTGAAGCGCCATGCTCCAGGACCACACGGAGGCCCTCCAAGGCAAAGATCAACCGTGAGAAGGCTGTGATCCGTCCAGTGAGGTGGCATGTGATGGATTTGGGGATTGTGAAGCTGAGCTCGTAGATGAGAATCAAAAAACATATTGTCAATTGTCCTTCGAACTGTGGGATCCGACTGGCGGAAGAAAGTGGGAACTGCGTCAGGAAAACAATTATAAAAGTGTGCCTCTAACCATTCTATCCAAGGTTGGGCAAAGAGGTGAGAGCGAAAGTTAGGATCTTTCAGATTGGAGTTGAAGTCTCCTAACACAAATGAAGGGAGAGGCCCGTCATACGTGTCAGAAAAGAAAGGGACAGTGCGACGGAGTTCCTCGAGAAAAAGAAAGCGTTCATTGTGGGCTGGAGGAATGTACAAGTTAAGAATAGTGCAAATTTGATTACCACTCTCATCTTGGATGACAGCATAGGTACAGCGACCGTCAAGATAAGATGCGGCATCCCTGATGGACAAGGTTGAATTCAAACAAATTATGGCAGTATGCCAGGTAACGTGAGAGTGAGATCTTGGAAAAAGGTAAGTGCGAAATTTATGAAGGTGAGTGTCTGTAAATGCATGTGCTTGGGTAGGGAGAACATCCTGAAGGCATAGGATGTCTAGGGATAAGGAACGTGATTTTAAATGAGCGATGAAGTTTTTGCGCAGTTCAGGTTGAGACTCTTTGAAAATGCTGCGAACATTTAAAGAGCCTATTCGTATGGTTTGACTATTCATTGTGGCCGATGGCCTTCAGTGGGAGAGGGAATGATGCCACTTCTGGCTCATCTACTCTATCATCAGGTAAAGAATCCAATTCCATGACTAGAGGATCGTTGTCCCGAAGTTGGTCGCCCATATCCTCTGAAAGACTGCTCTCAATGCCTCTCATCTCCACCGCCACCGTATCAGGGGCGAATCTTGAAGCCGAAGTACCGGTAGAAATGCCAGAAAATTCACTATGATCCTGGGATGTACCTGGATTCTTTTGCCGTTGAGAAGCAACCCTCTCCCACGCCTCCGTTTGTATAGCACGATACTCCTCCAGTAACTCAGAATCAGATTGAGAAGCTGTACCATGCGATTTTTGGCGACCACAAAAACGACGTGTGTGGCCATTTTTGCCACAACCAAAACAAACCTGATCCTTTAGCTTAGGGCAATCCCGTCGGAAATGGCCTGCCTGCCGACAATAAAAACAGATAGGAGCAGCTCCTCGAAACGAGGCTGGTGCATCGCGATCCCAGTAGCTAAGATACAATTGTCGAGTAAGATCCTGAATGGGAAAGCCACTCAAACATTCGGCATTACGACTGGCTGTCTGCGTATCAATCACAAAACTAATCTTGCCATCAAAGAATCCCTCACAAGTGTGTTTGCGGATCTGATGTACTGTGCCGTAATGCCTCAACGATTCCTTTAAGCCCTCCAACAACTCGTCACTCTTTGGAATGTGGATCAAATTCAGTGCAACATGAACAAAAGATTTGGTGCTAGCTCCTGTTGAACTGGCTGTTCCTAGAAAAGTGGCTTGATCAACCGTCAAACCGGTCTGTAGCGCACGATCACGAGCCTCTGCAGTAGTGAAACGTGCCTCGATCAAGAGTTCACTCTTATGAGGGTTATTGGTAAACCCACTGAGATGTTGAAAGCCCTCAACAGACCCAATATGTGTCTGAATGGCTTTGTATGCTTGAATATGATTGGCAAAGGTGCCTGAAGGAAATGAGAAAAGAACTGATCCTGCTGTCAAAGTCTGGTGTACGATGTTGGCTGCCTTACGGTTCAACAGCTCTGTTTCATAGTCTGGAGACTGAAAGATAACTTCAGGGACATACTTGACTGTAGTGTCCTGATGTCGAGATCGTGGAGTCAAAGGGATGCGCATCTGGTTGCCCCTCTCTGCCACTTGTGCCCAAGGGATGCCACTTGGAGCTGACATAGGTTCGTTGAAGAAGATAAGGCGATGAAGTAGGTTTATTCAATATTAAGCTCAATAACACACTCAAACTACGAATAGTGTAGAAAATGCGAAAGAAAGCTGATGTTCTTGATTTAACTTTCCATTGTGTTCCACTATCAGTTTTAAACCCAATGATTTTCCATTTATTCGAAGACCGCTATTTGACTCTATTTTTTCTCTCTCTTTTCCTTCAATTTTTTTGCCTTTCTTATGTGACATGGCAAATAAGGCAAATGCTAAAAGAAAGAGTACCAACAATAAGTCGAAGCAAGAACATGCTCCTTTTCATGATGAAATACAGTCTCTTCAAGTCACCTTTTACGAGATAGAGTCATGGATTGAGAAGACAGCGCCTCTCTTGAACCGCATGACAGAAGAACTTGACCGAGCCTCTAAACATTTTGTTAAGCGCAGAAGGGAGACACCCGAACAACAAACGATACAGCTAGAGAGGCATCTACTTGAGCTTCAGCAAAAGAATCCAGTACTCTTGTCAAATGCACTTGTAGACAACAGTCAAAAAGAAGGTTCTATGCAATGGTTACTCTCATTCCAGCCAGGCAATCTTTTAAGGCTTGATACAAACATCACGAGCATAGAACAGCTTATTGAGGCAGTACAAAAAATAAAGTTGCTCCAATCAGAAGAGTCCATCAATGTGCAACCTATCGAATCTACTGTTACAGAAGAAGATAAGATACTTGAACTACTTTGCTCTTCACCAAGTCCTTCCTTTGATTTGCCTCACGACGCGTCATCAATAGAATACTATCGATATGCAATGACTCGTCGACCCGAGATTTCTCTCGAGAATTACAACCATTGTCGAATGAATTTGAATGGTCTGACAGAGAACATCTCACCTGCAGCATTCAACTATATCGGGCATGTCTTTTGGGATTGTCTGCATCCCAAAACTTCTTCCGACTGGAGTTCCTTTCGAGATCGCTCAGGAGATAATCAACGTAATCAGGCTTGCACGGATGCCTGTCTTGCTGTCATGTTCCTTCATGTCATGCGACATGACAAATACATATGCGAAAATTCCCAAGCGATTGCCGGTTTCTATTATGATCGTGCTCGAGATAGATTGATGGAGTTCTATGATGAGCCAGCCGATCTCTTGACAATTGAGATTCTATTGAATCTATCCATGTTTTGCACCATATGTAAACGCTACACACAAACGAGAATCTATACTGGACTTTGCTTGCATAAAATTATGGAAATGGGCTTTCATCGATCAGCCAACTTGCCTAAAGACGATTTATCTTTGCGCAAAACCTACCTGAAGATCCTACTGACTCTCTTGTATAACGATTGTTCCTACTCTGTTCATGCTGAGGAATCCATCACTATTGATGACTCCCAAATCGACGTTGATTTTTATGAAATCATTGAATTGAATCAAAAGCTTTATGATCCAGCACAGATGGGGTTACATGATTACAACAAGGCAATTGTCAAAGACACTTATTTCGTTTACAACATCGAGCTCTTTAGACACTTCACCAAAAGTCGTCTACTGGTGGTACGAGGAGCCTCTATCAAGCAATTGCTTCATCAAGAGAAAATGTTGAGTGAATGGCATGAGCGATTGCCTGACAGTTTCAAGATAGACCATGATGACCATACTCAGTTTAAAGAGCTCAGGACTGACAAGGAGAAGAATATTGCGACAACGACAGATGCGAACGCTCTTCAGACACAAGCAGCTTTGCTACTAAAGATTCAGTACGAAACACATTGGATTTTCTTGCATAAGGCCATACTCAGCAGTATTCGACGCTCAAAGAGTTTAGGATCAGAATCACCTTCGTTTTCAGGGCAAGAAAGGCGATCTAGTATGATATGTACTGCTTCAGCAGATAAAGTGGTTGAGGTATGCGAAGTCTTGACGAAATGTTTTGGATGGTGTGTCTTTCAACAGACAGTCAACTGTCTGTATCATGCCTCCACTGTTTATTGCGGGCATGCCTTGGTCAAAGATGATTTTGAACAGAAAGAAAAAGCCAAGGTAATGATTCACCGTATCATGCGTATTTTGGAGAGTGGTAGCCTTATTTATGAAGGATTCCCTGACGATATGGCTTATTGTTTATGTGAATTCCTTAAAAGACAAGGTATGCATGATGGCCTAGAATGTTCCTGTAAGACAGATATCATCAATGCAGCCACTGTAGATAGCTTAATGGCAGAAATGACAACATTATAATAATACCCTCTACCCCCCCTTTTTTTTTTCCTCTGTAAATGTCTACTTGTTTCTCTCTCATTATAGATTATCACGTCATGATATGTCTATGTGTGTGTGTATAGATATATATTCTGATATCACTGAATAAACATTATTTTCTACATAATTTGTTGTCATTCATCATGGCAATAGAGGCACCCAAACACCATCCTGTTTCTGCGCCGTGAATTTTCTTTGCTGTACGTACTGTGCGATCAGGGGGAATTTCATAGCCAATACGTAAGAGAGCATGGGTATAGGTTAGATCAAGGCAGTAATCAGGGTTTTGTTTGATTGCTTGTAATGCATTAGGGATGTGTCTAAAGGCTTCTGGATCGCCACGACAGACACGCTCTGAGAGTTCACCTAGTTCACGCACAGAGAATTCAAGCGGCATACCCAAAGGTTGAGTAAGATCGTAAAAATAAGAGAAAACGTACAGATCACGGTCATGGAGGAATGTGTCCTTTAGAGAAGGCTGGTATATGCCGTTAAATGCACATGGATTAAATGGACAGACTGTTTCCTTATTAAATATCTTTTCAATCACACCTCTACAAGCGGCATGGCCAGCACCTGTTCCTATCAGATCAATCTGTCTTGTTGAGTCTTCTGTTGTGTGTTTGATGGTCTCTGTATGGTTTTCAGGTAAGCAAGGATGATAGACATTATGGTTTGATAAAGAAGATAGATCAGACTGCCATAGTTCTACAACAGACTGCTTGATGCGCTTTCTAGCTTCATTCAGTCCAAATCCAAGATAAGAATGTTGATATAGATTGAAGCGCTGATGAGCATAATCGAGTTGATAGACGTGGTCGCCTGGTACCATAGCTTCACTTCTGTCAGTGAAAGTAGGCTCAAAGACAATCTGTGTTGAGGCACCACCGAGGTCAAAGGTAGCTGCTGATTTGCCATAGCCAGACCCCTTGAGGTTACCCAAAAGGTAGTTCACTGTGATCCAGGCATAAACACCTTCATCCTTACCGTCCATTGTGTCTACTTCTGTCACACGGAATGGATACTTGGTCTCTAGTCGTTGTCGAACAGCCTCTAAAATTAACTTGCTCTTTGCCACACCTAAAAGACGCAATCCAGCAGTTGCCTTGACAGCAATCGGAGTACATGACTGCATGGATTCAGGTACTGTTTCCATAGCAATCTTGAGTAGATCTTCAAGTGAGTCAGCTGCACGTTCGGGATCATCAGGATAAGCAGAGAGCCCTGGTTCTAGCATATGGAATACTTCATTCTCTAGTTCAGGTTCTTGTTGACAAAAGTTGAATTTATAGACATGAACTCGAGAACCTGAAGAACCAGCGTCAATCATGATAGCATATTGAATTAAAGGCTTTCCTGGGTGTGGTGTTGAACAATGGGCTGAAAGTAAATCTATTGTTGTACAGCTTAATTTTTTAAAAAATAGACAGTTTTTTTTTGCTTCTAACCTGGACTTAACTGCTGAGACAAATAGAAATAAGGTTGGGTTGGTATGAGGAACAAGACCAATAAGAGAAATGCAAATACAATAGCTGAAATGCTCAGGACGCGCTTTCTGTTTTGAATGGCAGTCTTCATCTTCTTTGCAAATGAACTATTGTGTTGCTGTTGTTTTATTTGAATCGAACTCTGCCGCTGATGAAGCGAAGAGGGTAAAGGTGAATAATCTACTGGCACTGACAATGTAAGTTAGGAGAATCTCAACTGAGTCTT
This sequence comes from Choanephora cucurbitarum, assembly GCA_025331435.1. NCBI lineage: Eukaryota > Fungi > Mucoromycota > Mucoromycetes > Mucorales > Choanephoraceae > Choanephora > Choanephora cucurbitarum. The sequence goes on along the minus strand of JAIWNI010000011.1, from coordinate 99,669 downwards.
CTTTTTAAGAAATAAGAAAAAAAGAAAGAAAAAAAGAAAACAAAGAGGGCCAATAAGAATGAAAGCTTTAACTCAAAAAAAAATTGCTTGCTGTATTTTTTTCTGTCTTACAATAAAAGAGGGGAGCGCTTTTCAAGTCTGACAACACTTTTCTTTCTTCTTCCTAATTCTCGAACCTTTTTCATGAGTCAAAAACTCGAAAATCAAAGTATTGACAAAAAACCTCAATCCACAGCACCAGGTATTGACATCAAACTGAACAAAAAGAAAGCGAGATCTAACATGTTGATCGAATAACAGGCTCACCATTACCAACCGCCAATGCAAGACATGTACTTGTAGCAGCCAAAGACGGTCAAACTGGACAGGACATTAAGCTTCATTATACACACGAAAAAGTGATTGGCAATGGCTCATTTGGGGTGGTCTATCAAGTCAAACTGATGCACAATGGCCATAATGCGGCTATTAAGAAAGTGTTGCAAGACAAACGATTTAAGGTGAGTCTAATGCCACATTATACTATTCTTTGAAGCTAACAGGATACAAGAATCGAGAATTAGAAATGATGAGAATGATGCGTCATCCTAATGTCTGTTGCCTTATAGCTTATTTTTATAACCAAGGTGAAAAGGTAGAAAAGAGATGAAATTCGAGATGGGAAAACGATCTTAACAAACAAACAAGCGGGATCAAATCTTCTTAAACTTAGTTTTAGAGTATGTACCAGAAACAGTCTATAGAGTAGCTCGACACTATGCCAAAATCAGACAGCCTATACCCGCCTTACAAGTCAAGATCTATATGTACCAACTATTTAGAGCACTTGCGTATTGTCATAGTATTGGTATTTGTCATCGAGATATCAAACCCCAGAACCTTTTGTTAGAGCCTATCAGTGGCATGTTGAAGCTATGTGATTTTGGAAGGTAGGAAAAAGGAGAGAGAGAGAGACAGAGGAGATAGGAAGGCTGAATACTTGGTTAGTGCAAAAGTATTAAATTCAGGAGACTCCAATGTTTCATATATCTGTTCTCGTTATTACCGTGCACCAGAACTCATCTTTGGAGCTGCTGAGTACTCTGTCAAAATTGATATTTGGTCAGCTGGGTGTGTAATGGCCGAGCTGTTCTTGGGCCAACCTCTGTTTCCTGGCGAGAGTGGTATTGATCAGTTAGTAGAGATTATCAAAGTATTGGGCACACCTTCCCGAGAACAAATTGAGTTGATGAATCCCAACTATGATGATCACAAATTTCCTCTGATCAAACCACATCCATTGGAAAAGGTAAACTGATAGAATGATTTGCGGTGAGAGAACAGTACCACTCAATATGTCTTTTTTTCTCTCTGTTAGATATTTCGCCTTAGAACACCTTCAGAAGCTATTGACTTGATGGGAGATATCCTGCAATATAATCCCCTTGCAAGACCAAGTGCAATGGAAGTCATTGCTAATCCTCTTTTCGATGAATTGCGTGATCCAGACACCAAAATGCCTACAGGGAAAGAGTTGCCACCCTTATTCAATTTCAGTGCAGAGGGTGAGTTGAGTTTGTTTGTGCATATACACATGCTAACGTTTGGTTTTCCTAGAATTGGCTATACAGCCAGAATTGAACAAAAGGCTTGTGCCACCTCACTGCTATGATGAGTTAGCCTCAAGGGGTATTCCAATTGACATGATTTCGCTTTAAATATTATGTCAATAACAATTGCATACACATATTAGATCCACTACTTGTTGCTTACATTACTCTGTATATTTTTTCTTAACTACCTTTTGCTATTTGTACATAAACATTTCTATTTAAGGCACAAGACCGCTTGTTTAATAAGCAGGTTACTATTAATAAGTTTAAACAAGAATGCTCAAATAACAAGAATTAAAGAGGACGCGCTTATTGCTTGAGGCGCGGTCAAAGCAAACATTGACACCACCTTTATGCTTAGAAATCATCACTTTCCTGATCTCACAAACAGGGCAACCATCAATTCTGTGTAACCCGGTTCCATTCTACTTTCATGCTTCATTCTGGCTAAATGACATGTCAATTCAAGCTATTCACTTTTCTACACAAAACAATCAATCACAAAGCAAGAAAAGGAAAATGACGTTGTGCCTTCTTTTCAATGAATCTAATGATTACTTTATAATAACAGTTTCTATGAGCATAATTTATCGCTGTCAGAACACAAAAGAGAAACAGTCGTATGTATTGAAAGCAATGAATAAACTTCTGCGTAGTTGAAAAAAAAAAGAAAAGAAGAGAAAGAAAGAGGGAGTCTCAAAACTTGAGCTGTGATTATTACTTTGCCATTTTAGTTCAACTAAGAGAAAAAAACACGCAACTTTTCTGGTCATATAAAAAGCGTCTTTGTCTTTTTCTTTATCTCTTCTTCTTCTTTTAACTTTCTTTTTCCTTATATTTTCTATATGGCACAAACGGCAATACCGCTGTCTGTCATTAACGATGACAATGAACACACTATGCATTATTCTCAACATTTACCTTACGCACACTTACTTGGCGGTGAAGCAGAGACATGGCTCGATGACATATGTACTAGTTTGACCATCAGTGTCAAAGCTAAAGACTTTCATCACAATGCTCTGATTTCAGTCAAACGTTTGACTTGGTAAAAAACAGGCATGAATGATATTGTAATGACAAGCTAACAACGAGTGCGTAGTTATCTGGATATGAAACATGCGCTACCTCGTAAAACAAGAGCCACTTTAGCAAAACTTTTATATGAACTGACTATCATGCCTGGCATGGATCCAGTTTTGATTGAGCTTTGGGCAAATACCTGTTCCCGCTTAATTAGGTAAATGCGTAATCCCTCTCCTCCCCCTTTTTTTAAAAAAAAAAGAATTCCTTTATCCTAATTCTGCTTTCAACTAGAAACAAAAAGAGAATAGATATTGAGGATTTACAACTAGATTGGCGTCCTCTCTATGAACTCTTAGACAAGACGCTGTTCCCCAAGTCTAGACACCAATCGCTATACATTGAATCGTATGTATTTCGATAGCCAAGCATAAAGGACATCTTTAGTATTTACCTCTTGTTCTTTTTTTTTTGTGTGTAGTCGTATGATGGGTGGAGTACTTCGGTTGGTTGGATTAGCCAAACGTTTTTTCTCGCCCACTGCTCCAAGCGAGATCTTAGATGAATGCTTACCCAGATTTACTGTACATTCACCCTCAGAAGCTATTCGAGCACAAGGATACCTTGCTCTATTCTTGCCTGTCGAACAACAGGATAACCATACAATAACTATTGACAGCTATATGCCTACCATTTTCTCTTTATGGTCCATATTCACCAAATCACCTACTTTCGATGCACAATTCACTTATTTAATGTCACGTTTTGCCGAACACAATCTTGATCGAGGCGACCAAATTGGGCTGTTTACTAAACAGCAGGTAAAAACAGTATTCACAGTTGGATTAAGGATGATGAATTTACCGGTTGGAAGTCGTAGTGATGGAAGCACATCAGCAGGTAGTGGAGGTGGAGGATCAACCACTGGATATGGATCGCAGGGACTTAGAATAGATACAAAGGCAGGAAGCGCATTGCTACTTAGAAAGAAACCTGTAAGACGAACTATAGGATGTATGATAGAAAGAAAGAATGAGGCTGATTTAAGGATGGGATAGGAAAAATTCAAATGGTTGGCTCGATTTGTTGTATATACCATCATGCCTGATGATGAAGGCTCAAACTCAAGTTACACTCTATCTCTTTTGTCGGATATGATTCAGGCTACAGAACTCTACTATCACCCATCCAATCATGGTCCTTGGTCTTATCTACTGACAGCCTTTGCACGCCATCTAGCTTATGAGTTCCTAAAGCGTTGGCGTCAAGAACAGGAAGAGGATTGCAAGGTGCCATCTCATCGTCGATTAACACCAGAACTACGCAGAGAATTCGTCTTGCTTTTGAGACCGTTGACTTATCTGAGTATGTTTGGTAAAGATCAATATACAGTAGGTGCCAGTCAATCTACGCTCAAATACCTAACCTGGCTTGAGCCCAAGTTGATCTTCCCTGGGCTCCTGGAACGCATCTATCCTTCTCTCGAAACCCTGACAGAGACACATCGTACTGCAAGTGCCCTCAGTATTTTAGCCGATATTGCCTTGCCTCTCTTTTCTCGTGATCATTACCCTGCCGGTGGTAAGCACTTGCTGCCTCTCTTACAATTAGCTATACCAGGTATTGACATGAACGATCCTCTCAAGACCATTGCCTCTCTTATGTTCATCTCTGCCGCACTCATGTCGATTCCCATTTGCGATATGACACAGCACCATGATGGCTATTATCCCACAGAGGAATACATGGATGATCCCAACGCTGAGTTGTCTAGAGAAACTGAAGACTATTTGACAAAGGCAACCACAGGCGAGTTTGAGGAATGGTTAGCCAAGTTCATGCGACGTGTCTTCACTATCTTTGAGAATCTTCCTCAAGAAAACAAAAAGAAGCCAAGTCCCGGAAATGGGTCTACAATAGAGGCAGGGTTAGTTCAGATGTTATTGCATACCTGCGATGTCATCTTTGGTCAGCTCTCAGACAGACTCTATGATTTGGCACTCAAGATGGTGGTAGAGTTTGCCACAGACCGTGTCTTGACAAACGCTGTAAGAGCAGTTGGTCTTTTGTGTGATGCCATCACCTCAGCTAATCCTACCAAGGCAGCCAAGGTGCTTGTTCCTCTCTGTATCCGCAATATCCAAATTGAGTTAGAGCATGGTGCTGCCTCTACTGTAGCTCATGCTGCTTCATCTAACCTGATTCAGTCAGATTCTACCTTCCACTGGTACCAAAACATTCTGTTTTCTGTTGTCTCCAACCTTGGACCTGAGATCCTGGTTTATAAGGAAGATATCGTGCAGATCACACATCTTATGATTCAAAAGTGTCGCAGTCGTCGTGGTATCATGTGGACCGGTAAATTGGTGCGCAACATCTTGAATACTGTGCTCAATATCTATCCTAAAGAATTCAAGAGTTTGAACCCATCCCTATGGCAGAACAAGGAATGGATGGAAAAGAATGCACATCAGATGTGGGGAAAGCCAGGCGATCCTACCAACCTTGAGATTCAGTGGCACACACCATCAGAAGCGGAAAAGGATTTTGCCCTAGAGTTTTTAGCAGAGTTCTTGACACCTTCGATGAACAGGCTGAAGGAGATGATGGCATCAGAGAATGCAAGCCAAAACAGTCATGAAGTCAGTAATGAGTTCTGTAGACACCTCGCCATAGTGAGAAATTGTGTCATAGGCAGTTCCACCATGGTACCAGATGATAACGAAAGTCCTTCTCAAGATACACCTATGTTGGATGCCGATATAGTCATCGATGACAACGACGAAGAAGGGGAAGAAGAGGAAGAGGAAGACACTGGCCCTTTCTTTGGCAAGAAGCTTGAGGCTGGCTATGCATTTGCAGACAACTCTGATCCTCGTGCACATCAAGCTCGATTGATCCGCCAATCTATCGGTGACCTGACGCACGAGCTATTTGAATACTTTAGAACCAAGCGAGAAAATGACGTTGAGAGCATAAAGGTGTTGATCAAGATTGCCCGTACCTTCTTGTCCGAAAGAGGCGTAGAAAGAGCTCATTTCGATCGTAGCAAGAATGGCTACAGCTATGCCAAGAATATTGGCCGAACTCCTCTCTGTAAGAAAAGATACCCTCGCCATCTCTTGATCCGTCGAGCCTACAATCACCACTTATTAAGGTTGCGTCAAAATTCACAAGGATGTATTCGTACAGATCTTCACAATGCTATCCTGATAGACCTTTTGGAGATGTCTCTTGGGTCCTATGCAGAGATCAGAAGAGTCAGTCAATTGGCCTTGTCAGTGACTGCTCGTTGTTTCCGTGACTCCAAGAGTATCCTTGTTCCTGTCCTATTACAAGCATTACAACCCTCAACTCCTGCTGATCGTATGAAAGGTGCTCTGTATCTATTTACTCACAAGTCAATTTTGATGCCTTGTCTAAGAAATTGGAAATTCATTCCTGATTTTGTTCTAGCTATCTGTAATGCTCAACATCAAGACAAGCTGACAATTCAAGAAATGGTCCGCAAAGTGTTTGTGGAATACATCTCTCATTACAATTCTTCATCTTTCCGTATGATTGCAGATAAAAACCTGGATGCTCTCCTTGTTGATCTATCACCCAACACCTTGTCAAGCAGCAAGTCTCAAAGCACAGTTTCTTCCATTGAAGAAAAGATAAAAACAAGACTGGCCTACAACATAGACGCTTACTATAATCTACTGGAGCGATTGCTAGACTTCTTGCTTGATTCTCGTGTTCATTGGCGTTATGCTACCATGGCTGCCAACTTTATTGAAGTGTTCTTGAGAACAGAAGGTAAGCCTTCTCAAAGACTAGCTGCTTTTGCCAACAATGCGACTCTATCTGAGTTGCCTACGATGCGACGTATTGGTGTCACTGCAACCATTCAACTGCTACTCTATATCAAGCAACGTACCTTTGCAGCTGGCAATGAAGACCTTTTGGTGACAAGAACCATGCGCAATCCTCTTAAAATAGATGTGACTACTGACGTTTCCAAAGATACTTCCTTGGGCGAACAGCTTTTACAGGCCTCTTACCAACGATTGCAACCTGAGAATGCAGATACCAGCATTTTGGTGGACAACATGACACTTGGATGGTATGTCTGGCCAAAGACTTATCAAGCATATAAAGTCAACAGTCAAGACTCCATGTTGAATGATGTAGTTGATCCATCCTGCCAAGCTGCCTATGATGAATTCAAAAAGACCTTCACTTCCAATGAATATTGGCTTAAACTCTCCTCTTACATTTCTCAGGAACTAAATCAAAAGCAAGAAGACCGTTTCTCTTCAACCAACGCTCGATTATTTAAAAGTATTTTCCAGACATTTGGCGATGCGCCTCTGTCGGTTGCCAAGGAACATATCGAAAAACTCTGTGAAGCAGCTGATCAAAAGAGTGCTCAACGAGCCGCTGCTGAGATGCTGGCTGGTTTGATTCGAGGCACCAAACACTGGGGTCTTCATAAACTGGAGACTGTTTGGGCCTGGTTGACCCCCTTATTGGCCAAGACGTTCAGTAGTATCACACCTGATTCATTGACCTATTGGGAATCGTTTGTTCGTACCTGTTGTGTTCGTCGTGATCCTCGTCGCATCCAGCCTTTGATTGATGTGATCTTGGCAGATGAACTTGATTCGAGTTCAGATGCTGCCTTTAACGAATCTCGCAAACTACTGCTAGCTCGTAGCTTGACTTCGTCACTCCAATGGCGATTCAAGCCTATGGCTCAACACCTCTTACCTACTTACTTTGATAATCTACAACATCCGTACAAACAGGTGCGCGAAGTGATTGGTGTCAATATCAATGAACTATTGCAACTTGAATGGGTTCCTTCTCATTCCTCTGTGGCACATCTTCTCAAGGCCAATGCAGTCTCAGACGGTGTTGGTAATGTGCCTACAGTGGCAAATGATGTTCAGAGAGCAAGAATCGACCAGATCATTGTTCGTCTGGATTGCTGGTATAGTGAGATGGTACAACAGAGCGATATAAAAAATGCTACAAGCGACTATGCTCATGCAAGTAAAACAAGTAAGTAGTATACATAGATAGAATTATCTATGAAAAGTACTGACTCAATGAATAGTTCTTTGTTGGCTACACGAATCCTTAAATCACTGGAGTGTATCAGGCACTTTACCTTACATCATTCCCTTATTACCCAAACTGTTTGCTATGCAAGAAGTCAACGATGATCAAGACCTCCAAAGAATGGCTACGAAAGTATTGAGTCTGGTGGCTCGAGTGAACCATACTCCCTCTATGCTACCTCACATGATCGATGAATTCCTGACAATCTTGACAACATCTACTAATTGGCATATCCGTATCCGTGCTTTACCTGTGCTGCAAATCTTCTTTTTCAAAAACCTGTTTATGCTGGATAGTAACCAACTCTTACGCATCATGAATGTCATTAGTCAGATGCTACTGGACACTCAAATTGAAGTGCGCCAATTGGCCTCTATCACCTTGGGTGGTCTTGTCCGATGTTCTCAAAGAGATGCCATTCAGTCCCTCTTGGCTCAATTCTTGTCCCAAATTCAAATCAAGTTACCTAAACGGCAGCGGGATAAATTGACCGGTAAAAATATTGAACCTGCTGGTTTCGCAAATGCAGTGTTACAGAAACATGCAGGTGTGCTTGGTATCTCTTGCCTCATCAATGCGTTTCCTTATGAAGTACCTGAATGGATGCCAAGTGTTCTGTGTCAACTAGCTGAATGTATATCCGATCCTGCAGCAGAAATACAGGTAAAAAAAAACAAGACCTATAGCATTCTATACAAAACTCTAATTTTTTTTTGGTATATATCAGGCTACTATCCGCAAGACATTTTCTGATTTTAGACGAACCCATACCGACACATGGCACGAAGACATGCTTAAGTTTGATGAAGACCAATTGTCTGTGATGAGTGACATGCTTATTTCTCCTAGTTATTATGCTTAATTTCTTTTGTATTAAAACAAGTGTTTTTTCTTTCTCTCTTAAAACGGAAATCGTTGATGTTTCACTAAAAAAGGATATCAGGTACAGCCTTCCTTTTTTTCTTTTTTTTAAAGTTCTGTAAGAATAATGTAAACATAACCAAGAAAAAAAGAGAGAGAGAGAGAGAGAAAAAGTAATGCAGGCTATAATCGGTTTTGCAGCACATGGCTTGGTTGCGAATAATAAATGTGTTTCTCAACTTAATTTGGTCTGTTTGTTTAGCTTTTTTCTTTTTATCCTTATCGACTGACGCCAGACTGCAGAAATGCACTGCATCTTTTAGAACAACAAAGCAGTGCAGCTTCACTCCAAGTTTCGAATAAGGAGAAATTCCGTTCAAATAGCTTACTATGTAGAGACGATCTCCCTGTTCTCAAGCCATAATATACAGTGTCACAAACTTTCGCTCGACTTTTTCATTCAAATATTTACCCTTTCTCGATAAGAACAGTAGAAGACCTTATTTCATGATCAAAGATAGTCAAACAACAAACATCAGGCCCTTCAAACAATAAGAAAAAAAAATACAACTGACCTAGAGTCAAATGGAATACAATGAATCCCATATAAAGATGTTTAAACTCCTACTTGCTCTTTTTTTTTGTTTCTTTTCCTTCTTTTTTGTACTTTTTTTCCCTCTCTCTCTCTTTTTCTTTCTTATCGCAACCTGACAAAAGATAGAAAAATGCCTTTGTTTTCTAAAAAGATTATACCTACAGATATTACCTCGAATATCGAAAAAGCAGTAAATCCTACTGTAGAGGAACTTGACTGGGCACTTGTATTTCAGATATGTGGTTCTATAAACCAAAGTGATATGGGTGCTAAAGAAGCACGAAAATTACTTCAAAAAAAGATGATATCCAATGACCCAAAGACTCAAGTCTTGGCTTTAGAGGTACATAGAAAGAAAGCGCGTTGAAAAAAGGAAAAAAAAGGAAAGAGGTTAAATATTTTTGCATGAATTTTTTTAAAAAAAGATATTGAATTCTCTATCTGAAAACTGTGCACCCAAGTTTCAACCACAGTTGGCTGCAAAATCATTTGGTGAAGACCTTTATCATTTAGCTTCATCTAAGGTAAGTGATAAGCTGAATAACTCGGCCTTTCATCTATCTGATCTATCAAAGACATTGGACGATAGAGTGAGTGGTAAATTAGTACAATGTTTGGAAAGTTGGGTCAGTCAGACGGGAGGAGACCCTCAATTTGGTTCAATTAGAAGGGCATATGATGTAATGACTCAGGGCAATGTATTACCATACAACACCAGACAGTCTGTGCCATCTCAAAGCAGAGTGTCCAATAAACCAAGACAGGCAAGACAAAATAGAACAAAAAAGATGAAATGGAAGGAAAATTAACCCTTTAATTTAGCCTACAGATGTGAAGAGTGATATTGAAATTGCAAAGAATAGCGCACAGTTGTTTTTTCAAACACTATCCTTTACAGACCCTACAAAAGAAGACATTTCAAAGAATGAGCTGATTCAGGTAAATGTGTGCTTATGATCACTATCTAAGCCCAAGTTAACAATGCTTTTAATTAATTAGGAATTCCATGGCAAATGTAAAAATGCACAGCAAGTATTAGCCTCTCATCTACAACTGTGCGATGATTCAGAAATGATTTGTAAGTTAGGAGGTTACAACCAAAATGGGGTTACACATTAATTTATATAATTTTCTATTCCATATCGTTTTTAAGCTGCCCTTATCAATGCCAACAACGAACTTCTCAGTTGCTTCAAAGCATATGATGAAATGCTTGAACAGAATGCTATGAATGAAGCCACCAAGAATTCTCAGACGCTTCATAGCCGTAGCACTCGACGTGTAAAGTCCCTTTTATATCAAATGTTGTTTTGTATTTGCCTAATTCGTTTCATTAGGACGAAGAAGAAGTGGGCTCATCATCATCATCGTCATCTCCGCCAGTACCTCAATCGCACAACCCTTTTCAAAAACTAATCAGGTAAAAAAAAAGAGAGAAAAAGTTGAAGCACACATTTAGAAACTAAGAAACCTTTCTGTTTTAGTGAGGACCCATTTGATCCCTTTGCTGATACCAACCAAATACAACAACAGCAGCAACAACAACAACAAAATGTAAACACTGCAGGGTAAGGAAAGTTGTTTGTAAATGCTGTGTATGTTAATGTGAGTCTATAGTACCGTATTGCCACCACCTTTGACCCCTCAAAAGATGCACGATTAAAAAAAAACAAAATAAATGATGATGGTACCTTGATAAGTTTTCTGAAAATACATAAGCTCATGTGAGTTGTTTATAGGCTTTTGATATTTTTAACAGTGTAACAGTTCTTGAATTACTTTTTTTTCCCGCATGGATTGTCAACAAAAAAAGTTTAGTTTTCGTTACATGGCATTTCTTTCTCTTTTTTTTTTCTCTTGTTCATTTCTTTTGTATATACTATTTTTTCATTCCTTTTCTTTTTCTTTTTCTTTTTTCTGTGCTTATGTTCTATTCAACTTATTAACTTTGACACTCTTTTTTTTTTCTTTTTTTTTCAGACTACCAAAGTTCCTTTCTTTCTTTTTTTTCTCTATTTTTTTTTCTTTATCTTCTTTTTTCTCTCTCTCTTTTTTTTTAGCCTGAATTTTTTTTTCTTTCTTCAGTGAATAGAAAATAAAAAAAAAACCAAAAAAAAAACTAACTCCAGTTTCGTTCAATGCATGAACTGGATAAAAATGAAAAAAAGAAGGAGAGTAGAGCACGGCCAGTACTACAGACACGCACGGACCCCACCGTACCATCAGTAGAAGAGGAGCAACAGAAAAGAATAGCAGCCAGAGCAGCAACAGCAATGGCACAAGTGCTACAGCGTCGACGCGAACCCCGGTCACTAATGATGTGGGGTGACCGGAAGAAGGTGTGCTTTTTTTTTTTATTATTTACATATATGCTATGTGTGTCATTTTTAAAATAGGAAACATTTGGGTATGATCTTTCTTTCTTTCTTTCTCTGTCTTTTATAGAATTGTTTATGATCGAGCAACTTGATTTAAACTTTTCGTGTTACAAAGAAGCACTTTTTTTAAAGCAGATGATAGAAAGAAAGAAAGAAAGAGAAGAGGGGGGGGTAGGATAATAGTCAATGTGTTTCAAATACCAATTTTCACGTTTTTTTTTGAAAAAAATATTCTATTCATCGATCATTAATCTCTTCTTTTCTTTCTTTCTTTCTTTCTACCTTTTTTTCTTCTACTTTTCGTATTTAACATAGGCTGTTATTAAACGATACCCTGATGGAAGTCAAGAAATCATTGTACCACAAACATTAACTGCAGAACAAGAAAATTACGAATTTCCTCCAAGGTCAAGATTTCTCAAAAAATTAGCAACCTCAACTGCTGAGCGTCGTCGAATTTCTGTCTTACAAGATCACCTGGCGCCATCAGCCCCTCACTCTACTCCCTCTACAGAATCAATACCTGCTCCCGCCTTACCTTCTCCTTCAGCTCAACCATCAAACGCGTCTGTTGAGATGAAACAGCCTGATCAACTGGCCTTGAACGAATGGTTCACAAAAAAAGAAAACAGAACCATGTCCAAAAAAACGGAAAAGGATCGCGCTGTTATCGATTGGATGAACGATGTCGAACGTCAATCGAAATCACTCTTGACCAACAAAAAATACCAACGCCTTGTCAAGAAACCCTCTCCCTCTACCAGTCAGAACAGCAACAAGATTCAATTCAAGAGCGAGGCAGGCAAACGATGGGCCAACAGCATATTGGCCAATGCCTCTCTACTTCCACCCGACGATGGTTGTCGCAAACACTATGTTCCTAGACGATTACTTTCATCTTCTATTCAGCAACACAATTTCAAATCGAACGGTATTGATTTCCAACAAGAAGAAGAAGAAGAAAACAAACAAGCAACAGAGGCAGCCTCCAAGATACAGATGATTTGGAAGGAATATCAGAACAAGTCCTCTCAAAATGCATTGGAAAATCAAGTGGGTATGGCAGCCATGGCCTCCACTGGACAACGCACGCCAATTGCCGGCATGGTGCAGCTTGTTCAAATGCTTCATCAATCACTTGACATTCAAAAGCAGAAATCACACCATCGCATGGTCAAGTTGGAATCACTCTTGAAAGAAGAAACCAGAAAGCGACAAGAGGCAGAAGCAAACATCAAACGACTTGAATCCATGTACTGCACTACCGAGAAACGTCAAAGCCTGTTGAAGAAAGTAGCTGAATTAGAGAAAGAAGAAAACAAACGAACAATGAAAAAACAACCTTCAACTCAATCGACAGCCTCCAAAAAATCAGTTCGATCTCGAAAATCACTTGTTCCTGAATCTCCTATGACAAAAACAACTCACCTTCGCTCTTCTTCTATTGCCATCACTAGAAATGTACCTATAAAACCTGCTGTTGCTCCTCCCTCTACCGCAAGAAGATTGACTGTCGCTCCTCATGTGCGACGTCCAATTCAGTAAAACACAAAATGTTTCCCCTCTTTTTCTTTTCTTATTTTCATTGTGCACTTTCTACTCTGTATACATATCAATCTGTTTCTTTTCTTTCTTTTTATTTTTCTTTATACACCTTATATTCTGTCATTTTATTTTTCTTTGTATATAACTTTTCTTTTTTATTCAACCTATATCCATTGCTCTGCTTTTTTCTTTCTTTTTTCAAATATCCCCCCCCTTTTTTTTTTATAAAAAGCTTAGCAATCATTCTTACTTTTATCTTTAAAGAAAAACTGTAAAATAAAATTAAAAAAAATGTCGATAATTGTTGTCAAAGATCATCTTCTGTCTTCAATATGCGAATTGCTTAAAAGGCACCCTTAGATAGGAATATAGTTAGAAGAAGGGAATCACTAAAAATTATAAATTAGCAGTTATACGACCTTGCTCATCTGTTTCTCTTCCTCTCGCTAGCATGAAAACTACAATTGATAAACTTGTGTGATATGGAATAGGAGAGAAGCACTTTGTGTGGTACAGAATTGCTTCGGATCATCTTTGCAAAACAATATCTCCTTAAGATTCATATCTTTTTAAGACAATGGAGCATCTGTAGCTTGGGATGAAAACAAAACAGCATGTACACTTGTGTGTATGTAAGTTCATGTAGAATGTTATCCCTTGAGTAAAGAAGCAACTTTCATGCTCTGTGATGAGGATCGAGTAATCAGATGGTGACATTGCGAACATCAGTGGCATTGCTGACATTGCTGACAACACTGGCTTCACTGACACTTGTCACAACAAATATCTACCTAGACTATAGGCTCATACTCTCTTTCTTTGTGCAAAGGTAGTCCTTCATTATATGATAGCATACAACAATGAGTTGCAAGAATAAAAAAAATTAGCTTCAAGCAAATGGGTTACGGTTAGATTCTAGAGGAGAGATGCAGAAATTAAGAAAATTTTAGAACAAAAAGCAAAGACGCTACTAGCCTGCATTAAGTACGCCTATATTCATATAGTGTTTCTTTTGTATGCCCTTTTCTTCTTTTTTAGAAATAGATGTATTGCAAAAGAACAAAGGAGATTAAGCTCTTATTGAGCTAAAATACAGTTACGCTTTCACTTTTTAGGGTGTGCTTTTCCCTTTCTAGGATCATGATCTCAAGCATTTAGTTGCTTTTTGTTTCAAAGCAACTTTTGATCTTTCTTTTATTAAATCAGCATTTTCATGGTTTAGGTATTTTCTTTCGATAACAGCTATAAAGAAAAAAGTGCTCAGTTTTTCAAGAACCGACTATCATCTTTAGACCCTTTCCAATTAATGTGGCATCTTGTTTATTTGTGTCACATTTTTGATAAAATCTTAGGTAATGCATTTTTCCTTTTCTAGAATAATACAATAACATGTAACAATGTGCGGTATTATAACTCATAAAATAGTCACTTACTCCGAATATTAAAACATCTATAAATACTCCCCCTTTTTTTCATTCAATAAACGGAATCTCATCTTTTATCAAAACTTTCTATACAAAAGCTAGTCTTTGCAAAGTAATATATAAGCTTACTGGAATACAACTCTAAAGATATATAAATCTAAAAACAGAGGAATCATCCATAAGAAACCCTTATATATAAGCAATAGAAACTATCTATCAGGAATTACTCTAATAAAAGGGACTTATCCTATAGAAACTAGATATTTGAGTTATTCTAACCTAGTGTTCAGAAACTATCGAAAATCTACATTAAAGAACTAGAGTTACTCTTTATTACTCAGAGAGACTATCTATTCTTATTATTATTATTGAACAGACGTTATCGAGACAATTATTGACTTGAGTTAGTCTTTCTTTATATTCTTATTGCATACTTTGACTGCGAGAGTTATTCTCTGAATCATCAGACGGAACTATCTCCAATTCTAAGACTTAGCTCTTTTATTCTTATTAAACTACTCATAAATCAGTTCGCTACTCACAGCGTGGTGCTCATTGCAAACTATAAATCAAACCTTTCAAATATAAACCCAGATATTACACTTGGTGCTCATTACAGGGGCCTTTATTGAAAAAACTCTATTATCAATCACAAGAAAAACTATGTCATCAAACGAACACTCTGTGTTGGCATCCCTAGACCCTATTTCTACGTTCGGTCGACGTATTGAATGCTTTAAAGGCACTCGCGATGAAGATTTCGCTATGTTTGCCGATTCATTAGAAGACTATTTCGGTGTAAAGAACATCCATTTAGAAGCTCAGAAAATCGCTATTCTTAAATCGTTACTAGTCGGAAAAGCTAAAGCCACGTTTCATAAACTATTCAAAAAGGATGAAGACTCCGACAAATACAACACCACTTACAAAGAAATGATCAAAGAACTCAAAAAGACTTTTATACAACCTCAGGCTCCTTATGAAGCACGTATGAGAAGATTTCTCGAAATGAGAGAGGGCCCTAGAGAATCACCCGAAGAGTTCTATAACAGGCTGTTAATGGCTGCAGAAGAAGCTTCGATCAAGGACGAGACCCTCATTCAATCTAGATTTAACTCAGGTCTAATGCCCGACATCCAGGACCATTGTCAAGCAATTGCCGTTACCAAACCTGAACACATACTACGATGTGCTCAAGGTTATTTTTCAGTCTACATCGCGCCACATCTAGTTGAGCCGAAAGATCTCCCTCCAATCGAACCTCCAAAGCCGGTAGAACCTGCTCCTGTCACTAATACTATGACCAAGGAAGAACATTTGAAAGAGAACGAGAAGATGAAAACAAATATTCTGGAAGCAGTTAAAGACCTAATCCGCAGCGAACTAGACAAGTCCAATCCTAAAGACAAGAAAGAAGTTCAAGAGAATAACAAAGGAAACTATAAGGGAAAAAACTTTGACCCTAATTATAAGAACAAGAAGGAACAGGGACCTCAACAAGAAAAGCATGTAGCCAATCCTGCCGTAAATCAGCCCTATTATCCTAGGCCGCCTCAGTACAATTATGGACCTCGTGCCTACTACCCTCCTCGATACACAAACTATGGTAACCCCTATTATCAAGGAAACGCTCCAGCTCAGCCACCAGCTCAAAAACCCCAAGCTGAGAAGCAACCAACTGGGCCAGTAGTACAAGCTCATATGCTAAACACAATGGCGACAGAAGAAACAGGTGGCATATACGATTTTAATTCTCCACCCATGATGCATTACCAATATCCCGAACAGTACTCTTACCAGGTCATTGATCCTTATTATGTCCCGGAAGGTCATCCCATTCCTCCTCCTCCTATGAACTACCCATATCCTGTGTACCCGTACCAGACTGCTCCCTATCCAGATCAGATGCCAAAAAACTGCAGCGGTCGACTGGAATAGATAGGCAGTCGAACACCGCAACTTACCAAAATCCTATTAAACCGAACTATTATCCTGAACACTACTACCATGACAATCTAATCAATGCTGCTGTAAAATCTCGTGTGCGCCCCACTATCAATACCAATCCTTATGCCAAGCATTACGAGAATACGAAGGACAGAAGAAAACCCGCAGTAGTACCCTTACCATCAAATAACATCACTCCAGAAGTCAATAAGCCTGTAACCGTGCAAACGGAAGAACCCACTGTATCAAAAGTAGAACCCCCCAAGAAAACTCGTGCCACTCCTCAGTCAATCACCACACGTATCAAAAATTCAGGCTATGATATAGCCCGAGACATGCTAGTACGAAATGCTGGAATCACCAATGAACAGTTATTGTACTTAATCCCAAGCTTGAAGAAATCTGTTCGGGAAGGCATACGCAACTTGAAAAGTTTTCATATACAACCTGTAACCATGGATGAAGACAATGCTATGAATACTTTAGCCCCGGTGATTACTGATAACGTCGAGAGTACGGCTGCATATACCTCTATTAACATCAACAACAAGATTATCGAACACGCTTTACTAGACTGTGGTGCTTGCAAGACTATCATCTCACAAGACGCAATGGCTCAACTTGGACTAGAAATCGATGCTCCTTCCACTACGGTATTCACGCTCGGCAACCGATCCAAACAAGCCTCCTTAGGTATCATCTACGATGTCCCAATCTCCATCAACACCGTGACTATCCCTATCACTATGGAAGTACTCCCAAAGGCACCATCACCCGTGGTAATTGGCAATAACTTCTTGCAACGCGCCAAGGCTCTTATAAACTTCCAAGATACAACTTTGCAAGTATGCTATAAGAAGAAAACCACCTCTACCCCGTTCACTGTGGAGCGTATGACCAACACCGACCCATTGGCTATTCCTTCTGGGAAACACTGGATTGACTTCTTGATGCCAGAGGAAGACGAAGACGACTCGGTGGTTGATTATGAAGAAGAACAAGCTGAAGACGACGAAATTACTAGTGATATGTTCACGTTCCTCGGAGAAGACATAGACAAACACACCATCAGACAAAAAGATGGGACTACTATGGTCCCCCCTCAATCAACAACACCGGTCACTATCAACATCAGTAAAAGCAATAATTCGAGGTTATTTGAAATAAACAATGAATTTGAAAAATATTTATATGTCCCCGAACCTATCATTAAGCCCCAACAATCTAAGATCACTATACACTTGGTTAATCACTCCACTGACAATTTCGAGTTACCACCAAGGACTGATATGGGTACATTATCAGAAATTGATGAAGAAAAGATCGAATACTATGAATTTAATCCTATGTTCTGCAACTTTAATGTGGATGATAAAGAAAATTCAATCACACCTGAACTCTCAGACGCTAGGAAAAAATTAATCGAATTAAACAATGACAACTCTATACCGGAAAACCTCAAACTCGCTTTCTATCAGCTGATAGCCCAATATCAAGACATCTTTGACTGGGACAAAAACAAAGTAGGACATACCGACCTGATAGAGCATAAGATAGTACTTACGGAAGATATTGCCCCTATCAATGTCCGACCCTACCGAATGGCCCCCGCTGAACTGGTTTCACTAAAGAAAGAGTTGCAAAAATATTTGGATATGGGTATCATTCGCCCTTCTAATAGCCCTTGGTCTGCCCCTATTCTGATGATACCGAAGAAAGGAAAAGATGAAGATGGCAACCCCATATTTAGACTGGTGACTGATTTCAGAAAGATAAATGAGAAGATCCGCAAGGATAGCTACTGTGTGCCTCGGATAGATGACATTATCGATGCTTTAGGCGACTCGAAGATATACAGTAGTCTTGACATGACAAATGCCTTCTATGCCGTAAAAATGGAAAAGGAATCTGCTGAAAAGACCGCATTCTCTACGAAAGTAGGCGTCTTCGAATACGTATACATGCCCATGGGATTATCCACTTCGCCGATGACTTATCAACGATTGATTGATCTCGTATTCCAATCGATCAGGTACAAATGTGTGGTGTGTTATTTGGACGATTGTAATGTATTCAGCAACACCGTAGAAGATCACTTAAAAGACTTGCATAAGGTGTTTGAATGTGTGCGAAAGGCTAAACTAGTGCTGAATCCACACAAATGTGAATTCTTCAAAGAGAAACTCAAATTCCTTGGTTATGTCATGGGTAAAGACGGCTTGGAAACCTCTCCAGACTTAGTGGACAAGATAAAGAATTATCAAAAGCCAACAACCATAAGTCAAATCAAAGGATTCATAGGCCTATGTTCTTACTATCGCCGATTTATACCAAACTTCGCCGCCAAGGCCCGTCCTATGCATCTACTCACGAAAACTAAGAAGGGTTCCAATAACAAATGGAACGATGCCGCTACCAATTCGTTTGAATCGCTAAAAGAGGAACTCACTCAGACTCCAGTACTAGTTCGACCGAACTTCAAAAAGGAATTCCTGGTGATTTGTGATGCCAGTACGAATGGATTAGGATGTGTATTGAGCCAACT
Source organism: Choanephora cucurbitarum (assembly GCA_025331435.1). NCBI lineage: Eukaryota > Fungi > Mucoromycota > Mucoromycetes > Mucorales > Choanephoraceae > Choanephora > Choanephora cucurbitarum. Next base: position 80,650 of record JAIWNI010000011.1, on the reverse strand, counting down.
AGATGATGAAGGCAAGGAACACCCCATCCGATATCTCAGCCGAGCGCTCAAGCCCAATGAAGAAAATTATGAAGCAACAAAATTGGAATGTTTAGCCGTGATCTGGGCAGTAAAGGAATTAAGAAGCTATCTGCTTGGTAAAAAGTTTACTATTCTTAGTGACCACTCTGCTTTGAAGGGACTGTTAAATCAACAGAGGCCCACCGGAATAATTGCAAGATGGATAAGCACTTTGAATGAATATGAATATGAAATCAAGTATAGACCTGGACGCGTCAACAACAGCGCGGATTTCCTATCAAGACTAGGTTATTAAAGCCAGTCCCCAATTGTAATTTTAAAGCGCTATCCAATGCGTTTGTATCAAGATACCATTTACTCCTTATAACATTCAACATTCTGCCGTTAATTATCGATCCTACTACTCCGCTATCCTTCTCAAAACCTATAAATACAAAATAGAATTATCATTCCATCAACGCTTCCACTCGACACTATGGATTCCCGATCGCAAGCCCTATTGGTACACTACTTAGATACGTTAGAACATTCTGTCGACAGTACGGAGGTGGAAAGAAAATTTGTAAAATCAAATTTAAAAAATTACTTTACTATAAACAACAAGTTATTTCGGAAAGGCGACCCAGCAAAATTGGTTTTGAACCCCGAAGAAGCTATCAAAAGTTTTCAACAATTCCACAATAGCCCTATGGGAGGACACTTCGCCGTCCAGAACACACTGTCTAAAATCTCCAAAAGATATTACTGGCCTACTATGAATAAAGACGTAGATCGCTGGGTAGTTACTTGTCCTCGTTGCCAATTAAAGGGAAAAGAAACTTTAAGGGAAAAATTGCACCCTATCCCTGTACCTCTCGTACCTTTCGAACAAATCGCCATGGACATCAAGCACGTACAACAGTCCAGAGCAGGGCATCGATACATCGTAGTAGCCATTGATTATTTTTCCAAATGGGTTGAAGCCAGGCCTCTATTGGTAGCCAATTCAATTGAAGTCGCTAGTTTTCTACTGGAAGAGGTGATCTCACGACACAATACTCCTAAGGTGATCATTACCGACAATGGAACTCCTTTCTCCAATCAATTAATCAGCACTATATGCCAAGAATTCCATATCAAACAGCGATTTATCTCAGCCTATCACGCTTCCGGAAATGGATTGGTAGAACGCTTCAACCGCACTCTAGGCCAAGCTATGCGCAGTATGGATAATAACTACAAAGACGATTGGCATCTATATCTTCCCTTACTGTTATACGCCTACCGCACATTACCCCAGGCTTCCACAAAGTTTACTCCGTTCATGCTACTCCATGGTTACGAGCCCCTATCACAATTTGACAACCAAATGAGTAAAGAAGACGAATTTCCCCAAGACCCAGTGGAGTTCGAACAGGCAGTCTTAGTTGCGTTCAAGCACCAATTAGACAAGCTCACGAAAGTCCGAAAGGATGCTTCTGAAAACATTCTGAAGGCACAAAAGACACAAGAAAAATATGTGAACAGACGAATAAAGACAACTAAGCAAAGTATGCAGCCGCCTTTTCAACTAGGTGAAATGGTACTAGTTTATCAAGACATGATAGCCAACAATACATCCGAAAAATTACAGGATCGTTACGCGGGACCATATATCATCCATCAGGTTTATCAAAACAGCACCTATACCTTAAAAACACTAGCCGGACAAATACTACCCCGACATGTACACGGTAACAAGCTGCAAATATATAAAAAGCCTGAACTTCCCAACATTCATTCTGAAGAACACAAGTATGGAACTCCCATTACCAGTACCCAAACAGTCAGATGGAAACCTATTTGGAATCCTCCAGTACCTCCTCAGTGACTTACCCATTATCACTGACACTGATCAGCCTACTGTTGAACAAGAACTTAGTCGACTCAACCTACTTCAAAAATATCAAAAACAACTACAGAAAATCACAAATAGACAAATCAAAAAAGTAGCACGCTTAACACACAACACCATAGACGCAAGTAAACAATTTTCTATTACTTATTCCCAACAGTTTCAACAAAAATATCAATCCACTATAAATAATCACAAAATCCGAAAAAGCGTAGCGAACAAAGCACATATATTATACAACAAATCGACAAATCGACAAGACAAATGAAGATTCAATCCCACATTGTTATTGCATTGATCTCTTTCGTAGGAGTCCTACTCTTACGGGGGAGGGAGATATGTAACAATGTGCGGTATTATAACTCATAAAATAGTCACTTACTCCGAATATTAAAACATCTATAAATACTCCCCCTTTTTTTCATTCAATAAACGGAATCTCATCTTTTATCAAAACTTTCTATACAAAAGCTAGTCTTTGCAAAGTAATATATAAGCTTACTGGAATACAACTCTAAAGATATATAAATCTAAAAACAGAGGAATCATCCATAAGAAACCCTTATATATAAGCAATAGAAACTATCTATCAGGAATTACTCTAATAAAAGGGACTTATCCTATAGAAACTAGATATTTGAGTTATTCTAACCTAGTGTTCAGAAACTATCGAAAATCTACATTAAAGAACTAGAGTTACTCTTTATTACTCAGAGAGACTATCTATTCTTATTATTATTATTGAACAGACGTTATCGAGACAATTATTGACTTGAGTTAGTCTTTCTTTATATTCTTATTGCATACTTTGACTGCGAGAGTTATTCTCTGAATCATCAGACGGAACTATCTCCAATTCTAAGACTTAGCTCTTTTATTCTTATTAAACTACTCATAAATCAGTTCGCTACTCACAGCGTGGTGCTCATTGCAAACTATAAATCAAACCTTTCAAATATAAACCCAGATATTACAAACAAAAATATACTCATCCAAAAGCACATCTTTTTTTGCTATCGGAAACACAAAGAAATAAAGGAGGGTGACATAGAGGGAAATAAATCAGACCATTCTGCCAAAGGCCAATGATCAGATACTCCACTATTGACCTTTTTGAACCATGCAACTTCACTGCTTTTTATGTCTGTAGGCTTATAAGGATTTACCAATTCTTTCTTTTCAGGGCTCTTTCTCGGTCAATAGCTTTCCTCCCCCCCCTCTCCTTCTTTTATCTCCCTGAATTTAGTTCTTTTAAGAAAAGAAAAAAAAAAAGAGAGAGAGAGAAAGAGAAAACCATAAGCAAGCTAATGCATATTTCAGATGAGTTATAGATCAGGAGCGAATATGTTCTTTCATCTGTCATTTTGAAAATCAAGTCGAACGAACATGATGGCCAAAAAAGGAATATTCTTCAATTATATTAAGCAGACTGATTAATAATACTATGCGCGCCTAAAGTGACATGAGGGGCAATCCTAAATAGCAAGATGCTTGTTGCACGCTTGATATCTGTTTTATATAGCTTGTTATCATTTTGATGCAATGCGTATTTCAAGTGACACGGTTGTATTACTATTATCCAAACAAACTACTAAAGAATTCAATCTGTATATAAACCAATACCTTCTTTAATTCTTTAAAAAATTAAACATTTTCTTCTTCTTTTCTTCTTTTCTTTTTTTTAATATTCACCTATGGTTGCTTCTAATCAAACACTATCACAGCATAACACAGCCTCTGATTCATTTAGTTCATTCTTGGAATCATTTGGACAGATCTGTTCAGCAGAACAAATGGAACTCTGCCAAAAACTCGGTATTCTTACTAAATCCGAACAACAACATGCATACCGCATGGCCAAGGCACTGATTGAAGACCAACAGATACCTGTCGACATGGAAGACTGGCACCACTTGACTGAATGGGTCATGATGCTTCGTGATCGATATACTATGCAACTCGAGTCTCAATGTATCCGCCAGCATACCAACGATCTTGAACGTATTGGCTACCTGGATGAAGTACAACGCCTCAGTCATCTGTTGGAAGAATACAGCCATGCACATGAAGACCTGACAGATCTACTTCAGGCACTCAAAAAGTTAACAAGCGAATGGAAACATCGAAAGCGAGATGTAGAGAACATTGTCCTGTCGATCTTGTCCTCTTCTGCACTGAAGGATCCAGATTATCGTGTGGTACGAGTGACTCGATCCCACTTAAACACATTGGGTCTAGGTCTAAGTTCCATTGGCAAATACTACATTGTCTATGAATCCTTGATGACAGATGATGACCGCAAAGTGATACTGAATAATGTGGCCAGAGACTTTGGTCTGGTGTTCCAGGAAAATGCTGCACAGAACTTGGCAAGAATGGCCGGTAGTTACCATCGTATCTTTCAGGAAGAAGAAGAAGTGGATGTGATGGATCAGATTCAAAAATTAACCCAGCAAGTGTTTGTCAAGAGACCTCGATCTGTCATCCTGCCCTACCCTTCTAGTCTACCTACCCACCAATCCAAAGTGCCTACTGATGTCCCTTCCACTTCCCAATCACCTGTCTCTCGAGGTTCATTTCTGGAAAGAAGAAAGTCTGTCATTTTGATGGAGGATGAAAACCGTTCTGAAGGTGTAGAGAATTCGGATCTAAAATTGCCCATGGTCTTTAATATGTCAACCCCTCTTTTTGAACCAGCAGGTTGGGACTGGCCCTTTATGTTGAAGCATAAGCGAACACGTTTAGGGGACACAGTCTCGTATTATTGGTGCCATCCATGCGATAATCAATTGAGTGAGGGTCAAAAGGAAAGTGCACATCATGCAGGTGTCTGGTCGACTTCTGTCTCGCGTCTGGCTGAACATTTTGCCAAAACGGGGCAAGCGTACTATGCCAATATGCACAATAATGCTCGACTTATGCATTCTCATCGAGCACAAATGTTTGAATTTGCCACACATTCTCTTATGAAAACCTATCGCGCACTTCAACTGGAACAAGGTTGTGCTAACCTCAACCGTACTTTAACTTTTCTCTATAGGCTTCAACAAGAACATGCATAATCTTTTCTTCTTCTCTTTTTTTTCTCTCCTTCTTTTTATCATGTAAATATGGATCATAAATTACTATTTATTAATTAATCAAAATAAAGAAATGTCAAACTATATATTCCACTCTGTCTCATATTTAAGAGATCAAGTCTCGAACTCTAGCGAAAAACTGGGTTTGATCTTGCTTTGATTGTGTACGTATCAACAGGGGTTCCGCTGTTTGTTCAAGTAAGAGTGAAATATGATCCAGTTGGAAAGACAGGGTAGACAAAGACTGAAGCGTGCATTTCGCTTGGCATAGTTGACATACCAATTGAACATCAGGGTATATAGATTCTTTGAAATAAGCTTCTACTGCTTTTGCACGTACAAGGTCATCTATTAGTTGTGTTAGTCATGTTTCTTTTTTTTCAGGAGAGACAAAGGAGAGGGAGAGAGGGGCGTAATTTATCAAATTTCTTTTTTTTTTTACCTATCTCAAGTGACACTAAGAATGCATCTAGTACATGCCAAGTGTCTTGTCGATCCAATAATTTAACATCAATCACTCGGTGTAACCAACCCAAAGAGTGATATACTTCGGACAAGATAAAATAAAAGTCATTAGGCGAAAATCCAATGGAGGGCTCAAATGGACACACTAAGCTGCCTAAACCATAAAAGACGATGGCTATATACTCTACAGGTACATGCATAAACAATTGATCTTGTTGTGCAAACAGATTGCCTGCTTCGTTCAGAATAATGCTGAATGCATTGTTTCTATCTGACAAAGCGGGTGCTGGTTTTGTTCTATTTCTTTCTCGAGTCAGGTACTTGGTTGCTAAGGTATCGCATGATGTCAGTAATTGATCTAGAGAGCAAAAACGTATTTCCTTTTTTTTTAAAAAAAATGACAGTGTGTATGTCAGTCATTTCTCTCTGTTTCTTCTTCAAATCAGATCTTACTTGAGCGAGTTTCAACAATTCTACTCTGTCTATTTTCCATTTCGTATTCAAGGCATCTAGATAAAATGACCATGCTTTGTCTAATTGTTGATATAGACAATATAATCGAGCCAAGGCAAGTTGGCTGTTGTAAAGGTAATAAGTGACTTGAGCTGAAGTCAAGGTCAATCCAGCTGGTTGGCTAGATAATAAGGCGATCAATGAAGACAATGCTTTTTCAGTATGTTGGGGCCGTTTGAGTTGATAGAGTATCTGAGCCTGTGTCCAATAGATCTGAATTGCAACAGTAGGGTCTTTTGATGTATCAGCCACTTGCAATTGTTGCAATGCCTCTATGTTTACACACCTGTTTAGAAAAAGATGCCTATGTACACATGTGTGGTATCATACCCTGAACTTGTGGATGAACTGGTACTTTGGGTTGAGTGGGCGCCTTTTGCACTGTCTTCTTTTGATTGGCTATATGCTTTGCACTCTTCAAATGGTTTTGATAGGTAGCTTCGTTATTGAACTTCTTTTTGCATGCTTTACAATATCTGTCTGGTTCTTCTGATTGCTTGTGGGTTGCTGTCGGCTGTTCTGATGAGCACTTGGGTAGATCATAAGGCAAGATCTCTTTCAGTGGTTGAAGTACTATAATTTGGATAAAGCTCAGTTACTTCCAAAAGACCAAAAAGAAAAGATAATGTATAGTTGAATAAAGTAAAGCAATAAAAAAGAAAGAAATGCGATGTAAGTTTATTAAAAAGTGATTATTTACTATTGTAGTTGGATGCATCTAAACCAGCATCGTATAATGGCAACATGATCCTTTTTTAGGGTGAAAGAAAAGAAAGGAAAAAAACATTTTATTATGAATTGAGACTGTCACAAGAGAAGCGATGCTAAAAAAAAACGTTGGAAAATTTGAAAAGACTTTTCTTTTTGTAGAAACAAAAACATAAGCGTTCGAAAAACAAGGAATGCTTTTTGAGGAAGAGAAGTAGAACTGTCATCAATATCGCCATTTTGCATGAATTATGCAAACTCATATCAAACTTGATCTTGTTTGGCTTCTGCTGACAAACACTTTTGGACAAGCTATGATGAAAGAGTTGAGAAGTTTCGTCACTCCAGATACTTTGAGTGTATTCAAAAAACACCATGGCTTGTTGCAAAAGCATTTATCAGCAGAAGTAGGCTCAATTAATGAAACACGCAAAGAGATAGGAATACTTACAGGACGACATGTCAAGAAGATATGCTTGAGAAAAAAAACTGGCAGCTTCCGAGCATGAACAAAAATTGACTCAATTATTACTTTCACAATACATTTAACGTCACTGGCACACAAAGGCGGAATCATACTAAACTTTGATCTCTTTGAGTTTACCTCAGCTACTCCCCCCCCCTCTCTCTTCCTCTTCATTGCTCGTCCTTTCCGTTTGTCCTCCCTTCCTTTGCTCTTATGTTTAGTTCTGCTACATAACGATTATTTCAAGTGAACAAAATTACAAGGAAATGTTAAGATTTCAACATTTATTTAACTGAGAGTCACCTATGACTGATTTTGTTTAACCTGAAACTGACCAAAGTTATCAGTGAATATGTATTGTCGTGAATGATTGGCTTCCTGAGAGTGTTTGATGATTTCCTTTTGATTCCTCGTCTTTCCAGACATTCTTGTGGTTCCCTGCCATAGTCTCAAGTGCGGATTTCTTTAGAGGGAATGATTAAAGGAGAAGGAGAAAGAGGACCCTAACTTCATTGTACATTTTTAACGAGAGAATGTAAGAAGAAAAAAGAGTTATAGATGATAGTGCTTCAACAAGTATAGGTTTCGTTTTCTGGAAAAGGGGAGAAATCTCACTTATGCTATTAATGACAGTATTTGTTGAACTCGTTCTTTTGATAGCATACTGTAAGTTTTTTCTCTCTCTCTCTTTCTTCTTATTGCCTTATGTCGTCTCTTTTTGAAGAACTGAGGTGCAAGAAGAAAGGGTCTTTTTTAAGCATGTAGCTCATTCTAAACAACACAATATCAAGACTTTCCGAATCGCTCTTCTCTCCCTCATAAATCTAACTTCAGGTCTTTGAAACGAGTATAACCTTTCTCTCTGTTTTTTGAAATCTATGTTTCGTTTCTTGATGACAACCAGTTGTCATTTACTGACAAAAAAAGAGGGGATAATAGCCGTTCTTAAAGGCCCTTGTTGAGAAAGCTGTCAAAGGCTATCTTGACTTTGGCGAAGGTGAAGAAGTGACGGCTCTTTAGCTGCTTTTAAATTAAAGCTGATGCAAGAAGTCCGCGCGTAAGAAGAGAGAAAATTACCTTACTATGTGTGTGTGTGTGTGCCTCAAAAGTACGCGCAATCATTTTTTTCCCTTTCTTTTTTAAACTTGCTTTAATCATTTTCATAATATGTCTCAAGAACAAAAACAAGATAAACAACAGGTAGAAGCTATGGACATCGTAGAGGATGAAGAAACCAAGCAAAAGCGTCTTGTGAAGGAAACTATTACAGGTAATTTATATATAAAATAATGACGTGGTTTCTATTCATTAACGCTAACTGTATCATGTATATATAGAATTGAAGCGTAATTTCAGCTTGTTAGAACGCGCAGTAGAGACTGTAGAATCTCGATTTGCTACTCGTGTCTTGAGAACATTGCCTTCTGTTCGACGTCGTTTAACTTCTGATATTCTTGCTCAAGTCATTTCTGATTATTATGCTACCAGTAAAGTTTGACAGAGAACATCACAAAGTCTTTAGGAAGAAACTAATCTGTTTTCTTTTTGGTTTTTAGGTGATGCACAAAAGAGTCATTTGTTACAAGTGTTGAATGAAGTAAGTTTGAAAGGGCAGATTCCAAAAAAAAGAAAACGTCATCTAAACTCCATGACAATAGACTGAAAAGACAACACAAGAAGATGAAAAGAACAAGAATGGTGTATTGCCTGAAGTCGATGCTTATATCTATTTGTTAGTTTTGGTCTATCTTTTGGATAAGAATCAAATAGAAAAGGTGAATTGCTTGCAAAGAAGCAGAAAGGGATGACGAACTGACAAAGAGCAATTGATAGGGTCTTGAATTATCTAATCAAACAGTAGAGAAACTACTTGCGTTGAACCGTAGAACATTGGACCAAATTGCTGCTCGTGTATACTTTTATCATGCTCGTTTCCATGAATTATCTAACCGATTGGCTGAGATTAGACCGTAAGTATTGAAAAGACGCCTCAAGCTGAGGTTTTGTTTAACTTTTTTTGATTAGTGTTCAATTGGCAGCACATAGAACATCTACCTTGAGACATGATGTTGAATCACAAGCAACCTTACTCAACTTGTTATTGCGCAACTATTTCTTCCATAACTTGTATGATCAAGCTGATAAGCTTGTTTCCAAGAGCACATTCCCCGAAAAGGCAGGCAACAACCAAGCTGCTCGTTATGCTTATTACCTTGGACGTATTAAAGCACTTCAATTGGATTACACGTCCGCTCATGCTTATCTGACACAGGCCATCAGAAAGGCTCCTCAGAACAACGTGACTGCTGGCTTCCAACAAACTGCCAACAAATTCTTTATTGTTGTTCAACTGTTGATGGGTGAGATTCCTGAACGATCACTTTTTAGACAGCCTGTTTTGAAGAAGGCTTTGGCACCTTATCTTGTCATTACACAAGGTAATGTATAAACATAGTGTATTGATAGCAAGCACATGTATTCATATTTCTATTCAGCTGTTCGTGTGGGTGATTTAAACAAGTTTCAAGAAGGTTTGGCTCAATATGACGCTGTCTTCAAGAAGGATAAGACATACACTTTGATTTTACGTCTGCGTCATAATGTGATCAAGACAGGTATTCGTATGATCAGTCTGTCTTACTCAAAGATCTCCTTAAGAGATATCTGTATCAAGCTTCATTTGGACAGTGAAGAGGATGCTGAGTTCATTGTGGCAAAGGCCATTCGAGATGGTGTCATTGATGCCACACTCGACCATACCAAGGGCTTTATGAAGAGCAAAGAGATTGTTGATATCTACAGTACAAATGATCCTCAAAATGCCTATCATCAACGTATCAACTTCTGCTTAAACCTCCACAATGAAGCTATCAAGGCCATGCGTTTCCCTATGGACGCACACAGAAAGGAATTGGCTAGTGCTGAAGAAGCAAGAGAGAGAGAAAGAGAACTCGCTCAAGAGATTGCAGAGGGAGAATTAGATGAAGATGATGATATGGGTGACTTTTAAAAAAAAAGAATAAATGGTTTTTTTATGAACTTTAAGAACTCTTGGGTCTATCCTTGATATAAAGACATCCAATATTGAGATATGTACAGATTTGTTGAATGACACTACTGGCAAGATCATAGTATCTATAGGCAGCGAAAACAAGGTAAAACTTAATGACAGTACGATGAGAGATAGGCATGAATCTATAATTCAAGAAAAAGAGTCATTAGAAAGAGGAGGGGGGGGGATATATTTGAGATAACAACTTACTCTTCCACAATGTCTTCGAAATAAGCCAACAGACAGCCTGATAAGAGGATACTAGTGACTGTCACATTGAAATAAGGGAATCTTAATTTGGCAACATGAGCAGTGATCATCAGTCCAACCTGATGACCAAACAACAGACCAAAGAAGATAGCAAAAAGAGCAAGATGTTCTGTCACAATATCAGGCCAGAGATTTAACCATTGATAGGCCCAGAAACACATGTTAGCAAAGGGGAATAAGCCAGCAAGGGCTCTAAAGATAGAACCATCTTTCTTGGATGTCTCAGTAGGGTGTGTCTTGACATGAATGACATTCAATACACTAGAAAGGAAAGAAAAATCAGCAAAAGAAGGATTTCTTTCTTTTTTCTACCCTACTTACGCTGAAATCATGTTAAAGAAAGTAACAAACCCACCAATCACAATCAAGACATGGTTTAATTGAAGTGAGCCAATCAATCGAGTGTTTGCATTATAAGAGAAATCGACAAAGTCAACGACTTCATGGATACGAAGCATCCAGAAGGCAGGACCAAAGTAACCCGAGATCAAGTGGATCATACAGAGCATCAAGACACCTTCAACAGGACCACTGAAATAACCCAAATACAAACTACCTGTATGATATTCCTCCCAAGTACTCAAATAAAAGTTACCCAAACTGGCAGTCAAAGAGGCCACTGTCCACCAACTTTGACCCAAATAAGTAGAAGAAGCCCAAGTGAGAACACCCAATGTAGTGTTTAAAGCATCACAGCCTATATGTTTTTTTTTGGTTTAGTTGGCTCTTATACACTCACACATTCTTTTTTTTTCTTTACCATGATCAAACAATTCACCCAATGGACCTGATGTTTGAGTACGTCTTGCTTGTTTACCGTCAATAGCATCGAGGGATTGATAGATAAATAAGCCAATACCGAATCTATGAAAAAGACAAACCATTTACTTCATTTGCCCTATTTTTTTCTCGACATGAAACTTACGTTGTATAGACCCAGTTAGGACATTCACCCAGTTCAGAAGTATAATAGAATAAAGTAAGCACGTTAGCAACCACTGTCAACAAACCCAACAAGGTAATCATATTGGGACTATAAAGATGGTCAGTACAGAAAAGGCAAAGTCGTGTTGATTCAAAGTAAACTTTACGCTATCCAAAGAGGAAATAACTTGATCAAATTGTTCCAATAAGGTGCCAATACATAACGAGATACAAGCGACTTATCAATACCACTGTATTTGTATTTGTGTAAGCCCGGTAGACCTTCTTCAGGGATATATTTGGTCATGTTTTGAATAAATTAAGAGAAAGTGAAAAAGGAAAAAGAAAACGAAAGAAAAAAAATCAAGTCTTTTTTAAACGCGCTGTGGATCGGATGTCGAACCCAATGACATTTTTCCATAGCTGACTTTCCTACCCTACCCCCCTCCTTCTCTCTACTCTTTAAAGTCATGCGGCGTCTCTTGAATACTCTCTTTTTAGATCTGATTTAAGCCACGCCAAAAGAATAAAAGATAGAGTCAAGCCTATTTCAATTCGTTTCTTATTCACCTATTCTCTGCTTGTAGTGTTGTAAGAATGACGTTGGTTCTCTCTTTATATATGTGTGTGTGACAAGTATTTGTTTTATTTCTCTCTACTTTTATAGAGGCATTTGTTTGACAGCTGTGGCTGATTGCTTTAAGTGGATAAACTCAGATGATTTATACGGATCTCTGATAATCAACTCTCCTTATTTAAAGGGAAATCTGTTCTCTAGTTGAAACAATTTTAAAAAGGCCGTGTTTAATGAAAAATTAGAAATACATCAAGAAATACTCCCTCCTCTACTCTACTCTTTCTAAAAAGTGATTGAAATCAAACTTCCCAATAAGGTCCTGGAAGCAAAGGTTCACACTCATGCACTGTCTTGACTCGGAATACCTTCTGAAGCCTTTCAAGCCATCGCTCGCTTGTCAAGACAGTCATGTTACTTGTCTCATGTTCCAACACAACACGCCCTTCTTCATCTGTATCTTCATTGCGCTCATTGACCCATGCTTGAAAATAACTGTCGACTTGATCTTGTGTATATACTCCACGAAACCCATTGGCAGACGAAGGCAATCCCCAATCAAACGAATCACTATTCCACAAAAGAGTGTAAAAGCCAAACTGATGAGCAATGGCCCTTACGCGATCATCAACATCACCATAGGGTGGACGCCAGCATCGGGGTGTGACACCTGTAGCTTCTTTGATGGCACGTACACTCCAATACAGTTCAGCTACAATCGCTTCATTCGTGAGACTTGTCATTTTAGGATGAGACCAGGTATGTGCACAGAGAGTATGTCCTGATTGATAGGCACGAATGGCTGCATCTGGAAAGGTGACGACATTGGATCCTATATCTATATTAGCTTAGGTGAGTTATATGTACCTGATCTACAAGACTAAAACCACTTACAGAACAAAGTCGCTCTCTGGTGATGGCGAGCCAAGAAATCATAGAGACGAGGTTCTGCCCAAGGATCGTTGGGTTGTTGAGGCGAGAGTGGGCCATCATCGTATGTCTACATATGGTCAAGTCAGTAATGCATCTTCCATGGTTCGTCCAGTTGACTTACAAGAGCGAAATCACCTCGTCTTGGACATGCACTGACATCTTCAGGCAAGTAGTTCACTTTGGGTGTTGTGCATTGAGATCGTGTCCACCAACACGCTTTATCTTGATCTGTATCATAGTTGGAATCTCCGCTTGTCTGAGGTTTGAGTTTTGGCACATGTTCCCAGTCAATTGATTTGATGGCAGCCTGGACTTCTGGATGCTGAATATCTGGACTAACCCAATTCTCAGGATAATCCTGTCTTCTCAAACGAGAGATGCGTTGAATAGGTCCAGTAGGTGGAGGCTGAACAGGCTTGAGATTGAGAGGAGGGAATTTCGGAAGAAAGGCAGGTGAATGCATAGGCAGGATATTGCTTGAGGTCAGTGTGACACCTCGAGCTTGTAATGTTGAATGTGATCTTGGTAATCCATGAATTAGGCTAAGCGATAGAATGATACATGTAGTTATTTTGGTATTTAGCATCTTTGTTGTTGAAGAAAGAAGATGAAGAAAGAGACATAAGGAAAAAATGAGTGGTATTATAAGTGTGAAGAGAAGGGGAGAGGGGGGGAGTATAAGATTTCGTCTCCCCTATATGGTAGTCATTGTCTTGTGTGTATAACATAAACACCCTACTTTCCTCTCTCTCTCTCTCTCTTCTTCTCCTTCACAACTCCTTTATTGGGTAGCTCAGCATAACCATGAAATTTCAATAGTAACATCAGTTGCTTTTATAGAAATAATACTATACTGTTTTCTAATCTATATATTGAGCATGGTACGTGAAATAACAAGAATAAAAAAATTCCTCTGCATAGAGTTTGGTTATTCTATGCTTTGGGTTCTACCAACATTAATCTCCCTTGCTGGTTTTTTTTAAGTTAATCGATATCAAAGATTCAGTTTGTAAGATATTCTCCTTCTTCTCTTTATTTCCTATTTAACTATAGTCTTTAATCAGAGTCTCAATCTTAAAGGAGAGAAAGGGAGAGAAAGAGATATTTAAAGCAAATATGGTTAATTGTATGTGTGTGTGTGTGTGTTTCTTCTTCTTTTGGTTCACTCTCTCCGCCTATGATTAAGAAATCCCAAAAGCTTTTTTTTTAGGGTTTTTTTCACCCGTCTTATTTAATAGAATTCAAAAGGCCTTTTCTCTCAATCACCAAAGAGGCAAAACGATTCATCTCAGTATGTGCTTTATGCTCTCAAATGAAACATTATTGGCTGAATCATACTAGGTTTGTTACAGTTATTCTGGAATTCTATTTCTTTAGGACAGTGTACACAGCTATCACCTTCTTCTTTCAATCTTTGGTTTTATTAATACAATTATTTCTGTAGATTTTTTATGTTTCTAGTATATGCAAAAACTATTGTAGAGCCGGTTATTCTCTTGGATAGTGTGATTTATGACAGTAGTCGCTTGATTTTGAAAAGTGCTTAGTCTCATCATATGCTCACTATAAGGGTAGCATTTCTCAACATTCCCAGATAAAGCGATCACTGTGCTTGAGCTACATACAAATCACACAAGAGAAAGTAGCCATTGTCTTTTAAAGTCTTCAAGTGTATCTATTTGTCAACTGAGTACAATCAATTACAGAGGAGCAAGGGGAGAAGTCAAAAAAGGACAACTGACAACCAATTTCTTTTGTCACGGTTTATAAAAACACGAACAATCTGCCCCCCCCCCTTGTTTCCAATCTGTCAATTGACGTCTCTCAACCTCAAGCTTGGTTTTGTTTTCTAAAGAGATTTATTCAGCAAAAATTCCATTCAATATTGAGTTGCAAATATCCTTTTGTCTTTCAATCTAGCCTCATACTCTTTATTCAGTCTTTGATCTGTTCTCACACAAAGTTTTACAAATAGACAGACCAGTTTTTAGACATTTCCTTCTTTTTGCTTCATATATGATGATGAAGTTTAGCAAACTCTGTTGGCTGGAAATTATTCAGAAAGAGAAATAAAAAAAGAAAGAGTTCGCTATTTACCCCTTAAAAAACAGTGGAACTTGAAAAGAAAAGTCTGAGTCACAATTTGCTGCATTAAAATAAAAAAGAAAAATCTTGGAATGATTGATCTTTAAAGAAAGGATAAACTCTTGTTGAAATCACATTCTCTACTTGTCAAACAATCTGTTTTTTAGCATAAAACAGAGCGTGTTACTAAATCTCTATTCTCCTGTTACTCACGCTAGCAAACTGAATCACTTAGAACTGGCTTCATTGGGGACGCATAAGTAGTAGATACTATTTGGCCTCATTGTCGTACTTGTTTGAGGTTACTGATAGGCTGGAATAGCTTCATATTGTCCCAAAAGGATATTTTTCTACCCAATACTTTATAACATTCAAATGTGAATCAGACCGAGAGACTGATATAGAATTGTCTGACTATAGAAAATATAAATCTGCATAAATCAACCAGTCTTTAAAGAAGACTGACAGGCGTCATTGACAAGTGATAGTTAAATCATGAAACTCAGACTGTTGAGACAAAGTGTATTATTAGGCTTAGTTCCCTTTTTATTTAGTTTGATTTGATTCTATTGGATATTTTGACGTCAGATAGAGTAAAGACAACAGAATCAAGAAGAAGATAAACAATCTGATGATAATTGAATTATCTGCTGATAAATAACATCAATATTACAGTTGAAAAATAAGCGTCTCCCTCTTTTTTTGTTTGTGTTTATTTAATAAGAAAAAAAAAAGAAAATTAAAGCTGCTTCTTTTTTTTTCCTTTTTCTTTTCTTTCTTTTTCTTTCTCTGTTCTAGTTTATCACAATGGTGCAAACTTTATTTAAGCGCTTAACAAGTACCTTTAGTGCCAATAAAGCCCAGCCATCCAATTGTGCACATGTAACAGCAGGAAGAAAGACAAAAAGAGCTCGCCATCGATATCTCACTCCCTTGTATAATGGCTACCAAATTGTAAAGACAACTTTTCAGAAAATTGAATATGACCAAGTAAAGAAAAGTCAATATGATCCATACCAAATACAACAACTGAATCAAGAATATCACTACGACCCTTATTCTCCTACATTATTACCACCATGTACCACCCAAACAGACCATGATACTGTTGTGATTAACAAGCGTAAAGCAGATGTTCTTGATGAAGATAACGATGAGGATGAGGATAATGTACAGCCAGTAATGAAACGCCTTCGTAGTATGGCCTACACTGTAGCTGAAAATGCCATGTATTCCGTTCTCTATGGTGCTCTAGTTACATGCGATTTTCTCCGTGAGACAAGGCAATTTGGTATGACCAAAATACTCCCCACTCAACAACCCAACAACAGCAGTCTTGTTGAATTTTTCTCTGTTGGTTCTACTGCTGTTGTCACCAAAGATGATTTTGTCCCTTGTAAAAGAAAGAAGAAGATGCGTGGTTATGGTGTTGACTTTAGTCCACTGGTCGAACGCCCTCCTGCCTTACAGATGCGCATAGAAGCAGCCGAAAGAAATATACGTGATGTCTGCAAACGTTCTGAGCAAAAGGTCCGAGAAGACAGTCATCGTCACCACCTAAATAAGTATTCTGGTGGACTCCCTTTCAAGCGACGATATGATGATCGAGATTGGGGCATTGTAGATGAAAATGATTATTCTGTTCAATTTATGGTAAAAATAAGTCATTCAATAGCGTGTGTGTGTGTGTGTTCTTACTCTTTTTCTTTTATAGTATTAAAAAAAATATTTCCCTTAAAAAAATCAACAAGATTTGTATCACTCCTAAATTGTAATCCTAATCACTTAAAAAAAAAAGAAAAAGTCTTGTTTCATTTGTATAAGAAAGAAAGTATTATTATAATAGCTTACAAAAAAAAGCTTATGTTTATTTATTATCAACTTGCATTCTATATACACTATATACATATTACCATAATATCTAATAAAAAATATGAAAAAAAAGTTAAATACATATTAAAAAAACAGAGAATTACGCCAAAGTCTCCCTTTTCTTTTATGGAAATTATGAAATCCTTCTATTTTATGCAACTTAATCATCATTCTAAACCACGCAAACCTAGGGAAATTTTACATTAGAGTGAAAATTCCCTTTTTTTTTCTTCTTCTAGAATAAAATGCATTCAATTTAACTAGTTGTCTAGACTACTATTTGAACAATTAAGAATAAAGGAGGAGTGATAGTAGTTAAGAGAAAGAGTAGGTCATATGCCTTTATAGTGTCTCAGCCAAGAAAAAAGAGAGAGATAAAATACCATCCGAGGCTCTAATGATTTATATAGAGTCATACTATGTATGATTTCTTATCCAACGATTGACTAAATAGTACTACTCTGTTCTGTTTTGATCCATATGAAACACGCACACGCACACACACACACACACACACACACACACACTTATATAACACGATAGATGTTTCATAGCAACAAGTTTGAGGGAAGGATGAAGGTGTAACATAATACTTGATTCAACTTATTTTAGAGTAAACCTATTATATCCCCCTTTATCTAATAAGGACGCTTGTTCTCTTCATCGGCAATAATCTTTTCTACTGCTTCTTCTACATTTTCACAAACAATCTTTGCAGGGAAATCCTTTGCATTCCCCTTTCCAGTAAAAACACCTGTACGCACCAATATACTTTCCCAACCATAGTTATTTGCACCTTGAATATCTGCTGCAGGATTATCACCAACTGCATAGACACGTCGTTGTGTTTCAGAGGGTGATAGTCTATGAATGACTTGTTCAGCAAATTGATAGGTTGCCTTATGAGGTTTTCCAAAAGAAGTAGATTGAAGTGCATGACCTGTGAGTTCTTTATAGAGACTATCCAATGCTACCTTCAGAGCACCTTGGCCTAGACGAGGAGCAGGGAAATCAGTACTCCAGATCTAATAAGCGTGTTATTTCTAAAGGATCGAGCCATACATTCTATTAAGACTTACTAAATCATTCTATAGGTAAAAAAAGAGTGAGAAACAGCTTTTTTTTGTTAGAGAAATGGCTTACATTAGACCAATACAAGGGCACATCTTGAGTTTGATAGTCTTCTTTTCTTGTGCCCAAAATACCATCCTTTGAACATAATGCATCCAACATAATTTGAAGGTCTCTTCCCCCTATAGAAAAAGAAAAAAATGTTAAACAGTCTTGAAGACGACAGCCTAAAATGTCCATTTACAATCAAATGTATCGTGGAATACCATGACAGCATGGATTGGTGTTTTAGAGAATTCAATGCCATTCTATCAATCGAAATTAGCCTATGCATATACCCGACAACAAAGAGACTTACACTGGTTAAAAGTGATAGGTCAGAAGTAGGTGAAGAATAAGGCCAAGCTGAATTATTCCAGTGCATGATATCATGAGGTGTTACAGCTTCTTTAAATCCATAACTAACAAAAATGACATCTGTCAAACAAGTCTCCTTTTACCATTCAACCAACTCCCCCTTCAATTACCGTTTAGCAACATCATAACAGTTACGACCTCTGCCACCTACAATCAAGACTCGCTTGTCATTGTATTGAGAGGCTAAGTTTTGCATAGGTGAATGAGACAGAATGACTTGTTTAGGATCAATCTACCAAACAGATAGATTCAATATATAGATCAACTAAAGAACAAGCTCTCTAGTATACCTTCACACCAACAAGTTCACTGATTTGTCTGGCCTTCTCTTCTTCTGTGACACCACCACCATTGGTCAATAATACAAAAGGAATATGTCTATTGGAAGGGTTGTTGCCATTTAAGAGGTTTAATGCACTAGAAAGTCTATATTAGATTTACTTTTTTTTTGATTCTATAAAGAAAGATGCATTTACCGAGTTGCTTCGGGAATACGACGTTTACCCTTTGCTTTTTTTGTTAGTTATAGTTGCGCGACAACGCTTGTTCTGTTTACCTTGATCAAGACACCATCGATGTCAAAAGCAAAAGCATAATTAGGCTTAGCTACTGTTGAGATAGTACGTGCAAAATGAACAGGAGAAACTTTGTTTTTGCTCAAGAAACTTTTAAGCAACATTGTTGACAAGAGAAAAAAAAGAAGAAGAAAAGGAAAGAAAGGTTACTGAAAAACTTCAGGTTAAGCCAATCATATCTTGAGGAAATATGTTTCCTTTTTTTTTTGCTTACTACTATAGTGTTTCACAAAAAAAAAAACTGATCTTTTAACTGCCAAATATCTTACCTTCAAATGATATATTGATTGTCAAAGATTTCTTATTCGACATCACAATCCCTGAAGAACTAAAAGAAAAAAGCTAGAAGGTATGGTTGCCACTGTAGTCACTCAACGTCAAGCACGTTCCTCTTCAAAGCTGGTATTCGTTTATTGAATTGGCTGAGGGAGAAGGAGTAGACTGTCAAGAAGATTTTGTCTTGTGTAAGGTTGATACCACTGATATTAAGAATTTGATTTTAGACCTCAACCAAGTCGCTTTACGAATAAACAGCAAATTCACAAACATGTTCACGTCAACATCATGCTTCCATAACACAGAGAATAAAGCTTTTAAAAAGAGACAGAGTTTTTCGAATATCGTCTATTTCTTAAAAGTTCAGTTTAATTGGGTTAAATTGGATACAGAGAAGGCTACTGTGAATGCATTGGCATCTGTGAGCCAAAGTATCAAAATGTTCATTGGATGCTCTTGAGTAAATCGAGATGACAATAAGAACTTATTAGCAATATATGTGAATACTCTTTGTATTAGAAAAATAAATACTTTATTGTGTCTTCAGTTTGTTGTGTTGATGAAGATGGGGTCTAGCAAATGCGTACAACTTGAAAGCAATGAATCCAAAGATAAATAGAACAGAGGTCACAACAAGAGCCAAAAGAGCGTACAAGTCCAAGTTATGTGCCTTTATATAGGACATGCGACGATCTGCAGTAACACGATGCTCCAGAATACCATCTTTATGTGTATAAAGCACTTCTTCCACCAGATCAGCACCTCGAAGGACACTATGTTTGGATCGAATCTGTGCGTTAGCTTTCATGCGCTTCATGCTCTCACTATAGATATGTTCTTTATCTTCCACAAGCAGCTGTATCTTTCTGGCAATTTCCAAGGGAGGTGTGTCATAAGCAAAGGTCATGCCCAGTTTGCTCTGCTCTAGCCAGAAGGCATTGGTAGGCTGATCTCCAAAGAAGGGGAACAGAAGCATAGGCTTACCGGCAAAGACAGATTCACTTATAGATCCAAAGCCTCCATGAGAGACAAACAAGCGAACGGAAGGATGTAACAAAAGACTCATCTGAGGAGACCAGGCGACCATACGGATATCAGGATATGTATCTGCAAACATATCGTCTGTGCGATAGACTCTACCCGAGCTTGTCTTGACAGTCTTGGGGAACAGGTCGCCAGTATTGACAGTGGCCCAGATAAAGCCGTCCAAGGCACCCTGTTCAAGACCTTCTAAGAGAGATAGCAAGATGGTAGTGGCATCTTGAAGTGAGGGTGTGGCTGTTTGTCCAAAGGCGACATAGGCTACGCGCTGATGGTGCTCAAGGAAGGTCTTGAATGAGTCAGTCAAGGGCGGGTATTTCTTATTCATGATGGGGCCTATCAGTTCAACAAGAGGACTCAAGGGTCGAGCAGGTAAAAATCCAAAAGCGTTATTGATCAAGATCAAGGAATTCTTCCATGCTTCATTAGGGTTCTCTAGTTTGCCTGGCAAACCGACCTCTTTCTTTGCTTTGATTTGTTTCTTGAGAACAGGCGATAAATGTTGATAAAAGATGAGCGGGCTGATATAATTATCGTGAAACCGGCTGAATAGGGATTGAAACTCTGTTGTAGGATGGGTTCCAAACATGATATCGTTGACTATGTAAGGTGCTGCTACACCTAAAGAAAAAGAGTTGGTCACTTGAAGAAGTGGAATATTGAGTTTTTCTTACCATCAGTCACAGCGGGAGTTGTGGTGATAACAAAAGGAATACCTATGGATACAGCTGCATCCACACAAGCTTCTGCAAAATGATCACAAAGAGCCAAATCCACTTCATTTTCAATCAGATAATCTCGAACAGCCAAAAAGCCTGTATTTTGTATCATCATCATACTCTGAGTTGCCTGTTCTATTATCGTTTGTCTTTCTAATTGTATTCTTTACCTTTTTTATAATCCGATAAAACAAGATCGAATAGAGTGGAAATGATCTTGCCTGGGTGGTTCTTTCGAATAATTTCACTATTAGCAAATTCTCTTGCATCATATTTGACACCAGGAATGACAGGAATAGTCTGAACATGATGAAACGGTTTTCCAAACTTGGCCGCTGTGTTCTAAGCCATCGAATCAATATCTTGATTTCTCGAGTGTCTTTATTGTTTTACTTACAGAAGTCAGAAACGTAACATTGTGTCCTCTTAAACCAAGTTCTTCACAGATATTCAAAACCCAATTATAATGGGAACTCCCGCCTTGAGGAGCATAGAACATTACTTTTTTAAATCCAAAGTCTTGATAGTAAGTTGTTTCTAGATTGTTTGCTTGGCTAGAGCCCAACAATAAACTTGCCGTCAATGAAAGTAAGCTGATACTTTTCAATTTCATTTTTTGAATTGTATATATAAAACAAAAAGAAGTGAAAGAAGTAAAGAAAAAGTGATCTCTTTTTAAGTAAAATGATGGCTCTCTGTTCCAAATCTACTGTAACAAAAACAGAACTATATCAGGTTAAGACTTATTTCATTACCGTCAAACATGCATCTCTTTGTTCTCTATTGCTCTTTTGATTTATACGCAATTCCGATCTTCACATTTATGTTTTATTTTACTCGACAAATTCTAAAGAGCTTTCGATTCATATAAAATACAAATCTTCATGCTGAATGAGCGAACAGTTTGCAAATTTTCCTAGGATTAAAAGAGGGGGTATGCCCGCAATACCTTATTTATGAACATGGTCCTTTCTTTCCCCTTAATTAAATCGGATGAAATTTAACCGTGACGCCATTTTGGTTTACACTGGCCCGTCAAATGAAACTCGAAAAACTTTATTCGTGAACTAGAGACTCCTTCTTATTCACGCTTCATATGCATCGAATCGCTTACAAGACACTATCACCCCTTCTTTTTGTTTTCACTTTATCAACGTCTACAACAGTAATGTTCTTCATATCTGTTTCAAGGCATAGCATAATCTAACATGAAATATTTATTTTTCGGAAACAAACCTTAAGCAAAGGAAAGAAGCAGGCCTCCGCTTGAATTTTATCCGTAAATATTAATTGCTGTCTAGAAAAGGAACTTGATAGACTTTTCCAAGTACAGCCATAAAGGGAGTAAGCAACTTCTAATGCATACTATAGGTTCTATAAACGTTTGTTTCATTTGATTGACAGCTTTTTACTGTATAGTTTCTTTTGAAGTACTTGGAAGCATACTTTGTTTATTAACCTTGCGAGTCGCACACAATCGCAAGAAAGATAAATAGTCGGATGGGATTGTTTATAGTTGCACTTTAATTCCAAAATATGTTCAGTTACTTGCACACTACAGTTTTCTTTTAGAATCTTATTGAAACTGCCCAGGTTAGCAGCTTGATACATGTTAGGAAAAGCGTTGCCCAAAGAGAAATCGTTGTGTGTAGCTGATGGTCACTAAGACATCTGTTTCTTTTTAAAGCCTTCACCTTCAAGCCTCTCTCATTGCAACTTTTCAAAAAGAATGTCATCAAAAGTAGAAGTAATAGTAGTATTAATAAGAGATCGAAATTAGAAATGGTAATAGCAGTAGTGCATATCATTCAAAGTCATAACGATGGAGAGATGATAAAGATTCTAGCAACAACCGCAAAATAGATATTGCTTAGAGCACACTCCTAGGCTGTACCATTCTCCTCAATAGCTACACTAAAGCCCTACCGAATTTTCTTCTTTTGGGAATCGTGTTTAAATTGCACTGAAACCTGTATACGGCCTTTGGATTGACGTTAGTCCACAAAGAACAAGCAATCCAAAGCACTGCTGATAGAGAATGACAGAGTAGTTCTTGCTCATTATTTCTGTGTGCACTTTCTTTCGTTTCAACCAACACGCAGTTTTCAAGTGCCCCATGCATTTGATTGAGCGATGGTTTAAGAGCATCTCTAAATTTGGGGAATCGTTTAGGATATTGCAAGTCCAATGGATCCCCTAAAAATAAAGTACTTTAAAAAAAAATAAAAACTCCTCTTTTTCCTCTTTTGACACTCCCCATGAACCATACACATGTACATTTCAACCATGACTTGACACTGAACCAAACGACTTATTCACTCTTCATTCTAGAATACAGTTACTACTTTAATAATCAAACACTTGCCTGAATTTATCACCAGTTCAACTGAACTTCAACAGAAATATTTCAAACCTTATCGACCTTTGGATGTTAGGTTTATGCAGAGTCCAGCTATGGTACTTCCATACTTTCCCTATTCATTGACCAGTATAATAACTATAAGATGACGATTAGCTTGGCTTTGTCTTTCTTGATTTCCCTGATAGAGATACTGCTCAAAACGCGTTTCAGTCATTACAGAAAATCAATTTTGGTCTCTATTATAAACCAATAGTAGTAGAATATGCTAAACCCAATCCAAACCAACCATCAGAGACTACTATACCCATGTAAGTAGCCATAAAAAACAAAAGAATGTCTCTTATACATGTTGTGTATAGTCCAATGTCTGCAGAAGAATACAAGGCGGCTGCTGAACCTATCTCAAGGACACATGGACTTCATTATCCGCCTAATCCTCACTTACGCTATCGTTATCCTGACCCAACACCAGATATCTTGACCAATATATCTTATGCGATAGGTGCTGTACCTCGTCTTTATAATCAAGTACTTCACTTGATGAACAAAATGAACATGCCACCACCTTTCGGACCTTGCGAATTATCAGCAAAGCCATTGCTTGCCAAAAGGAAGCATGAGGACTCATTGTTGGCAAGTGATGAATCAGAACTCGAGGAAGAAGAAGAGGAAGGCACAGACAGGTTGAAGGCACAAGAGCAACAGATCAAGATGGCTCGGCTAAATCGTATTGCTGCTGAGAAGCAAAAGTTAGCCAAGACAACAACACCTACACCTACACCAGCAACAACATCAATCAAACCAAAGATCAAAATCAACCTCCGTACTTCTTCGTCAGATCAATTGATACCGAATGAACAACAAAAGACAGTTCAGGCGCAATGCTTACCTTTATCCAAACTTGAATCTCTTTCTGCCTTTAAACACTATCAACCAGGATCACCAAGTCCAAAGCTATATATCAAAAATCTCAGCAAATATACTACAGAGCAAGATCTAAAGGATCTTTATACCCAGTTTGATCCAACAGTAGAGGTGAAACTGATGGTCAAGGGGAAATTAAAAGGACAGGCATTTGTTACTTTTTCAAAAGAATCAGTGGCTTCTTTAGCATTGAAATGTACTAATGGTTATGTACTTCATGAACGTCCAATGGCTGTACTTTTTGGTCGACATACAGACAAAGAAAATGCTTAGAAGTTGAAAAGAAGCTCAGTTTGTGTCAATTGGGTTTTACTTATTCGAAGAAGAAAGTGACTATATTACATAAATGAATACTGATATCATACCCTGAATGATTTAGTGCTTTGACAAATTGACACTTTATTAAAGGCGTGTAACTTTGGCTGAAGGGGACGCCTCTTGAAAAAGCGAATTAACTTTCCGCTTTAGAAAAAAATTTAACAAATGCCAGTCACAGTGTGAGAATTTGACGTGTGTGTATAAAAAGCCATCCCTCTCTCCTTTTCAACCCATGTTTCTTCTTTCTTTTTCTTTCTCTAGTTATCAAAAAAATTAAAAGGTATGTTGCTATTTCTTCTCTTTATTTTTAAGAGAAAGAAGGGAAAAAGGATTGCAGTAAAATGATGGAAAAACTTTTTTGGACCCGAATCGAAGCATATTCCGATGTTCACAATCTTAATGAGATGTGGGTTATCCAAGGTGAACAATCTCTGAGAAATATAACTGCAATCTGATTCCTTTCTTTGAAATCATTTGTTGTCATGTTTACTTATACATTCTCTTATAGATAGGCACACTTTATAAGCGCGTCTTGCTTCTGGGGTTATCTTGACCTTTGATTTTATTTTGATTTAATAAATAATTTTTAATCTATAAACCTATGACTTTGTTTCTGTTATTTTCTTATTTCTGAACCAACAAAGCCAAATGGCAATATTTTTTTGTACTTTTTTTAATACGATGAAAAACGGAAATTAAACTTGCTATACAATGTTTTTTTGAAGTGGGGGATTTTGACATGATTGATAAAAAATACACTATTTTTTTTTTCTTTTAAAAAAAGTTGATTTCTAACTTAAAGGTTGCCACCTTGGGTTTCACGTTGAAGTCTAGCAACATAAGCACGAGAAACAACATTCCAGGCTTCCATATAACGGTCCATACACTTGGAAAGACAAGCTTGTTCACCAGACTCAAGACGAGCACCGGGCTTGGGAACACACTTGAAATAACACTTTTCGTTGATTTTCTATATTTTCCTCATCTGTTAATAATACTATACGCGTTTATGGTGAATTTGTCTGGCTTACGTTGATGAGCTCTTGAGCGTTGGCTAAAGCGAGTTCAGAACGAACTTGGTCCATGACTTCTTGCTTCTTGTTGCTCTAAAATAATGCACGTTAAAAATCCCATTGAACTTTTTTCTCGAACTCCACATATGCTGCTCGTATTCTGTTTACTTACGAGGTCGCCGAGGCCGTAGTTGGAAGAATAATCGCTCATATTTGAATAGTTTCTTTTAGAGTGTGATAAGAAAAAAGAAAGAAAGAAAAAGAGCGAAATGCACCCCTACAATAAAAGAAGAAAGTAGGCAAACACGGTCACTTTCGGACTGTTGTTTGATTCGCAGCTATTTTATTTTTTTTAAAGCTAAAAAGTAGATCGGAGAGTTGCATTAAATAGACTCTTTTTTTTTTTATTTTTTTGAAGTAGAACTTTCAGTCCAATTGCTTTCAAATATGACTTCCTTTTCATGTTCAGTCTGTTTGTTGTTGGAAGGTCTCAATTTGTCAATACCTGACATGACGACCCGTCTTGAGATACCACGCCCATCAAAATAGACTAGCGTTTCTGCAATACGAACACCACTACCGAGAGTCTTGGCTGCCATAAACCCAACATCAGGTCCATACTTCTTATCAATCATTCCCACAAGACTATTACTTGTTGTCCCAATTACCATGGAAGCAGCAGAAGCAACACCACCGACCACTTTGACAGCTGCCTGTAAGGCTGAAATTCCAAAGTGTTTCGAAGCGTTTTGAAGAGGCTGTTCCGATTGTAACTGTCGATCTTTCTGAACTAGGTTGTTCATGCCTGACATAGCTGTAGTGACAGCCATATCAACAAGACCAGCTGCCACTTGGCTGGCTTTATGTGTTGTATTGTAAAACACCTCAAAGGCCTTTCTATCTCGATCACTGAGTTGAACAGGATTCGCATTAGGCTCAATTTTATCTTGGATTCGTTTGCTTCCACTTGTTAAAGAAAAAAGTTTGAGTGATTGTGTTAGATAGAAGGCTTATTTATCACTTACTTCGTAATACTTTGAGAGAGTGCTTGACCTCCAAATAGAATGGCTTGAGCAATCCAATCTGAACCTGTCACCATGGCATTGCCTGAATGATAAAGTAACTTGACTTTCCTTATATCATGAGGATTGACTGGCTCCTACAAAAGAATGGTTATTCACTACCTTCTTAATCTGTTTTTCTTTACCTTTGGAGTGGTATTATCTACATAAACAGGCAACTTTTGCCCCTGCTTGGCTTCTTGAGTAGTAATGAAATCGTCTTCATTCAACATGCTTTCTAGTTCGGATCTTTCTAACTCCACATCACTAGCAACAACCTGTGTAACTTCGCAAGAAACCGGATTGACCATAGCTAAAGTGTTTTTCATTTGATGACGATTTTCATACTTCATAAAATAAGTCAGAGTATCTTGCAATTCATCGAATAGAGAACTGGTTGATTTACTGATAGAGAAAAATGTGGTCAATTGATATGTTAAGCGCTTTTTCTTAAAAACAAACCTACCTAAAATCTACTTTCCATAGACCACCTTGTGGTTTAGGAAAGATCAAGGTATGATCACCCTGTAACCAAGCCTTTGATGTAGATACAAGTACAATAGTTTCTATCTGTCTATTCTGTAGATCAAAAAAGCGTAGTAATATGGCTTGCTGCTCCATTTCTGGATCTGATGTTATATAGGCTATTAAATGTCCATCACACATATGGGATAGTTGATTGTCGTGATAGCTATAGAGAGCCACTTTATCTACTAAACATAGATGAGACAGGGGCTTTTTCTCCAACTCTTCAGATGTAGGTGTAATAGGTATCACAGTCATATTTTATATAGAGAAGAAAAAAGGGAAAGAAAGAAAATATGAATTGAGAAAGGAGAGAGAATCTTATTTAAGGTCTTGGCGTATTTTTTTAGGATTAGCATGAATTTTCTTCTTTTGGAAGATCCGGGTTTTTTGGGCTTGAGAAAAAAATTAGATTTGACATTGGCAAGTACAGTTACTGACTGGACAAGTAGAATGCTTTTGAAACCAATCAAACATATGTACAGCATGGCCACCATGGCGACATGTTTGACACCAAGTGAACCAAAGGTCAAATCCAGCAGGATCAACCTTATGGGTATCGTTTGCAATCATCGTTTGTCTTAATTGATCTATAGGAGTGCCCATATGCAAAAGACAAAGCGCACATCGAGGCAATGGTTTTCTACAGCTTGAACAGACTGTACTCTAGAGAGAATTGAATGAGTAATAGCCTCCCAAAAAATAGCAATTGCGCTTCTCTATTTTACCTTTTGTTTTGTAGAAGCTCTGCCTCCAGGATTACTAGTCTGTACATTCATACGCTTTCCTTCTCGGTTACGAGCGTTCTGAATCACAAGACTATGACCTAAGGATTGTGCGCAGAAATTACAGCGTACATAGACTTGAGGCGGTGCAATCTCACTTGAATTCATACGCTTGCCTCGTTGAATATCAAACTTGGCTCGAGCATGCCACATTTGCCATTGATCCATTAAGAGACGGTAACTTTTAATAAAAGGAGGGAAGTGAGTCATGAATACAAACTTCATTTTAGGGGAAGAACTTTACCTTTCTACCCAATCTTCGACCCGGTTGTCCTTAAATCGTTTAGGTACTGTATAACTCATCACTAGACTGACCGTCTGTACATCACCATATCGATCCAATGCTCTTTCTAGTAAATCAACACCTTTAGGCGTCAATCCAGTAACCACAATTCCTTCAACATCACCTTCTTGCAAAAGTTTGTCTAATGTGCGATTGATATACAGCGTCATTTGATCATCGTCTAATACTCGTAATGCAATGGCCATTCTCTCTCGAAGGGGTAGACCAGGCTCATCAAGTACTCTGTACCAATCGTTGGAGGCAATATAAGCAAAAATAACTCGCAAGTATGGACTATCCGCCATATCGTTGCTTAGTGATTCACATATCTCTTTCCATGTTGTATTTGTTTCTGCTCCGCTTGTCTGATAACTAGCTAGAATAGCCGACATCAATTTACGTTGTTGTTCTGTAGAAAAAAGAAATGTTCAATAAAACCATTTCTCCAGGTACCTCCTTTTCTTTTCCTTACCTTCTTTGTTATCTCTGCCTCGAGCACTACTTAATGCTTGAATGGCTCTAGTTGGGTTACCATGGAACAAAGCCAAACTAGTAGCTTTATAGTACTCCCCTCGAGATTCTAGTTGAACCAATTCGTTTTCAAACCCTTTTGTATCAAAGGCAAACCCACATACAGACAAAGCAATGATTCTTTGAGCTGACTTTGCAGTTTCTACCATAGGTAGATCATTGGCAACATCTGCCAATGTATTATTTCCCGTCTCATTTAGTTTCATTGGTTGAGACAATTGACGAGATGGCTTAGGAGAGTGACTTTGGCGAGGTGTACTTGCAGGCGAAGAACGATGACGATGCTGAGCTCCTGTCCAGATACCATAGACACCGTGAAAGCTGTAATCAGCATTACCAATCTTAGACAGCTTGGTGGAGATTTGATCTGCAATTTTCATCCAAGACCACAATTCTCTTAGTTTTCTATCATGGCGCACAATATCGATATTTTTTGCGCAATCCATTGAGTACCCTTCCTGAAGTCTCTTTCGCATCACAACCGATATATCCTTCTCGAGCTCTTGAGACAATAACCGATCTGCACTTACTCTGATGCTATCAGGCGATCTAAAGGCGCTGGGATTAGTTCTTGGTCTGCAGTTCTTGATCAACCTACTAACCCTTTCTCTTCTTGAATGACTAAACTTGTCAGTTGCGTCTCCAGAGCATTGTCTGCTGAACTTGGTTGATGTGATAAGAGACGCTTTTGATGAGTCATTATCATCCCTCCCGTTGGCTGCCAGGCAACTTGACAGGGTTCTTGTACTCGAACAGACTCTAGTTTACCATCTAAATGGATAGCCAATATGTTGTGAGTATTGTTTAATTTGGAGTGTGCGTCGTTGGGAATGAAGGCAAAAGAAGCAAACTTCTTTACACTTGAGCTTGTCTTGCGAGTCTTCCAAAGCACAGGAACGCTCAGATCCGCATCCTCATGTTGATTTGTAAGTGCTTGAATGGCATTGGCAGCTGAATGGATGGATTGATGGCGATGATGTTGATGAGATGCTGAGTAATTTGGCTTCAACTGTTGTTGATGTCTTAAAGATGAGTTGACTGCAGACTGTAATGAACAGCTTTCCTGAATATCCCACAAATCGATTTTGACAGCATCCTTTGTCAATGAAGCCAAAAAGCCAGACTGAATAGGTGAAAAGGCTATTTTGGATAAATTCGTTTTACTGTCTGGATTAAGTGTCAAAATAGCATCATTTGTCTTTCGCAAGTCCCATAGTTTGATAATTCCTTCCTCTGAGTAAGAAGCAGCACGGTAAGGGCTGAATGGATCGACTGTGATACCATGTACTGCCTTGGTTGCAAACTGAAGTGGATTAGATCCAGGATCGGCTCGGATATCATAGACACGCAGATACTTATTACCCATACCCGCTATCAATAGAGGTGCACCAGCATATTCAGACCATGCACATGAAGCAATTGCTTCAGATGAGCCATATTGTCTTATTGGGCCTTGTTCTCGAGCACTACCATGCTTTTATAAGAGGTTTGTTCAAGGAGTCAGATGAAGGCATACTTACTTTGACCCTAAAGCAGACGAAGAAATAACTGGCGCATCACTTTGTTTAGTGCGCTCCTTATCGTATCCCTTTGAGTCTAGGCGCCATTGATGTGTGATGGAAGTATGTAGATCCTGTTGAGAATGGCCTCTGGTTACAGAAAAAGGCGTAGGGGTTTGCGCTCCTGTAGGTGTATTACAGTAGCTATCTAACGATCGCGACACATCCCACACTAACAGACAAGGATCGTTTCGTACTTTATCGAGGCCTGCTGCCAGTAAATGCGGATGTGTCTTGCTGAAGGAAACGACATTGCTCGAACGCGAGAGCTTGACGCCGAGTGAAGGGTACTGTTTCTGTTGAACTTGTTGAGCTTGTTGGCGTGCAATATGTGTGCTGCTATAAACGGCTGCTCTTTTCTGTGTAGGTGTATCTATTCCATCAGTATTGGGGTAGTCAGTTAATGAGTGCTCTTGCATGCGAACAAGTAATGTTCTTCCTGTTGTCAACCCTACGGCGACCAAGTCAGAGCAGTTTGGATCAGGGGACCAGTCAGCACACTATAGTCAACAAATTGAGTTTTGTATGGCTATTTGATTCAAAGTTGACTATACCATCATCAGTGTGATATCAGGGATGGTAGATATATAACGAGCTCTTCCGGGCAATTCATCTGTCTAATGATTCTATTCAGCTTAATAAGAAATTGAAACTGATAAAGAAAGAAAAAAAAAAGGTTATGATATACCTCTGCTATCCATTCATAGAGCTTGAGTTCTGTTCCACCAGCCAAAAACTGATTTTGATCTGGATGAGGAGACCATATGATAGACCTTTGAGCGACCACCATATCTTAATGATTAATAAATAAAGAGAAAGAAAAAGAGCATAATCTTTTGATTTACCGCATTTGTAAACCTGCGCGTAACTTTGTCTCTCTCTCTTTTTTTATACATATTAAATAACTATGCCTCCAGTGAGACAGTTGGACGAAGCTTTTCTTGGTCACTTACTTGGAGATGACACTGATATTATAGACATCGCACTCAAGTCAAATACTGACTCAAACTCATTGAGAAGTATTCTAGGCAAACTGACTTCTACTTCCACAGCACTTCAACAAGAACTGTTTGAGAAAGCACACGCTAACTTTGAGCTCTTTTCTTCTACCTATAACACGCAACAACAGCTACATGAAAGAGTATCCACCCTTCTGAAGCAGTTTGCGGATACTGAGGCTCAAGTAGCCAATGTAGAGCAGGACACTCACTCTGTGATCGATCAGTACCAACACGCTTTACGCAACACAGAAAAAAACCAGAATAAGATAGAGGCACTACAGACAATACATAGCATTCTGAAGATGATGGATATTGTTGATTCGTGTATCAGCCATTATCAATACAAGGATGCGGTCGAGCATCTCAACAAACTTCGAGATAAATTAGATCATTGGGAGCAACAAGCAGACAGCCGAGTTACTCAGCTACTCAACCAACGTTACTCACAACAAAAGGAAAGGCTTGTCTGCAGCCTTCAAGATAGCCTTCATGCAGCCATTCACTTTCAGGGGCATTCTATGCGAGTACTTCATCGCTTTCATCCTTCAACATCTAGCACAGTCCATATTAGTGATGTCTTCGAAAGTATAGATCAGGTGGGCCTGTTGGCTGAAGAACTTATGGGCATTCAACGCTTGGTGTTTAAGCATATTATCTACCCTTATTTCGATAAACCAGGCAGTATTGTAAAATCAGATTTAGTTGACGAAAGCCAGATTGGCACGGGTGGTCATATGCAGGTCGTTTTAGACAATGAAGAGACCTCAGACCAATATATTGACCCATTGCTCATGCTACAACAAATCGATTCAGTACTCACTTTTCTTCACCAACACATGTTTGCCGACAGTTCGTCTCAGAAACACCGACTGTTGTTTGGTAACCTGTTGCTACCAGAATTGATACCAACAATGATCAAAAAGAGCCTGGCGCCTGCTATCCCTTCTTCAAAGGACATATTGTCTGATTTTGGGAACGTAGTACAAGCAGTTAAAAAATTTGAATCTCAATTGCACGACATTTATGGCTTTCAACCAGATGCAACTCACACATTAGGCAATTATGTGGATAATATTGATGCTCATTACGCTAAGAAGCGTCGTGAGAAAGTACTTCAAGAAGGCAGAAAAGTGATGATTCGAAGATTATATGATGTAGATACCATACAAGATGATGGGCATTACCAAATTTCACAGACTCCTCAAATTTTAGCTGTACTGGTTTCAGATATCATAGAAGAAGCAGCTGATCTTTTGGCTTCGCACCCTATCTCCGCGGACTCATTAGCTGAAGGGATACAAGATCTTTTGGACATGTACCGTGCGATTATGCCTAGCTATCATCGACTACAATACGTCTCTTCTGCTGCTAATTCACTTGTATTCAGAAATGATTGTTTCTGGCTTGCAAAACAGCTTACTACAAACATAGTGACAAAGCCTCATGTTGGACGTTTCGACCAATTAGTAGAACGTCTTAGCAATGCTTCAGACCGTCTAAAAGAATTGGGCAACGCATGGCATGAGTTAGCCATGACACAACGTGTACAAATGATTCAGACGGTAATGGACCACTTGGACGGTTTTTCGGGAATAACTGATCAGAAATTTCAACATGATTGTGATCGTGCCGTAACACAAATGATTCAATTAGTCAATTCGTATGCTGCAGAGATTCGGCCTGTAGTAGATGAAACCTTGTTTCTCGATATGCTGGCACGTATTGTAGAAAGTATCGTCCATCGATTCATTCAAGATATTGAACAACCAATTGATATTGGTGCAGAGGAGTCACATATACTGGCACGTACACTAAACAGCATGGCTCAGCTTGTGAGTGCGTTTGATTTGCCTGGAAGAGATGCAACCGAAAGCTTTGTTGAGGAACTGGTACCAAGCTGGCAAAAGTTCTGGCTGGTCAAAGACATATTAGAAATGAACATGCGTGAAATCATGGAGCGCTATCGACGTGGTGATCTGCACATGTTTAAGAAGTCAGAATTGGTTGGACTCCTCTGTGCTCTGTTTGCCGATACTGAATTGAGAGAGTCTAATATCCAAGAAATTAACTCAGGCCATTTTCTAGAACAAACGCTTAT
The DNA here is from genome assembly GCA_025331435.1 of Choanephora cucurbitarum. Taxonomy (NCBI): domain Eukaryota; kingdom Fungi; phylum Mucoromycota; class Mucoromycetes; order Mucorales; family Choanephoraceae; genus Choanephora; species Choanephora cucurbitarum. Next base: position 47,255 of record JAIWNI010000011.1, on the reverse strand, counting down.
ACCGCGGTCCACTACAGCCACACCAACCTCTGCATCACCCTCAAGTACAGAAGCTGCCTCTTCCAGGCTGGATTATACCATTGATGATATGGAGCAAGAAGATGGCTGGGGTGACGATGATTTGCAATATGACCATGAAGATATATCTGATACGAAACCTACCACAGAACAGTTAAAGACAGAATACATCCCCTCACGATTAGACTATAGTATGGATGATTTAGATCAAGAAGATGGCTGGGGAGACAATGACGAAGATCTACAGTACGACCATCAAGACAATATGGACCCTGATCTCGATACAAATGTTTCAGAGCAACCCAAGACAGAAACTTTATCTTCCAAATTGGACTATAGTATTGACGATATGGAGCAAGAAGATGGTTGGGATGACGATGATAACTTATCATTTGAGCATGATGATATCATTGGATTGAATACAGAAACAGCAAATCCTACACCCACTAAAACTAAAGAAATCTCATCAACAGACGAAAAGTCACCCACTGGGAAGCCTACAGCTACTGAAAAACCAACAACTATAGAAGAGCCAGTAAAGACTAAAGAGCCACCAAACACTAAGGAACCAATAGTCGCTGCAAAGTCAACAACTCCAAACTCTGTAGAGCCTGTATCTTCTAAATTGGACTATAGTATTGATGACATGGAGCAAGAGGATGGCTGGGGTGACGATGATGATGACCTGTTTGGTGGAATAGAAAAATCCACATAATTCCTATAATCTGTTTATCATATAAACGTTTTTTTCTATCCTACTCATGACTTGGGCGGAACAATGCATTGCTTCTATTTTCTTTGTGTGTGTGTGTAGTCTTTACAAAAAAGGCATGATTATCTGTGTTTAGAACTTTAAATTGAGCGAATAGCCTTTCAGAAATTATGACTTTAGCATGGAGATCAATGCACAGCCTTCATCAAATCTCGATTTGTCGTTGCTTTTATGGCATGGTAAACTAATTCAAATAAGCTACTTCTTTTTCAATCACAGAGCACAACGATAAGCTCAGACAGAGCTAATTGCTCCTGCAAGTCACTATATCTTGGACCCTGTGAGTAAAGGAAATTGATGAGAAATAAAAGTGGGTAACGATCCTTTTGTGGCTCCATATTTTCGTTGCACTTACCAAAACTACATGGAAGTCGCTTGAAAAGGAATCAGATTACGTTGAGCAAGCCAGCCTATTTGCTTAGGGGTCATATCTTACCTGATCAGGGTCAAGGTGGTACCAAGCCATTGAGCAACACCTTGGAACCATTTCCTAACTAGGAAGGCAGATTGAAAAATTTAAATGATGTTGGGGAGTTACGGACAACAATTTGCTGACCAATCATGGCAGCCCTGAATATGAGCCTAACGGAAGGAGAAACATTTCTCCGCGTCTCTGTGTTCTTTAAAGCAGCCCTTTCAACCCTAACTGCACAATTCAGGTACGGCTAGTGTCACCAAGCCAGTTCTTTTGATAATCTAAGAGCAAGACAGAGAACCAAAAGAAGCCGAAAACTACAAAAGAAGAGTACGCGGGAGAAAAATGGGGTAGTTTTTTTTTTTAAAGATTTAACATTTATGGTTTATTGTATAATAACATAAAAAACCTAAAGAATCATTGTTACTATTGATTCAAATATTTCATACAAAAAAAAAGAGAGCGATAAAAGTAGACATAAGAGAAAGAATGTAAGCTTATAGGATATTGAATATACATTGTGTTTTTCCAATAAAAGGAGGCTTGTTGTGTATATACATAACGTGGTTTTGTGCAATCGTCTAACAGAAAGAGAAAAAATAAACATAGGTGGATAACAGGTATATGGTTGAGAGGGAAAGAACGTTTGTATAAGTCTTCAACGTCGATGAATCTTCTCATGGCGTTTCATATCGTATTTTCTTGCGAACGGACGACTGCAAACACTGCACGAAAATGATTTGGGCCGATTGGGATCGTGTGTAAGCATATGCTCAATGAGATTGTGTCTTCGCTTCGACCTAAAAAAGCACAAGTGTTAATTACCAAAAAAAAATGGAGTTTTTAGTGAGTTTTTCTTATTACCTATGGTTGCAAATTCGACAAATATGTCTTTTCTCTGTTACATTAACGCTGTTCATTTTTGAACCTTTTGTTCTGGTGTACATTGAGGGAGTTGATGAACTTGAGGAAGGATAGACAGGAGCGAACAACGATTCCATCGCTTGTTGACCAGCAAACATATTCGCTTCAGTATTGTATGTAGATAACTCAGGCATTTGAGGAGAAGGTGTTGAGTAGTAATGCTGCATGACACCAAAATCATTATTGTTATTCTGAGGTGGCGTTACTGATAACAATGATGGAGAAGGCTGCGAAATGCTGCTGGGGCTATTGTATTGCATGTCTGAAGATGCGATGATAGAAACACTATCATCTTGTAACATATTACTGCGTGATTCGTCATTGCTATGTCCATAGAGTTGAGTGCTAGAGCTTGGAGGCATATAATACATAAACTTGTGTGAGCCAGCTTGGTGAGCAACTTCGTACTGGCTAGCCTGACTCATCGAGCAACAGTTTTGACTGCACTGAGCATCAGGCGAAGGGAGTGAAGGAGCGAGATAAGAATAAGCAGGCTGTGCTTGATGAGAGAGTGGCGGGGAACCAAGAGAATATAAAAGTTGGGTGTTGTTATAATAACTGTAGCTTGGGTGGACGCTACTTGAGCTATCATAATAAGCGTTCATTGAAGACATTTATCAATTGGACAGTAGCAATAAATAAAAGAAAGGTCTATCTCTTTTTTTGAGTAGAGTAAAAATAAGCAAAAGCAAGAAGAAAAAAGGGCAAGAAAAAATAAAAATACAGAGAAGAAAAGAGAAGAAAAACTCTAGCGAAGCGAAATTTGAAACAACAACTGACAACCCTTTTATATGTTTTTTTTTGGGTTCTAGCATGATCTGCTTTTGTCTATATTTAAACTTTCAATTGTTGTAAAACCCTAAACTCTGGATGTACAATCTAGAAAAAAAGAAAAGTAGATGGAGTTTGTAAAGCTTCAAAGTTATAATTCCGCAATATGTATGGAGCGATCAAAATTTTGCGACATACCACCAGGAGGCTGTGGTGGTTTCCTGACAAAATGACACTTTCTTTAATGTATGACTAATTACTTAAGCCTAACAGGATGACGAACAAGTATGTAACAAAATCTTTTTTCTTGTGTGGTTTAGCAAGCACAGCCATAGCAACTTACACCTCTTTATATTTAGACGCCTTCAAACCTAAAAATAGCTTAAAGTTTGATAAAACAAATCCGTCTTTCGCTAATACCGCCTTATTATCTATCCAGTTTCTACATAAAGAAAGAAGGACACTTGAACATATAACCAATTGTCAAAGCCTCTGATATAGAAAGTGGCTTTATATACTGGTATAAGCAGGTACAAGTTAAGATAATTTTCTAATGATAGCTTGTTGGGTTGGTAAGAATGGTTGGCTCTTGTTGTAAACTGATTCGCGGATCAAACGTATTGTTCTTCTTCCGTCCCAAGGTCGCAGAATGATGCACAAAGCGTAAGAAGAAATGTACATTGATACGCATAAAATACTTAAAGTTTAAATCACATTCTATTATTAGGACAAAGTATTTTGATTACCTCGCAAATAGGGTATACATCTTTGTACAGCCACGTCATCTGATGATTTGCCAACGGACTGACATACAACAATCAAGTCAAAACGTAAGCAGGATGCTTTTGTCAGATACACAAGCCAGCTTTTATATTACAGCTATTTTTGTAATTCATTCAGCCAACTAAGAGATTGGCTGCAAAGATTACTTTGGGATGGTTAGTATATATGCTGAAACTAATCGCTATTTCAAAGATTTACTTAGCATTCAGAAGCTGAGTCAAGAGCGTTAAGGATATGAATGTGTACACTTCTTATTGCTTTTTTCATCCATCTTCCTTTCTTTTTTTTTACATGTTAGGATTGATCTCAACTGAAAAATTATGTTGAAGCGTGCTTCGGTTTAAACCAACAAAATAATGCTTTTTTTTTGCCTTCCACTCAACAGGTAAAAGAGTTAGCGAAATATCGAACAAGTATTCTTTTCTTCTGTATGAAAAAGAAAAAGGGATGTCTTTGAAAAGAGTTAAAGGGAGCTAACAAAAGCAAATATAGACGTTAGAAAATTCAGAAAGACCTACAACATGGACAAAGGGAACAATTCTATTTTATGAACGAACAGAGATTTGGAGAGACTCAACAGGCTATACTGAGTAGACAATGCAGCTGTTCGAATCCAATTTTAGCAAGCAACCCGAGTTGCTTACCCGCCAGATTCATAAATGAAGATATTAAAGCTGAAGCGAATGCCAAGCTTAAGCAAAATCTAGACAAAAAGCATCTTCTTGCCCTCGAGAAGACTTGAGTGTTCATGATCTTGAATCAAGAAGAAGGCCTTGTGAACGCGCGTTTCTTTGCTTGCACACTTATTCTTCCAACGTGCTCCCTTCCTTCGATTGCAATATTCGATCGCTCGCGTCTAGTAGATTCAAGCTAGAAAAAAGGACCTTAATTGATGGAGTAAGAGGCGCAATGATATATAAATGCAACGATATTGGATGAGATGAAACTTGTAAATATTTGCGTCGTCACTGACGAAATTGATTCCTCTATTGTGTATCATCTGTAGTTATTTTAGCGGAATGAAATGAGGACCAGGGAAAAGACGGCAAACCATCAATCTTGCTAAGACCTTTCTCTTCCCGAACATCCGTTGCTAATACACTTCTCGTTCTTTCACTTTCTTTTCGCCTTCCCTTGTCAAATTTGATAGTGATTGTACTAGATTAGTATGTGAAATAAATACACAAGCACGTATATTGCAAATCTTCTAATCTTGTGTCTCAAAAACAGGACATAAATTCTATATAAAAAGACAATATAGCAGTTGCTCATTCAAGTTATGTATGATCATATTACCATATGCCTCTAGCAAAACCATTATAAAAGCAGTCTTTACTATCTTCATTGTTCAGCATATTCTACTTCTAGATTTGCTACGGATAGTTGCGATGTAGAGATCAAATAAGATATGAAGCTCCACAGTAACTGGAATAATGATGTTGAGCTGACGCAAAGCGTTAGGTCTTCACTTAGAAGAAAGCAAAGCTCAAATAGTTCAAAACAAGACCTGCACTAGCAAGGCATAACATTTTTTTTCATACTAGGCAAGAAATGGAATATATCGTTAGTATGATCATAACTGTATCACCAAGCGAAAATAAATTGGAAGCCAAGAGCAAGTCAGAAAGAGGAAATGAGTTATTTCACCAACGAAGTCATCAGAAATACTCCTGATTTGATGGTTCCGTCAAGGCTGTGTATATTCTATTGGTCCCAAGATATTTTTTATCACAAGGCCGATTGCTATCTCAAGCGCTATATAGTATTACTAATGGGAGTCTGTTGTGCCATTCCTAAAACTTCCATACAGTTGTTTGCTGCAGTTTAGATGTACATGCACCATAGTTGACGTTACACCGAACACAAGTAAAGCCAGGAGTTTGCAAAACCGAGTAGAGGCCATGACTGATTTGAGAAGAGTCTGCCAAGACAAGTGCATGTTATGTAGATGCATCATTCGAATACATTGTAAAGAGAACCTATCTGAACAAGTAAAAAAAAAAGATCTACAGAGACCACCAAAAGCGAAGCAACAACAAAATGTCAGAGTCAAGTCATCTGCGTCTATAAACGTATTCATTACTTTAGTTTCAAGCAAAATGTTTTCAATTGATTCTGTTAACAACCTTCCTAAGCAGAATAGGTCGAGCGTGTGCAATTGAGTGCAACTACAGAACATACTATACTCTCTTTTATTACATGTCAAACGATTGGTGGTGAAATACTATCTCAGCTTTCAACTAAAAGAAATTTGAAGCAGTTTTTGAAGAGATAAAAGAGAGTGTTTCTGACAATTGGTATGTTTTGATGAGCTTTTCATATCGCTCACAAAACCAATGACCTCTATCCGCTTTCTCAAGATCAAAACTATCAACATGTTTACACTTGGCTGTGTAACCCTTTGTCTAATATCATTAGGATTCAAAAAAGGCTCTGTAACCATAGGGCGGGGAAACCTTAGTGAAAGTTGTAGAGCGACTAAATCAATTTAGGAAAAGAAGGACAAATTGGCTTGGTTGGAGTACAGCGCTGTACGTTTAATGATGCTTTTTGTTGTACAGCAAGAAAAAAAAACTGTAATACAGTCAAATCTATATAGTTTGGCGCTTTCTAAAAAAAAACGTCAGAAGCCCAAGCTGTAAACAAATGTTTGTAGGTGCTGAATTGACTTGGGGTAAAAGCAAAGACTTATTTGCGCCTTTTAATCTCAAGATTGACTCTATCACTTTTCTTTCTGAAAACAACGGATAATTTTTCTCATACAAAGACAGGCTTGATGACATTTACAACGAGTGAGGGGAGAAAGTTTATCATCCCATGAAAGGCGTTCTGACTGGTACTATAGATCCAAACATTGTTTTCAAGAGCACTACTAGTAGGGAAAATCACTTAAATGCCAAGCGTACTAAAAAAAATGCCTGGAGAGGTCTTAAAAAAATTGAAGTATGAAGAGCTGAAAAAAGTTGCCTCTAACAACAACTATAGTGATTTTATAAGAGGAATTTTCATTGGTCGCATGCTTGAGCATGATGTTGCGAGTAGAGTTGCAAAAAAAAAATTAAACATTAATTGCAGTATAGTATTGAGGTGGCAATATCTTTACAAGCAAACCGAGGGAATCGCTCACAAAAAGTCAGAGCTTATCGACAACAATCCATGGCTAATTTCAGATAGCAACTTTGATAGTTTAACAAAGATATTTGGAGGTTATAAGATATCAAAATTTTAGTTCAACTTGAGGAATACAGTGCTCATAACAATCAAGAATCTAGTTTTTGAGTCCAAAATGAGAGACTTAGCAGAGAATGTACAAATAGGATATGAGTGGTTTTTGAAATGGAAAGATTGTGATCTAGACTATACAAAAAATTGTATTCTTGTTGATGATGTCGACTTTCATATTAGCATGAGCAACAGTTGGACCAGATCAAAGTTTGAAAATGTTGCTATAGTAAAATAGCCAAAAATTAAGTCATTTTCTCGCACTGTGATTAGTGCCATACACTTATCGGCTGTTATACATGTATTCATAAAAAAGCCTCTACTAAGAAGAGATACAGGAGCTTCCAAGAAAAACAAAAGACCTATAGCTAAAGTTGATAGCCCTGAACCTTCCACAGAGGACGATGATGTGAGCAACAAACTAGTAGCTAAGGGCATTGCAACTGTTTATTTTGTCAAGTTCATCAGTGAGTTTTTTTTATATAATGCATATGGACGTAAGTACAAAAGAGCATCACCTTATTCTTGACAGTTTGTCTATTCACAAATCTAAGTTCATGATTCGCAAAATAGAAAGTAGAGGCTATTCGCCCGAATCGAACCTTTTTGAACAGTTTTGAGCTATTGTTAAAGGCCAAATGACGTACGAAAGATTGATGACAGAGGGAAACCTTTCTTATCGAATTGTCAACGCAAGCAATGATGTGCCAATCATTTTCGATTCTTGCCATATGTTTTTGGGTTTTTAACATTATAGCACAGAACTCACGTGTGGTACTCGTCCTTTATGAGTAAAACGCGGCTACATCTTACAGCTTGCTTGCTAGCCGTGATGCGATATTAGTGTATAAAGTAAGGCACAGAATGGGTGTGTGTAAGAACATCTTTGTTAATTAACTTTACAAATATTTTCAACTTTTGATCAATCAATTCTTTTTCTGAACAAAACATAGCCTTTGTGCATAATCAAGAATACCCATCTATTTGTAAGAAAGAAAGATTAGGCGCATGTTTAATGCTTATTTTTTGACTTCTAAGTTTTGTGACAAATCAACTTGTTGATTAATCATGCTGTCCTATTTGGTAGAAAAGAGCAAAAGGAGAAAGCGGAGACCGGAGAAAACAAGATAGTTTAAACTTAGCTGAACATACATGATGTCTTATTCCTTTAAAAAAATATTTATGTAAGGCTCTTGCAGGATTGTAACAATTCTTTTAATTCTCGACATCATACCACATTGTGATTATACATCTATTTTTGGGTTAGACAAGTGCTGTCTTCCTTCTTTGTAAATGTTTTGGTGTGACAGACATATCCTAAACGTGGGTTTAACTTTAAAATAAATTCAACAGATAATCCAAATGTATATTGAGCAGGTGTTATAATAGCAGTAAGGTCCAAGTCAGAGCAAGCTCAATCAAGTTAATTGTTTCAAAATGAGAGCTTGATTGTTATTAGGTACTTGTTTTTTTATATGAGGTTTAAAGGGAAGAAAAAGCCGTTGACAAAGACCCTGATTCTATGATTACATGTACAATCAATAAACCAAGCCAAGTGTTTGCCGACTTGTATCACATGATATGTACAAAGACATTGTATACAATTGATTAGTCTTTATTGCATCTACTCCGCTGCACCTTTAGACGATAGAAGGTGGAGCAAAAACATGAATAGTAGTCTTTCTCAATTGTATTTTAATTCTTTGTTTTTCTACAGCAGGAAAACCAAAACAACTGCCATTTTGTTCATATTGTACTGAGGATAGCACATCTTTCTTGTACAATGTAAAGAGTTAATGCTACCTATTCAAAAATCTAGTTTCAACAACCGCTCGACTTGAAAGCGTTCTGTTTAACAATATGTTTAATTCAAGGGCATGTTTCTCGAGAATACTCACATTTGCAAACAAAGCAACGACTTGTTTTAAAGGCCTATCGTGGCTATTCAAGAGGTTTCATTAGTTGTATGGCAAAAGAAGAGTCTGTGTTTTCATTGGTTATCAAATAGAAGATGGGACACGATCATAGTTTTTATGTATTCCCATGTAGCACTTGGCTCTTACAGAAAACACACTATGTAACCAGTCCGTACATACCTGTTTGCCACCTATTCTGGGATGTGTCACAAATAAATGAATATGCTCTATACTTGATACTTTAGCTATGCTTACATAACATATTGGTAGCCATTTGTACAGCAATTGTTAGCTTCAATTTATTCAAATATGCACATCCTTGCTTATCTGGATTTTACTGATCGCAAGCTGTGAACTGGTCTGTTGTTCCTATGCTTATTGAAGAGCAAGACTAATCTGTCCTTTAAGCGACCAAGCTTATCTGTTCTCCTTTTCTTGTTGATAACATGCTACAAATACTTAAAAAAAATCACTTTTAATCTACATGGTATAGTGGCTCTCGGTTAAACCACAAAAAGGTCAGCATTAAGAGTTAGTGCCAAGGAAGAAAAAAAGAAGTGCTTTGTTTACTACTCGCTTTTCTGTTTTATTAAGTAAGTTATTACTGGTTTATTTGAGATATGTTTCCTGTGATAAACATACTATGCTTAGTAATGCCAAGTGCGTGAATTGTATTCAAAAACACTGTTATACCAAGCGTCGTACATAGTACACACAGAATCCAATCTCTAGCTTAATGAAGACTTGGCAAATGAAGATACGACACTACTTGAGATATAGGTTGTATTTGGATAGTACTGATAACATAATCAAACAATGCTTTCAAGCCACTATTCTTTCCAATCAATCTTTGTGTCTTTATTTGCATAACAATCTATACGTATGCTTCAAATATTTATATCTTAATGATTTCGCCATTAGCTTTAGACCAAGCGAAATCGCTTGTCAGAGCCCATAATGAAGAGATGAAAAACTGATATGTTGCATGTATGCATGCTACCATAGGAAGCGAAGAAGATGATAGCAATGATGACGTGACAGGTAATACAATGAGAGAAGAGTAAGAATTAATGGAAATAAGCTACTTGATGATACTAAATGGTTTGTCAATCAAAGCATTGTTTGTTAGCCCTATAAAATTAATCTAAAAGTTATTCAAAGGTAGTTCTAAAAAGGCCCTTAAAAGTGTTGACTAACCATTACCGCTAAATTGTCTATCCTCTTTGAGATCAAAACTCCTTAATTTCCTTAAATCGAGAATCTGTAGTAGTCCAAATTCGTGCAGATGTCATTCTCGCGAATATACTACTGACATCATTTCTTGCCTCTTGTCAAAAGCAAATAAGTCGATGGCACAGTTAATATGGATAGACTGTTAGCATGATAGTCTAAGTCTTGCTAATGCCTTTCTTTTTTTTTCATATTTGCCAATTGATGAGTCCTATAGTTAAGATCTGGATGCACAGCCAACTTTTTAGGTGTTGTTGATGACCAGTATACCTATGATTACATGTTGCTCAAGATCATATTTATCCGACACATGAGCTCTTAAAAAAGTACAAAGCTAAAAAGAATACCTTTCATAGCAATATCAACAAGTAAAATATCCATCTAAGAATTCACAGCTCAATGCAAGTATTTGCATGATTTGTCCTGCTTTCTTTTTTTTTTGTAACTCATACAGATCTATGCAGGAGTGTCCGAATCTTCCATCATTGACGATACTTAGTGCTGGAATAAAAATATTGGACTACTTCAAAAGCAAATGATGCAAAGCACAAGGGCTTTCTTGTATTCAAATCATGCGACATCCTTTAATTTCTCTGAGTTACACAAGATATATAAAGGATAGGCAAGGTTCTCTTCGTAGCAAAATGAGCACCTAGTGATAGGCTCCCAGGTATGTATAGGGCACCACTTTAGTGCAACAAGCCGCTTGTAATACTGAGAGAGTAAATTAACTATTTGTAACAAAGTAAAACCTTTGAGTTAAAATAATCCTCAACTGTTACACTCATAATGTTTACTTTTCATCTTCAAACTTGGCACCAAAAAGAGGGAGCCTTATTTCATTGCGAACATCTCAGTTCAACAAAAACAAGTAAATTTAAACTATTCTGCCAAAAAAAGCGAATATAAATAGGCCTTTAACAGCCAGGAACGCTCTCGAAAAAAAGTAACTTTGGCCTAATTAGGAAGGGCAACTTGGGAAATTTAGATGGAGAAAGAAAAGGATTTGCAGTCTGACTGCCAAAAACAATCAAGAACTTTGAACCAGTACGAATTGCATTCTTAACTCTTTTCTCTTTTTTCTTGCCTATACTATATGTCTTCTTAAACCGGCTTTCCTTTCGCAATTGTTGTTTTCTTATTTGTGTTTCTTTTCTTTTTATTTTCTTTTGCAAAATAAGTAAATGACCAGTTTTCGAGAATCCCGCTCTCCGGCTGTTCCATCTCGCTCGCCATTTCGAATAAGGGATTCACACTTGTCAAGAATGACAGATAACATGGGTACAATATTTCTGTTTATTAGGCACCAAGTACAATACACTCATTTTATTTTCTATGTAGGTCGTTGGAGTTTTACTTCGGAGCTAGATAGCCTATGGAACATGAAGCCAAAGGCTGTTTACAATCAAACAGATACCGAGAATGACACCATGTTTTCTTCCAGCAATCTCTTAGTCGAACTATTGATTTCTCAAGCTATCCTCGATTCAAGCGAGTTCAAGGCATTGTCTTTTGATAACTTGGAGGCATTGAAGAAAGTAGGCCTTAAAATTTGCTATCATCCATTCAATTTCGCTCATTTTATCATTTAAGGAACTAAAAGTAATCCATGATTCAATTCATCACACAACAAAGAATCTACAGTTAGAAAACAGAATTAAGAACATTTCAAAGTCACTCGAAAATGCAAACCTAAAAAGCAGTCGACACTCCGTTTTGTACCTGGCAGATCAGCGCCAAAGCAATGAGAACAAAATCAAACAAATGTCAGAATTTCTTGAAGGATTAAAGGAGAGACAGGTTGAGATTAAGAAGGGATTATTACAGCACACTGTTGCTGTGTTGAGCAAAGGAATTCAAAATATGGAATTAACAGCTGCCAAAAAACGACAAAATCAGCCTGATTATAGTGACATGCTTTTACCGCTACAGAACGAGCTAGACTTAATTGCGCGGAAAGTCAATAAAATCTGTGCTTCGAAATTCAATATAAATCTGTCTTCAAGTACAGTGGAGAAATTATTACAGCTTGAGAAGCGATTACAGACGAATGGTACAGGGAGCCAGCTGGTCGCCTTGAATCACTTGGGTAATCCAAAGAGGTAAGTTACTTTTTTTTTGGAGCTATTAAGGTCCTTATGAACTGGGTTCAAAACATATGTTAGTATAGCTTATTTAATCATTTATTTTTAATTATTCATATAGTTTCTTAAATGAATCAGATACACATAAGATTTCGCATGAAAAGATGCAGTTAATTGCTATTGAGCAACAGAAGGATAGCTACTATAACAAAATGATGGACCTAGAGCTGCTGACAACGAAATTACTATCACATGTTGACCAGTTCTCACAGCGTCAGAAAGCGCTCCAAATGGAATGTATGCTCTATAAGACTGAATCAATTGAACTTGCAATCTGGCATAAGACATGGGAGAGAGATTGCACTCTAAACACGGACAGCCACCCACCTTCTTCACAGTCTGATGAAATTGCACATCATCAACAGCTTCAACAGCAGGCCGAAAAGTATGAGTCTGAAATCAACCAGCAAAATATCCTAATTCAAAGAAACACGCGCAGATATCAACAGCTGGAAGACGATATTCATAGGCTATCAGATCGAAAAGTGGATCTCGAAAGCGCGATTCACAGCAAGTCAAGATTACTAGATGAAAAGGACCGTAGAATCACACAGCTTCATCTTCAACTTCAATCACAAAAACAAGCATCTCAGACTAGTAACCGATATGATACACAGCTTCATGAGCAAGAAAAGAAGCGGCTCAGCGAAAGCTTCCAGCAACGTGAGGCATGTTGGACCAGTCATACCCACAAAAAGGAAGATCAATTTGATGAATTACTTGAGAACTTCGACAGACTAACTAATATGGCCATGGAGTTTGATACAGACCGTATGCGTTATGACAAGCGAATCAGCCAGCTGAACCACAATGTATCTGGACTAGAGATGGAATTAATTACGCACAAAATTAAGCGACTAGGGTTTAATAATCAGGAACCGCCTACTACACAGCTGCTGCGCAAAGAGTTTCGACAGTTGGTTGCTGACATCAAGGAAGCCCATCAGATTCGTATGGAGCAAGAAGCGGAAGAAATCCGACGATTACAGCTTCAGTTGGAAGAAATGCATAATACAAACCACAATACGGCTTACAAATACCAGCAGCATATATCAACTCAAACTGATTATTGGAACTAATTGACTGTACAAACAGATACCCCCCTTTCCGTCACTTTATAAAGAATCATTTTCTGTATTTTTAGTACATTATTTATTTTGAAGCAAAATCATTATCATTATTAAAATAATCAATTGGTTTGTTTCCCTTCACTAGCTCATGTACTGGATTTAAATCTTTGATTTAATAAATATCCATTCTCTTTTGAACTTGCTACATAAGAAAATGCTTTATTTAGCAGCACAATATCTGATTCTAAAAAACAATAATTAGCAATTTTATCAAAGACGCTATCACATGGATCCGGTTGATCAGCTCGTAATCGACCCTCTGTTGAGCTCCACCTCATCCGAGGTTAGTTTAATAGAGGACGATCAGGAGTCAATAATATGCCCTCCCATCATGGATGAATTGCCTGACTTGTTCAAGTATGCGTATTTGAGTAAAAGTCCAGGATTGGAAGGGTTGTCTTTCGAGCTTTATCAATATTCAGTATCTCGCCATGGCCATGTATTACACTTGCTATTTGCTATTCTGTGGGACGCTTTCTCTGGCTTTATTTCTTCCTCTTGGCAGTTTACTCGTATGGCTCTATTGTACAAGAAAGGGGATCCAATGAATCTGAAGAATTGGCGTTCGCTCTCCCTAATCAATGCCGATGCTAAACTGTTTGCCAAACCGATAGCCAATTGCCTTAATCTGGTACTGCCAATATTGAATAAGCCTTACCGGACGAGCTACTTGCGATATTGCCTCGTTTTGGATGACAACTGGCTTAGCCATACCTCGATGCCGACTCTGCAGACTTCGGACCCTACAGATGATCAGATAGCGGTTGTCTTGAATGCAAAAAAGGCATACAATCGAATTCACCCTGAGTGTCTACGACAGGTACTAACTCAATTTGGCCTACCTTCAGGTCTGGTCTATTGCTTGTCAATACTTTTCTTCGCCACTAAGATTCATATCTCAGGCAATGGATGGAGAAGGTTTCCTGTTCTTCAGGGCCAATGTCTTGGCAAGGCAATCCCCTGTCTCTTCTGCTCTTTGACTTGGGATACGAACCACTCCTGCGCAACTTACTGACCAATTCTTTGCCGGAAGGCATTGAAGTTTCTTCCACATCTTCTGCTCATCGTTTGCTGGCGTCTCTTTTAGATCCGCCTTGTCGATTTGTCTCTGCGCCCCTCCTCTCAAGCTTTTGGCATATGCTGATGATCTGGAAGTATTCTTGACATCACCTGCTGACTGACCCATTCTTTTGGAAGCTTTGGCCGCATACTCTCGTGTTTCGAATGCCAAGACGGACATCATCAAGGCAAGCATTACATCTGTGAGCGGCGCAAGCTCTGCAGAATGGTCGGTCATCTGTGCTTCGAGTGGGGTTGAATAGCATGATGCCATTTCTTCTTCAGTAGTTATCCTACTGGAAACACCACTTTGCCTCAGTGCATCCCAGTTAGAAGCGTTTTTAGATTCTCTAAGCATCAAACTGCTAGTTATTTTAGAATACATTCAATCCTGACACCCTTCAGTACGTGGGCTTTCTGTAGTCATATTAGGGGGGAGGCTCAATAACACTACATCTTTTTCTACATGAAATTCTCTACGGAATTTTAACTACACTCAATAAAAGCCCACGTAGAGCTTTGGTTATTGAGTGACCCTAATGATCATCGTATTTTAATATTTATTCTTTAAGTTAAACATTTTTGGCTCTGAAGGCTTAATTTCTTCAAGATTCTTATTGAATCTAACAATAGTATAACTATGCGATCGTATAAGGCTGATTCTAGTCCACTAAACACTCTGTAGAGTGATATTTTACAAAAGTTGTTCGTCGGTTTTTGAAGTAAAAACAAACGACACTCTCAGTCTTCATCATGTACAAAGACCATGCAGAGTCAAGTAAAAAAACTCTACGTGGGCTTTTATTGAGTGTAGTTAAAATTCCGTAGAGAATTTCATGTAGAAGAAGATGTAGTGTTGTTGAGCCCCCCTATTTATCACAGTCTAAATAAAGTTAAGAAAAAAACGTGATCGCAGCGACATGCAAAATGACTGAAAATTATACATATTCGGCCAGCTTTCATCAGCGCATCTATTTACAGAATACACTTGAGGCTAAAGACATAGAACAAAATCTCGAAAAAGCTTTAGAGTTTGTATTTTATTGTTCAAATTGTTTGATCTGTTGACGTTTGAAGCTAGGAAACACTTTGAGGGAAAGGCTCTATTGTTACGATCATAAAATAGCCTGTAGATCAAAATCTGGTACACAATTAACAAAGTGCGATAACAGAAATGCATCACCTAGAGTTGCAACAAAAAGAAAGACATCGCGTATTTCTATTACTCTTCATTGCGACTTAAAATAATTCAGATAGTACGTGTTTGCAGTAAGGATCTGTTGCTTAACTAGCATGTGTGGGTACCCTTTCATAGCTTACTCTATGCTCAGCTACTTCCGGACTATGAGAACTCCTCGCAATAGCCCGCCTCTACGTAACTATGCTAAGCGCTTCTACGTAAGCTTATTCAGCTCTTCAGAGAGAGGCTCCTGGTAGATTACTTTTTTTTTTCTTTTTCGGCTACCAGGATGAGAAGAAATGGCAAACCAATCTTTAGATGGCTTACACTATAATCGATAAAAAAAGTAAGAGAAAAATTACGTTCGCACAACTTACGGTTGCTCGGTTCCGCGAAGCGTCTTAGAGCAGCCTACTGGAGATCAGCAATAAGATCAAGAAGAAAATAATAAGTCAAGGACCAAAAGAAGACAGCATGCTGTGGTGGTTATTTATGCAATCAGTGGACTTTTAAAAATGTTAAAAGCAAGTCACTCTAACTATTCCTATGTTGAATTTGCATGAAAGAACGACACTATTACAAGTAGGTCTTTAGAATCCAAAAGTGAGTTTTTGATATATAAAAAAAGACATACTTCGAGCTCTGTGCACTCATAAGGGCTATTCTCGTCATCAAGTACCAAGCATCTAAGCTACTTATGCTTCTGTCACTAAAATCTTGCTTTGTTTTTTATGGCTGGTTTTCAATCTTCATAATTTTTCTTCTTTTTCCTTTTTATTCAAAATACCTTTTGTCTGTCATGAAACAGATATCAAAGCAGAAAGAGCCGCTTGTTGCCTCAATTTCGTTTAGTCAAAAGAAAGGTGGTTATGACTACGGTACATTGAAATTGAGTCAAGATGTGGCTAAGTCAAGCAGTATATCAACAACAGTTAAGACGCCTATCGTCCTTTGCACTTTTTCAATACCACTTTATATATCGATACCTGAGTTTCTTGACTTTGTTGCACCTGTTGATTCTTCCGTTAATCATTATCGCGTCTTGAGGTATAGAAAAGAGAAATGATGTTATCCAAATGACTTGGCTTGACAGTTCTTTTTTTCTATTGCTGATATCAGAGAGACTACACCAGATACTTATATGATACTCATGGAATTTCGTGATATATCTACTGCAAATACATATTATAATCAATATAATGGTCGCCTTTATAGCTCCATGGAAGTAAGTATGAAGTGACCAAAACATCTCTTTATGTATGCTCAACCCCATCTTGCTAGCCTGAAAAATGCCAAATAATATATGTTGAATCCTTGGAAATCGACTCAAAGTCAGCCTCGTTCTGTCAATTATCCTATCCTGATCTAGAAGATGATGCTTTGTCCATCTGCCCAGTTTGCTTAGAGCCAATGGACGATAAAATTACGGGGCTTCTAACTATTCTGTGTCAACACGCCTTTCACTCCCGTTGTCTATCTAAATGGGAAGATGGTAGTTGCCCTGTATGCCGGTACTCTCAAAAACCTCAACAATCAAAGACATCAGAGACGGATTCAGTTGATTTGATTCGTATTCATCAAATGTTACCATCGCATACCGAACAAAACGACCAGAACGAATGCACAGTTTGTAAGGCATCAGACAACCTTTGGGTCTGCTTGATTTGCGGTCATATTGGTTGTGGTAGATACAATGGTGCACATGCCTATGATCATTATCGGCAAACTAGCCATCTTTATTCTCTCGAGATTAGTACACAGCGTGTATGGGATTATGCAGGTGACAACTATGTGCATAGATTGGTTCAGAATGCAGTAGATGGGAAGTTGGTTGAACTGCCAAGTCGTACAACAAGTCCAAACGAACAAAGTGCTAATTATACAGTATGTGTATGCATGTATCTATGTTTGTTTTAAAAATTTCAGCACTTACATTTTATTTTATTTTTGAACAGGAGAAAATTGAAGCTATGTCAATAGAATACAGTTATATGTTAACATCGCAGCTAGATTCACAGCGCATCTATTTTGAAAATCAAATGGAGGCATTGACTGCTCAATTATCTCAACTCACTTCTCAAACAAGATGTCTAATAACAGAGTATGATAATACAAAAGTAGAAAACAAGCAGATAGCAGATATGAATGACAAAAAGAAAAAGCGAATAGATGAAATAGCCCAGGAAAAGAAAGAATCAGAACATAAGTTAGATATGTGGAAAGAAAAATATGATGCAATTCGAAAGATCTGGACAGTAGAAAAAGAGGTATAATAAGCAAACCAACACCATCTGCTCTTGTCTGATCTTTTCTTATTAGTCAACCAATACGCTACTAGAAAACAACGACTTGTTGGTAAAGAATATAGCAGAGAGGGATAGAGCTATCAGTGATCTCAATGAACAAGTACGTGATCTTATGTTCTTTTTGGAAACGCGTGAAAGGGTTCAGGGAAATCCTGAATTGGAGGGTGCAAGCGTAGGCACTCGTACAACTCACTCCAGAACAGGCAGGCGAAGAGGGAAGCGATAATAAAAAAATACGAAAAGAAGTGAAGGTTGCTTTTTATATTAAAGTGTTGAGAACAATTCATTGTATTTAGGCAATGGCCAATACTTATCTGCTACTAGCTTTTCCAGCCGATCAGATAAAGAACGGGCATCTTCCATAGTAGGCAATAATACAGAATGGGCATGATCTGCTGCTTTGATAGGGTTTTCCAGTTGTTGAGCTTCATGGATCTTTTCTTCTAACTGATTAGTCACTGTCTGAAGAGAAGCAACAGGAGAAGCAAGCTGATCTAGCCATTTCTTTTCAGGACCTGCTTCAGCACCTGCTTGTTTCAGAAAGGCAACTGATTCTGCTAATTCATGACGGTAACTAAATGCTGCAGGAAGGACTTGCTGAACAAGAATCTCCAAGACAGTAAGAGCTTCAATCATTATTTCCTTTGCATATTTCTCACATAGGATATGATAACGGGATTCCAACTCTTCCTCTGAAAAGACGCCAAGACGAGTTAGCATATTGGCATTATTGGAAGCTCGAAGTCGCTTAAATGCTTCAGGGCTGCTCTTGATATTAGCAAGGCCACGCTTGACTGCCTCTTCTTCCCATTCATGAGAGTAATTATCACCTTCAAAACGTACATTCTTAGTGAGTTTGATGTATTTACGGATCACAGTTACAAGATCTTCTTCTGATGCTACAGATTTTTCGCCCATTTGTTTCTTCAAATCATCTTTTACTTCCATCAAAGCAGAGGCTACAGCCGAGTTCAGCAGAGTAACTGGGAAAGATGGTGACTGTTTAGAGCCTACTGCACGGAATTCAAACTTGTTCCCTGTGAAGGCAAAGGGTGATGTACGATTACGGTCGGTCATATCTCGGCTCAGTTTAGGTAAAGTAGCCACATGTAGGTCTAGCGTAGTGCCTTCTACTCTGATCTGAGTTGTTTGTATACCTGCAATCTCTTTGTTTACGCTGCGTCCTTCCTCTACAGCATTTAAGACTTCATTCAGTTCAGAACCTAAGAATACAGAAATGATACCTGGCGGAGCCTCTTGAGCACCCAGTCGATGGTCGTTGGAAGCAGAGGCTACACCAGCACGCAACAAATCGCCATGATCGAGCACGGCCTTCAAGACAGCTACCAAGAAAATTAAAAACCGATAATTTGTCTCTGGCGTGCTAGTAGGATTCAACAAGTTATCACCACGATCAGTAGAGATACTCCAGTTACAATGCTTTCCAGAGCCATTGACACCCTTGAAGGGCTTTTCATGAAAAAGACATTTTAGCTTGTATCGGTGAGCAACGCGGTGAAAGACGTCCATTGTTAACAGATTATGATCAACAGCAATCAGTGCCTCTTCAAAAATCGGTGCTGCCTCAAACTGACAAGGTGCTACTTCATTATGACGAGTCTTGATAGGCACACCTAGTTTAGCCAGCTCTAACTCAACTTCACTCATGGCGGCCAAAACACGAGAAGGAATTTTTCCAAAATAATGATCTTCGAGTTGTTGATGACGAGCAGGAAGACCGCCTACAAGAGTACGTCCACATGTTTTGAGATCAGGTCGAAGCCCATACAAACTTCGGTCGACAAGAAAAAATTCTTGTTCAGTTCCTAATGTCGTGAATATCTCTTTGGCACGTGGTTGATCTAAGTTAGGATCGCAGTTGAACACTTTAGTTTTTCGTCATTTCTGTAGCAAAAGCATTTTTTGTTCTGTTCTGATCTTGGTATACCTTCAGTTACAGGTTCAATTAGATGAAGTAATTCGAGTGATATCTTTGAAATAAGCGAAGAGGACCTGAGAAGAACAGATTTTTCGTCAAGTGCTTGGCCATTATAGGCTATAAAAACGGAAGGAATATACAACACCATCGTATTATGCGGCCCTTCTTGTAGGAACATAGGGCTGATATTCATTATTGCTTATTAGGTCAAAAAGATAAAACATCTCAAGACATTAAATTTTTTGTTACCTTTTAGTATCCCAAACGGTATAGCCTCTTGCTTCAAAAGTAGTTCGCATACCACCAGAAGGAAAGGAAGAAGCATCTGGCTCTGACTGTAGCAATTCTGAACCAGAAAATGTTTCTAATGCCGTTGCCTTATATATTGGAAAAGAAATCGAGCTTAACATCTGCATATAAAACTCGAAAATGAGAATAGATATGACACTTACTTCAGAAAATCCATTAGCAAATGACACTTTTAGAGACAAAAAGGAATCGTGTTTTTCAGCTGTGGAGTCATTTAGTGGTTGAAACCAGTGTGTAAAATGAGTAGCATGACGCTCAAGAGCCCATACTTTGGCAGCATGTGCAATAGCATCAGCCGTTGCCTTATCCAATGTATCACCACCTTTCAATTGGTTACAAAATCGCTTGAAAACAGGCTTTGGAAGTCGATTGGACATTTCTTTCAAACTGAATACATTTTGGCCAAATACTTCAGACAAGACTGCTTGGTTTCCTGAGATTGCGCTTTTGGGAAATTCTACAGTACGTGGTGCCCTATTCAAAACACCATTAACAATATCAATTCTAGCTTGATAAGACATTGAGACAATACAGATAACAAGTGAAAAAAAAAGAGAGAGAGATATGTATATAAAAGAGAGAATATATGGAGAGAAAAGGGAGACCCTAGAGAAAGGTGACCATGAGAAACTAAATCGTCTTTTTTTTTCGGATGTTTCAACACCTTGTAAATAACAAGTTAATTATTCCAGTTGCTTGTAGTAATAAGCCTTTGCAACCTTTTTCTTGCGCTTTGTTATAAAGAAGGTTGCCAACAAACTTTACAGCAAACAACCACGGCCATATACAAACGACGTTCAAGTCAAATCAAGGATTTAAAAACAAACTCTGCTAACATAGCAAAGCAGCAAACAAAGAGAGAATAACCACGTTTCAATATCTCATTTCTACTATATCTATTGCATTTTAATTCGCCTTGTTTATTATATATCGTACACATCTTTTCGTTTTATAGCTGAAGATTTACAGCTAAGAATCGCAGCGAACGAAATCAAGAAGATACAACCTTACCTTAAGACACCATGCGTCTGTGAAACAAAAAAAAAAGACATTATCCTGACATCTTGTCGATCTATTGACTGCTTCTTAGTCATTTATTTCGACTATTATGGTTGTACAATGTATTGTCTCTTTTTGATATGAAGACAAGTGAATGCTGCACTACTTGTCAAGGAAAGTGGATTTTACCTTGGGTTAACAGATTTCTTATCATGCCTATTCCTGTTACTTTTTGGAGCAAATGCGGATGTTCCAAATATACCTTGATTTGAATCCATTGATTGTTAGAACAGATTCCTCACAAAATTGTATGGAGACTGTGATTACCAGGTAAGACAGTGTAGTGTAAATGCTTGCAATCTTCCCTGCTTAATCCGAATAAAGAAAACATAGTGGAGATTCAATGTATGCATATGAGGCATATCAGAACCCAACTCTCAGTTTTCTATGCAAATGACTTCAAAAAGAAAGAATAATGAAAAGAAAAAAGGTTAGTACTCCGCAGAATAAAATTCGACAAAACTAGCATCTAAATATGGTAAATAAGATGCATATGCAGTGAATAAGTATAGTACATGTTTAAACGTGATAAATGGTGTCAATATTGACAACCTTACAGTTCTTCAAGGTATTCCAGAGCTTAGTATACATTCTGATTTTTTTTATTAATCAAGTTGCTGTTTTTTCTTGTATGTTACTGGCATGGAAATAGTGGGCATTTGCTGTTCAGTCTTTTACACTTGATTTTTCTTTTCCATTGCAAGCAATCTTTTTGTTATACTGTTATCAACCAAAAATTCTTCACTGAAACAATTGGATTTCTAACACTCCTCCTATTGAATGAAACAAGCACTATCTGTTAGCAAAAACCGCTTGTATTTGAAGTAACTACAGCCTGCTTATCTAGCCATGCCTTACAATAGCTTTCTATTCTTATTTTGATAAAATGCTGTATCTATATCATAACAAAGACTTTTTAGCATTCAAATCGAACCTCCAATCGTACTTTGCACCATTTGTAGTAAACAACAAAATCGTGGACATATTTGTACAATGCGTTAAAATTAAACGGGAATATATGTAGGGAAATGAATCTGAAACAATTCCCTCCATCGCTTCCCATTGTTTTGTTTGACTCAACCTTTGGCCTTTAGTCTTTACAAGCTTGAGTTCTGTTGTTAAGTCAGGTGCATATATAGGTTGAGTTCATTCATCTTTTCTGGCCTAGACTAAACAGCTTTCTACACTGTTCACCACTAGACCTATTTAGTGTATCACAACAGTTTGGATCAAAAGATCAGTGCTATGACTACGTCAGTTAGAAATTCAGAAAATTATCTAAATTTGGATTGTTTTCATTGATTGCTTTTAAAGAGAGAAAAAGACCAGCGAAACTTGAAAGGAAATCACAAGACACAATTGGAAAGTGTGTGTGTGAATGAATGAAAGGGAGAACAGTGACAAAAAGGAGTTTTTTTATTTTATTTTATTTTCTCTCTCTCTCTCTCTTATTTCTAAAAATATAACTGTGTGTGCGTGTGTGTGTGCCTGCGTCTGTGTGTGTGTGTGATTATATTTACCAACGTGCTGATACCATTTATAAGATAATCTCTTTTTTCTTTTATTATACGAATATATATACCATGTATAAAGCAAACATACGCAAAACCTGTATTAACGATCTGCCATCCGAACTTCTGTTGCAGATTCTGCACTATATATTAGAGGCACCTGATGCCAAATGTCAAGATCTACTCAACTGTGCCTTACAATGTCGCTCTTGGAGCTATTATGCCTTACAATTGCTTTGGCACAAACCACTGATTCTGAAACCACAGACATGGCTCAAGTTGTCAAAGACATTGGCTCTTAAAGATACCTATGTGGATTATGCTCCGTTGGTACGGCGTATCAATTTGTCAGCTGTGCCTGAATATATCAGCGATGAGTCGCTTCTTACTCTTTCAGTCTGTAAACAGCTCGATCGTATCACCTTGACAGGCTGTACACATATCACACAACATGGCCTACAACAATTCTTACTGCATGACACAGGCAAGCATTTGCTCTCAATCGATATATCAGACATCAAGCATATCAATGATGAAACAGTCCTGTTGATTGCCGACACCTGCAGAAAACTTCAAGGTCTTAACCTCACTGTCAATCCTGTAAAAGATGAAGAGTGTCTTGGTGTAACAGACATGAGCATAGTCCAATTGGCAACAAACTGTAGAGATCTGAGAAGGGTAAGATAAAGGAAAGCCAGTATACTGAATTGACATAGACAAGGAGAGAGAATAAGAGAGGAGAGGAGAGCAATAAGAAAAGGAGATACTGATTATTCTTGCTTTTTTCTTGTTAGATCCGTTTATCTAACTGGAAACTTTTGACAGATGATTCAGTAGTGGCATTAGCTGTGCATTGTCCTAATCTATTGGAGATTGATGTTGTGAACTGCAATATCTCCAATCTATCTCTTTGGAACATCTTCAAAAGGTGTAGGGAGTTACGTGAACTCAAGATAAACAACTGTCAATTCTTAAATGACCATGGTTTTACTCAATCTGCACTCTTGACACAACACAACTATTACGACCAATTACGCATTCTTGATTTAACAAACGTGGTCAGCATCACAGACCGTACAGTAGACTGCATCACTCAAGCTGCACCTAAAATTCGCAACTTTATCCTAAATAAATGTGGACACATTACCGATAAGTCAATTGACTACCTTGCTCGTTTAGGCCGCTATCTGCACTATATTCATTTAGGCAGCTGCAAGAATATTACAGATCAAGGCATCATTCATTTAGCAGCCAAATGTCCTCGTATTCGATATATCGATCTTGCTAGCTGTCATCGCCTGGGTGATGACAGTGTGGCTGCCCTAGCTGGTCTTCCGAAATTGAAACGCATTGGTTTAGTCAAATGCCATCGAGTTACAAATCGAGCTATCTTTGCACTCACACGTTATGCTCGTACAAGCATCTCATTAGAACGCATCCATCTCTCTTACTGCGAACAACTGACTGTACAAGCAATTGCTGTCTTGGTCTTACACTGTCGTCATCTCACTCACCTCAGTTTGTCGTTTGTGCCAGCCTTTCAACATGAAGAATTTCAACAATTCTGTCGCCCTCCTCCTAAAGAATACTCAGCAGAACTGCAAAGAACTTTTTGTGTGTTTAGTGGTAAGAATGTGCATGATTTGCGCAGTTATTTCAAGTCATCTGCCTATATCAGTAAACAACAGCAACAACAAAGCGTTTCTTTACGAAGACTTTATCTTCAGCAAGAATCTGTAGACAATCTCACTGATAACTTGCAGCGAACCCACATAGTGAACTAGAAGAAAAATGACAAAGAAGATTATATACACAAGTCAAAGATAAAAAGAAAGTTGATTTACTTGTTACTTATTTCGAAAATAGTAATATGTCTATCTTTAAAGCATAAATCTATGCATTTAATAAATTTTGAAGTCAGGCAAAAAAAAAGGGGAGGCAAGAACATGAAGAGGAAAGAAAAAAGAAAATAGACTTGCTGAAACGATTGAGTAGCAGCGCCTTATAGCCTATGCTTATTATTGAGTAGACGGTTGTAAGACAAGAAAAAACCTCAAAAATAGGTTTAGAGCTACGAGCATATTACAAACCGAACCTACGTTCGGTAACAAAATTAGCACCTTCGCTTCGCTGCGCTACGCTATGGTTAATTTTGTTGACCCCCACTCCGGGTCGGTACGCTGCGCTTTGTAACATGCTCGTGCTGCCGCAGGCTTGCTAATCCGATGGGAGAAGTACAAAGCTAATTATGACATGCTTATTTGGACTATTAGCAGTGATAAACGATGTATTAGTTTAACTTCGTAAATTAAGAATTAAACAGTGTATTTAGTTTATTAAGAGTTCAGGATATACAATGTTTCTTGTTGTTTCTTCTTCGTTATCTTCACTAAACAACACTGTGATGTTTTTCCAACTTGTTGCTCGAGAGAAGGCTACATAGAGTTGTCCATGAGTAAACACCTCGTAACGCAGATCTATTCCGACATTTCGAAGTGACTGGCCTTGGGCCTTATTTATTGTCATGGCAAAACATAAGCGAACTGGAAACTGCTTTCGGGTCAAGATGAATGGCAATTCACCTTCCAACGTTGACAGCTTGATTCTGGGTATCAAATGATACTCAGAAGAAGAACTGCCAGACGGTTGTAAAATAGATGTGACCAAGACATGACGTTTTATTTCATGCACAATTAATCGAGTTCCATTGCAAAGCCCTTTCTTTTGGTTCAAGTTTCGAAGTAACATTACCACTGCACCTACTTTAAGAGTCAATTTGGATGGAGGAAAACTTCCTGGATTCAGAGTTTTCATATATTCTGGAGATACTTGAAATACTTCTCCACAATCATCTGAATTACTGACGTCCGCTGTATCAGCTGAGTCAAACACATGAGAAGCGCCAGGTAGTCTATCCTAAAACGATTTGGTTGATTTGATCTACAGTAGAGTTGTGAGTAGTTAGGATAGCAGCTTTTGCAAATACCGTAGGATCTTGGGAGGCACAGGAAAGGAGTTGTGGAGGATATATCTTTGAGACCATGTCCATCAGATCATGTGTTCGATAAATGTAGCTAGGAATCTTAACCAGTGTGTTTTGAAGATATGGGTTTATCGATAATCGAAACAACCAAGCCGAAAACAGTCGAGACTCTACATCATTACAATCTTGGATTCTCATATTGTCTGTGAGCTTCAATGCATGGCATTTTGACCATATGTATGAGTTTGAGATAGAAGCATCTACAGTTTGAGAGCGAGAGCCTTTTTTCACGACAGGGGGTATTTGAGCAAAGTCGCCACCCAACACCATCAAAGCGCCACCGAACAACTTATCAGGACAATCACGGATATCACGTAAAGCTCTGTCAACCAATTCAAAACACAGTTTATGCTGCATAGGGACCTCATCCCAAATGATCACATCGACCTTTCTCAAGAAATGAGCAATTTCGCTATTCTTATTGATAAGAGACGACGAATGAGGGTTAAGGGAGAGGGGTATTTTGAACAGATAATGCGAAGTCATACCGTTTGGCAACAGGAGCGAAGCAATACCGGATGAAGCAACACAGGCTGCCGTCTTGTCTTTTGAACGGATGTAGCAATGGAGTGTGTTATAAAGAAATGTCTTGCCAGTTCCAGCTGGACCTTGAACAAAAAAACATTCTTTATCACCCAAATTGGACTTGATTCCGTCCAGGTAACTAATGATGCAATCTATAGCACCTTTCTGTCCTTGGTTGAGTCTTTGGTAGTTTGAGCTAAAGAGCTCTCTAGCTTCTTCTGAATCTAGCTGTTCAGCAGCTTGCATAAATGTATTCAAAGAACCGTTGCAATTTTGAAGAACATCTTGCCAGTTGAAAGAAGAGGAAGGCATGTCAGCAAAGTCTTGTAGTGACATGTTGAGAGTCTCGAGTTCTTGGTTGATTAAAAATAGACCGTAGTCTAGGGCAGGCTCTCCCAAATGAAAGCTTTCTGTTTCATCGAAAAAGTGATTGGCTCGATTGGGTAAAAGCTGAAGAAGCACATGTTCCAAGTCATCGCACAACTCGAAGCAGAATCGATTCCAAATTGAGCTGGGACTGGATACTTGGCCATAGACTAAAGCAGTAATAAAAAGAGATCGCAGGCTTGATCCAGTAGCAAAAAGCGCGGCTTCCGTGAAACAGTTCAACCATCCATCATCGACTTCGATGAGATTGAGTTGCAAACAGGCTTCCTTAAAAGTAGAGCATAGCTTGCCATCTACTGTCCTAAGTTCATCGAAAGAACGCATTCCTCTTCTTACGGTCAAAAGCAAACGAAGATGGTAAGGTTCGCCGCAAATTGGATTGATGTAAAACATTCTACCAATTGCAAATCCTTTTTTTCTAGGCTTCCAAACTTTGTTCGTGTTGTCAAAAACAAAGTGTTCTGGGAACTCTTGATACAAATAGCTACGGCCATCCACATTTCCTTGGTTGTATTCAAACCATGCCATCAACATTGTCTTGTTATCGCTCAGCTTGTCTCTAATATCACCGTGACTGGCTTGAGGATCATAGTATATAGCTTGCTTGTCTGGCAAATGAACAGGTAAAAGAATAACAGTTGAATCTTCTTCATGAATAGGAAATTCAAAGAGACGCCATACTGCTTCTGAAGGACCAATATACCGTGCGTGAAGATACTTCTCTACCTCATTTTTACTGTCACTTATTTTCAAAGTGGTACGGTCTTGACCTTTATAGATGTATTTGTTGATGTACTTAATTGCATCTATTGATGCGCAACATTCAACATTGATATGCGCCTTATACCTTTTGAGTAAATAGGGGTTGTATGGCACTGCCCATTCATTTGTGACCTCAAACATCTCATTCTTTCTGAGAGGATGACGAAGAGAATAGCGATGAGCATCATCATTGGTATGAGTGCGCTTATATAAAGGATAGCCATTAGGTAACAGCTTTGTTGATTCGTTGAACTCTTTTGAATACTTTTTAGAGCACACCAATTGTCCATCTTTGTCCTTTGTCATACAGGGTGCTTGTGGGTTGATATTTTCGCCACATGGGCCATGTATCATGCAAGAAGTTACAATATCATACAGCTCTTTGTCTTCTTCTTTCGAAGGAATACATGCACTGATGAGGTTATCAACTTGGCTGTTTGTCTCAGGTCGATCCTGCTTTTCCAAAAACAGCAAAAGGTGCAAGTGAGGCAATCCTCTTTTTTGGTATTCGATTGTTCTGACCAGTCCCTTGTATCTACCGAAAATATGTTTGTATTTAATTTCATGCAGAAATTCTTTTACTTTAATATGGAACACACGGGCCACCAAATCAGGACGATCTCTTGCTGTTTGTCCAGGAAGTAACTCGTCAGTAATCTCTTCCCATCGCGGGTTGGCAGTGAAGGTGATAAAAAGTGAAGGCTTTCCAAAGTATCGGACAATTGCCATTGCGTTTTGATAAGACCTTGCCATAAAGCGTGGACCGCCTATGTAACTGCTTGGAAGTATTACACGACGACCAATAGCATTCATATCAGTATCTTCACGAATAAGAGCATCCTCAACATTTTTGTAGTAGTCGGCTCTAATCTCAGCTTGATGGTGTTTGATCCAGTCCAACTTGTTTTGATCACAGATCGCTCAAGCATCAACTACATACTGTTGGAAAAGTCTTTGCGATAAGAAAAGAGTAGGAAATTCAATTTCGCTTGGCCTGATATGAAGTCTAAAGCGATAATAAGCTCTTTGAGACAGTCTCGTTTCCTTTCCTTCTGCGGTCTCAGTTCTCAAGCTCCAATTCCATCCAGAGTCACCCGTGGGAAACAACAGGACATAATGGAGAGGCATGTATAATGCATGATTTTGAGAGATTCTCGTATAGCCACCTGTTTCTCGTAAGAAGATGCGAATGTCTCTTTCATTACCCATATACTCATTACTATTGGGTACAATTGCAGCAACTTCATCTGACAAAGGCAGGTTTTCAGTTCTGCGATCTAAGCCGGCAACCAGTTGTAGTGTGCAAGTATCAGAAACAAATACTGCGCACTGATCCGAATTAGCCTTAGCTAGAAGCTCATATGCCGATTTATACATAACTACGTGTGGGTAGCACTCATGAATCATAGTAGTCAGTTTTTCTAGAATAGATTTACTAAGGTTGCTGTTCTGAGATTTTCTCAATTGTGCAGCATACAAAGGGTCGTAAATATACAGCTGTGCATATCTCGAATTACTGACTGACTCATTCATTAAAGGACCTTGCGTATGATAAAGGCCCCCTTAGATCTGGAATGGCATGAAATAATTTGATCCACCATTCGTATTTTCTAATTGCAGCTGCTCGCATCGAATTGAAGTGAAGGCAAGAGCAGAATTATACTGTCTAGCGTTTTCACGATACTCAATTCCTTCAGCTTCAGTATCTGTTACGAGATACTGCAAATACTCAGGTGGTCTTTCAACAAAATTAATTTTGACCCTTCCAGCTCTACAGCATGACATCCAAGCCTCTTCACCCTTTTTACAGGTAGAGGGTAACTCAGCTAACCAATGCTTGGCTTTGCAATGGCAACAAATTCTATTCATCCTTCCTAACTCCAATGGCTTCATGCGATGAAGCTGAGAAATGTAGGCAGCTGGTAGTTGCTTCTTTCGTCCCCTTCTTCGACCATCATCAGCTTCGTTTTCTAATCTAGTGGTGGATTTCATTCTGCCGATATTGCGAGTACGTTCCTAAATATCAATAATAAGGCATTTAGTCGATCTTGACGTTGTATAGAGATATATGAGATTATCCAAACTTACTCTACAATCATCACAGGTCTTGTATCTGGAATTTGAGAATGTCTTTTGTTGAACGCAGCAAGAGCAAAATCTGACTTCAGCGGGCATGATAACGATCTAATATGTAAACTTGTAACGAAGTAAAGAAGAAAAAGCAAAAGAAGAAGGAATAAGAAAGTAGACTATTTAATTTTTTCCATTAGTTTCCACAATTTTCGATTGATCAGAAGGCGAAGGTCACGTGACTGTAAATTAATTTTTCTCAAATTTCAGTAATATATGTTTTGATGTATTTGTGTGGTCATAATCTGTCTTTAAAACTAAGTAGCGCTATTTGAAATGTGATTTTTATTTGATGCTGTTTCTCTACAGAAAATGTTTTGACTCCTGAGCTATATCATCCATAATAGGTTTTATCGTTCTGGGAAAACAAAATGGTTCAGGAAATAATTTCTGAGAAGATTGTTCTTGTTAAATTTCATTTGCCGCACACTAAATACAAGATTAAATTTTCTCAAAAAAAGAAAGATGCAGTGAAATAACAAGCTTTCTTTATTTGTAACAAGCTAAGATCCAATGAGATGAGAGAGGATGGTAGAGTTTGGGGGTGATATTCATGACGGAGAAGGAAAAGGAAGGTATGCTGGAGGGCGGCTGGAGGGCTGGAGGGCGGCTGGAGGGCCGGAGGGCGGTTGGAGGGCGTTCGCCATCGACATTCTATCGGCTAATTTTAAACTTTTGTCAGCTTAAATCTGCGATAGAATAACGTGGGATATGTGCATCCTAGGTGCAATTAGTTTGTCCACTCGAATTTTCCCTAAGGACACCCCAAATAAGTTTTGTCCACTTTTCCTTAAAGTCATGATAGTAATAATCCTTGCTCCCCCAACTTTTTTGTCCACTCAGTGTACAAATATACAATAAAGGAAGGAGGAAGGAGTGTTTGTCCACTCAATAATACCCTTCAGACGCCCATATTCTTTGTCCACTTCAGACCTTTAATCAAAATGATTTCCAATGCTTTACTGTCACCTTCACCTTTTCAATTCTGCCGTACTCTTGGGTTGAATTGCCCAATTTATTATAGGTGCCTGACAAAAAAAAGACAATGCATAACTTATTTTCTCATGGTATTTATAAATATATTGTCTGCAAAAAATACAACTGCTTTGATGTTGAACTAGCAGCTTGAAGAATTGAAAACTTTGTCATTACTTGTTCAATAAATGCTTTGAAAACGACTATCAACAAAAAATATTTCTTTTGCCTATTAAATAAATGGGTGAAGAAGTAGCCTATTGTTTGAAATTCTTTTGAGATAGCAACAACAGAATAAAGTAACAAAAAAGATCTACATAATGATATTTGTCAAAGCGGAAAAGAGCACCACGTTGTCATGAGTATGAACTCTCTCACATCCACTTCGATCAATTATATTTTCAAGCATGGTAGCAAAAAGCGATTCAGATCAGGTCAAGCAGAAACTACAAATGTCAGAAGAAGTAAGAAGTCCTCTTGTGATGTTTTGAACAATTTCAAATACGATATTGAGTGGACAAAAAAGTTGGGGGAGCAAGGATTATTACTATCATGAATTTAAGGAAAAGTGGACAAAACTTATTTGGGGTGTCCTTAGGGAAAATAAGAGTGGACAAACTAAGTGCTAATTGGACGTAGTGTTATCCTTCGAGTTTCTTGCAACCAGCCAGGTCATAGCCGCAGAACTTTTAGAGGCTGCCCTCTCAATCCTGCTAATATCAGCTCTATCGAAGCTACTGCCACTGTAAACAATGCTCCTGACTTTAAAATATCTCATAAATGACTTTCACTAACTCCTTCATACTTCTATAGCTTAACGACCCCATGGAAGTCGACACTATTGACAGTTCAGTTAATCTTGAAAATCAGCAAACTTCAATCGTTCAATGTTCAGCCTGTCATCAATTTGGACACTCACGTAGAGCTAACCATCTTTGTCCTTTGTACACCCCTCCCAATGCTGTACAAAACAACTCAATCAATGATAGGATAGCCATGCAAACTGATTTTCTATCACGAAGACATAGCTTTGGTAGAATGTCTTATAGATGCCCTTTTTGTGACGCCTTTACGTGGCCTGAAGAACGTGCTGAGGGTGGTGTCTCAACAGCAAGGTAACTACACTACGGCTCAAATTAAAACCCAGATGTCATCTTTACTAGGCAACCGACATAATTTTATGTCATGGAGGGCAGAAAAATATTTGTGAACGTATTCTGGCAGTTTGAATGATGAAAATGTCGTCTGTATTTTATGTGGTGCGAAAGACAAGTAATCGAAAGTGGCGTTTTAAGTTTGAAGAGGATTCGAGATGGTGAGATTGACATGGTTTTTTTCCTCATCATATCTATATAATTAAAAAATGGAGTCGTTTGTAACTTTTTTTACACGCTTTCTAACTATGCAGTCACAAATTTTACATTGAATCTCAGCATACATTGCATTTCGCATAATTATTAGCGATACTTAAGGTCAGACTTTATCAATTTGTTGCGACCGATGATAATAAAGAACAACAAATGATGGACCTTCACGATTGAATTAATTCCAATATTGGGTGGTCATAGATTGTAGTAATGGTGGTAGTAGTGGGGAGCTACTCTTTATTCTGCGAAGTAATTTTGGTACACCTGAGACTAATTTTGCATGAAGGCAATATTACTTAAAATACAATCTGATAATCAATAAACTAAAAGAATTAGCTCATTGTCTCCTCAACGTTGGCTTTAAAACGCTAATAAAATTCTTTTTTGCTGTCTCGTCCACAAAATTTCTAACCCAAGCAACAGATCAAAATACACGAAGGTCAGCGAAGGGGCTATTTTGCCTTATAGCGAAGGTTTTAAAATAAATAAGTCAGATCTCCAAAATGTCTTTTTTCGAAATAGCCAACTCAAATCAGCGTGGGTTGCTTATAATAATAGTCGGTCTCCATGAAAAGCAGCTTTGAATTAAAAAAGTGTTTATTAAATTTAAGCGGCTGAAATGATGTGGGTGATGTGGGTGATGTGGGCGTGTGGGCGGTGTGGGCGGTGTGGGCGGTGTGGGCGGTGTGGGCGTGCGGGTGTGTGGGTGTGTGGGTGTGTGGGTGTATGGGGGGAGGGGGGGAGGGGGGGGGAGGGGGAGGCCGGCCTAATTTTTGCGAAGCAAAACCGGCGGCTGGTTTTATATGAAAAAAGTCAAAGCTAAAAGTTAATAGCCGGTAAAAAATCACTTTTTTTCCAAAAGTGAAGAAAAGCGAAAAAAAATCAGATTTACTTCTCCGCATGATGATGATAAACTTGAGAGGGGGGTCAAAAAGACCAGGTTTTATTAATGAGAGCATCTAAAAATCGTAATGGGGGGTAGAAAGTGAAGAAATGAAACATGCAAAGCAAATAGATGCCGATTTTAACGATTTTAGATATTTTGAAAGTCAACATTCTCTTTTTAGACAACTCTTTATGAAGAAGCATAAAGCATCCACAAATGAGGAAAAACATTTAGCATATAACTTTTTTTTAAAAAAGAGCGGTCAATTATAAGGCCCCTATGTTTCTTTGATTAACAAGATGAAGCATATTAAATCAGTTGCCTATCAATTGTTTGTACGGTGTAAGACAAACAAATAGACACTTGAGGGTAAAAAAGTAATGCTCAATTCAAGGTGCGATATCAGTTATAGAATGAATATGAAATAAAGCAGTTGGTTGTCTCTATAGTCGCTGCAAACTAAAGATTTTATATTCTGAAAGAGGTAACTATTCATCTCTCACTAGTAATGCATTGACTGAAGTTATCATCGAGAATATTGAACTCGTAATTTTTTTCTTTCTTAGATTGTGCATTTATAGAAAATGGACTCAAGATGATTCAATTGAAATAATACAAATTCCTGCAAATTCAAGACATCAGCATATTCCGTCATTTCTACCATCACTTTATTGGTGCATTATCAACTTCTCTTCCCATCGTGACTTAGATTTGACTAAATTCGAACTTTTTTTCCTTTCCCTTGTATTTCTTTTCATTATTTTTCGTTTTCCAAATGCACAGCAAAAGACAGTGTTTATTATTAAGAAGTCGATCATTTAAAACTACGTTTAAACCATGCTTCTCAAATGGCAATGCCCGTCAGACCTCTGCAAGTCTTTGTATGATGCAAATAATGTCTAGTTACACTTATTTAAACTGCAATAAGCTTATCAGCAGCCATCTTGATAAAAGCATCTCACAGCTTGCTTCTAGTCCTAAGCTTACTTTCTAACGGGTAACTCCTCTACTATGTGCTGTAAATCTGTACATTGGATGGATTATGTCTAAAACCCTTTCTATACACCATTTATCCTCTTACTTGCGATCTTCAATCCTGCACAAACATCTCAATTTGACTATTACGTAACAGTCTTATCTTTATAGGCATCCATAATCTTTGCTTCCTTCCAATCAATCCATTTACCCGCTTCTCTTCTTCTTTGGTCCATCGTATGCTCTTATTCTATCCAACTTCATCACTTGTTATACTCTCATTTAGCTAATCCATTCTTGTTTATAGACCGGTTTAAGGCTTCTTAATCATTTTTTTTTTCTGACTTATGCTTCCTGTCTATTTAATTAGTCGCTAGGATCTCATCATGCATTACATTGTGTGATTCAAGTTGCACGATGCTCAATTGACTCGGTTGACTTCAGTTTCTCGTAATTGTGGTAATTTTGATTGCTTTGTCTTTCTAAATGAGATCATATCTCCATACTCACTAGCCTACATAATCCTGCTGCCTACCCTGAGGTACTCATCAGTAGATGACCTGCTTGAATGTTACATTCTTACCTGCTATTGACTCTCGTATCACTGGTATAGTCTGCCTTCATCTATTCAATAACTCTGTCTTGCAATTTGACTCTGCTACTTGAGTGTAAGGTACATTGCCAAACCGTTGGACGCATGTGGTGACTGATTTAATGCAAACCTTAAGAAACTTCCGAACATCGTTGAGAAAGGTTACAAAACTGGCCCTCAAGCGTTGAATTCAACTCTATTTTATGTATTTGCTTCTTTGGTTGTAGTCTCTGTCAAGATCTATTTTAAATTACTTGCCTTAAAGAACAAGATGTACTCATGATTGGTAACAAAGACGCGTCAATGAGGACGAATCCAACTCTTTTTTTTTAAAAAGTGATTCAAGTCTCATCTTTACTCTTTTTTCAAATAGACTGTCTATCTAGTGTTTCTTTTTCTATATCGCTTGTTGTGTTGACTGCTTGGATCTTCTGGTGACTTGTTTTACGGCTCCATGTGCATCATCTGGTTTATAGAACTTTAAGAAAAAAAAAAACACCAAGTCAAGAACAAAAAAATCCAGCTAAATTTCAAACCAAAATTGATTCAAGCGCTAGATCTGTCAAGCGGTAAAAGATTCTTTAAAAGGCTGAATCCTGATAATAAGACCTATTGTTTATCTAGAAATTGCTCTATAAGGTCAACTAAAAGGCATATCTGGATTCCCAATGTATCATTTGAATTGGAAGTATCCAATACAACATTCTAGCTAATGAAACGAAGGCTGGAGGTCATAATATGCTAAAGAAGTGTCCAGATATGAATTATATAAGGATCTACATTTTATTATAATAAAGAAGCCCTATTTGACCCTATACATCCAATAAGCATACCTAAATTTTAAATGACGCTCAATCTAGAAAAGTCCAATATGGCTATAAATAAACTATTCCTGTCATCATACTAAGAAACATGCGCATTCATGTATACCTAATCCTCTTGATCCTATTTGTTCTTACAATATGCGTAAGCAAAATCTATCAAACCGAATTCATTCCTATTAATTACACCCTACTTTTTCATTGGATCAATGTCAAACAAAAAAGCTCAGGTTGGCATTTTTTTGTCGTGGGTGAACAAAATTTTGACGGTAGCATAATAACTTTTTTTGCGATTGCATTAATAAAATTAGTTAAGGTGGTTGAGTGTCAACCACAAAGTGCGGCGTTATATACTGTCTCTCTTAAACAGTGTGACTCGTGATAGAAAAAAGTACTAAGAATGATACTTGATTCTTTTTCTTTTTATATTTATGTTTTTCAAATGACATACAACATGTTTTAGTGTAAAAGAGCTTATAAATTCTTTCATGAATACTGATTTTTGTGCGTATAATAATTTTTTTTTCCTTCGTCTATAATTCTACATCGATTTAAAGGATAAGTCAATCAGAGTACCTAAGACGCCAAAAGAGATTTTTAAATCAGGTCGTTCTTTGAAATTTTTGATCGCTTATGTTATCTATGACTTTCCAAATTTGGAAAAGGAGTTATATTATTAATTTTGACAAGACGCGATCACTAATTATGCTCAAATAAACCTTTCTTTTCATGAGAGTTTAGTGCAAATACTATATCACAATATCCAGAGCCTATCCGCACATAAGGACCAAATTTCAGTAGATAACTGCTATCAACAAAGCGATGTTCTCTTGTTCAGTGAGACGTGGACTAATAGTCAAGATCTGATAGAAGTACCATCTTTTGTGC
Organism: Choanephora cucurbitarum; assembly: GCA_025331435.1. NCBI lineage: Eukaryota > Fungi > Mucoromycota > Mucoromycetes > Mucorales > Choanephoraceae > Choanephora > Choanephora cucurbitarum. The sequence goes on along the minus strand of JAIWNI010000011.1, from coordinate 11,216 downwards.
CAATAGCAAGAGCAAACTGTCCTCGAAACAGATGATTTGCTTTGGAACATGTTGCCTTGTTAAAGCCGTTCTAACCAGCGAAGTTACAAGAAACAATTCAGTGGTTATAGATGTGAATAGAAAAGCTGTAATAGCAGTATCACACTTTGTTTACTGAGAGTCATTAATTCTATGACTCTATGCAGCTTCAAGAACAAGCGCTGATAAATTAATAGAGACTTTGACGCCTATCTTAAGTTCAGGCTTTAGCAGATGTTTAATAGTTAGTGATTTTAACATCAGCTTCTTGCAAGCATCAAGAAGAGCAGAGAGAATGAGAAACTTCTTCTCTTCATTTGGACTAGCATCTAGAACGATGGACAAGCCATCAACTATCTACAACACAAAAATTGACGAAGTTTTCTCAAACTTTGAGTTAGAAAACACGGGGTATTATGTGAGCTTGACTCCATCACCACTCTACCCTATTTACATTGAGTGCACACAATCTTAGCAATAAAACCTTCGACGGCTTGTCTTTTTTCTTTTAATTTTTATTTAAATATTTCAAACACCGAAAACTGGGACAGACAGACAGACAGACAGACAGACAGAACGTTTCCAATAGGCGTTTTTCAAACTCAGTTGAGTATATAACGCCTAAAAACCTTAAAAAATATTGTTCATTTTTGACATAAAATTATGTCACCAAGGGCAAAATCTGAGCCGTAGTGAACTTTGTTGAGGTTTGGGCAAATATGTCTTGAATCCTTTGCCACCTACACCAGAGTTAATTGCAGATTTGTTGCAAAACAACGATAACCGAAGCAAAGAATTTGAGAAAAACGAGTATGTTAGACACCAAACCTCCGTTGCGGTGATAAAATTTACCATAGCGCAGTTATGGTAAGTTTTGTCGACCTTCACTATGGTTCGGTACGTTGCGCTTTGTAAGATGCTCGTGCCGCCGCAGGCTTGTTTGCTACGGTAAAAAAAACACGTGTCCCGGGGTAGCTTTTCAAATTATAGCTAATAAGAGTTCTTTTGGATGAAACTAAATGAGACGATTTTGTTAGGAATTGAGATCACAATTTGTAAAAGAGCGAAGTTTATTATCAATTCAATAGAACATTTTTGTTTAAAGTTGCATATCAGCGTCAGAATCATAGTCTTTGATGACTTCTGTATAGACAACATTGCGAGTATATGTATTATTTGATGACTGAATAGATCGTGGAAGCTTTAAATCACAACTACTGTCCACCATTATTTTAATTGATTCAGGAGTCTTGACTTTAGATAAGGCTACATACAGTTGGCCGTGATCAAAAACATGGTTTGGAAGATATAAACCAAGATTATCCAGAGTTTGTCCCTGAGCTATGTTAATTGTCATACCAAATGCAAGTCGTGCAGGAAATTGATATCTTTCAAAAGAGATCAAGACAGAAGGATCATTGTCGGTGTGGATCTTAATTCTTGGAATATAGACCACAGTGCCAGCATGAGCCCCAGTAGCAATGCAAGCTTCAATTACATTTGAAAGCAGGCATTTGACGATTAAACGTGTACTATTACAAAGCCCTTGGCTGGGATTGAGATTACGCAAACACATGATGGGCCACCTATCTTTAGAGTTAGGGCATGTGGGGGCAAAGAACCCGTTTCAATTGATTTGAGTAACTCAGGTGGTGCAAGTTGTTGATCATCTAAATTTTTTGCTTTGTCTGCACTATAGTACGTTTGACTATCACCTGGAATAATATCAAGCAACAGATTGTTGATGACAGCTACATCTTTGTTTTTAGTTGCCAAGACAGCTGACGACATCAAAGAGTTCTTGTCAATTGTTGGTGGTGTGTTACATAAGCCAGGGTAAAGACTTTTCAGGAGATTGATCAGGTTATTACCAGGAACGATCATAGCTTCTGGAAGCTTAATCAGATCAGTTTTAGTTGAATCCAGATCAGTATTGATTGAAAGAGTTTCAACTTTGAAATCCCCAATATCAAGAAGATAGTCTGCAAAAGTCTGTAATTGTTGAGCAAGACTGGGATTATCAAGGCTAAGAGCTTGTTTGACTCGCATATTAACTCAAAGCTTCAATACCGTAATATATTGCCAGAGGAAAGACATATTGAAACATGCTTTTACGGTATCATTCTTACTGCCTTCTGGAATTACAGGCAAAATTTGTCTGAAGTCACCACCGAACACAAAAAGACAACCACCAAAAGAAATTTTTGCAAAAGTAGGATTATCAACCTTGAAAACATCACGAAATGTTTTGTCTACGGCTTCATAAACCTCTCTACTGATCATTGAAGCTTCGTCCCAAATGATGAGCTTAGGTATTCTCAAGAGTAGAGCTGTATCGCTATCTGGCTTGATACTAAACATTGAGGTTCCATCGACTTTCAAGGGGATCTTAAGCGTTGAATGAGCTGTTCTTCCTCCTTCCATCAAAAGAGATGCAGTGCCACTGGAAGCAACAGCAAGAGCAATACCACCATTTCTTCTAACCTTGTTTAGCAAAGCATTAAACAGAGAAGTTTTACCTGTTCCGCCAGGACCATCAACAAAGAACATCCCGCCAATGGGAGAACACAATTCAGTTTCCTGATATGCGCTTATATAAGCCCGGTATGCCAAAAGCTGATCAGGATTGAACTGAGATTCGTCAACATCGTCTGGCTTTGATTGAGCAATAGCAATCACACGTTGTTGCTCTCTTATCATGATCGGTACTGTAGCATCATACACAACACCCGATCTTGTGTCTTCAACAGGTATTTGAAATCTGTAATACGTACGGAGAACGATGCAAAATTAGCCTCAAAGGATTTCGTCCAACTCAAGAAGACAGTGGTCATGAGCTCTTTTCTCAATGTCTATCATCGCGGGATCTACTGAATCGTCGTTCTGTAGCTTATGCAAGTAGTCATCTGACAAGTCATTCTTGAACTTAGTAAACAGCACGAATGGATTTGCAGGAAAGCAAAAGGCAAGGATTGTACAAAAGAGATGTCTAAGTGAATTTGCAGATTGAAAAACAGCTGCTTCAGCCATACAATGCTCCCATTAGTTGTCTGATTCAAGTAACTCAAGCGCTTCTGCTGCCAATTGGTAGGTAGGATAAATAACTCCATCAACAGTTCTCATATCAGCAAAGCATTGGGCACCAGGAATATGGTAGAGAAGCATACGAAGGTAGTACTTTTCAGCTTGCTTGGGTGATACTGTGTAGATACGACCAATTGTATTGTCATTTTTTCTTGAAGTCCAATGTCGGTTACCACTGCTATGCCAGACATAATGATCCGGAAAGTTAGGATACAGAATGGTTCCAACAGCAGGATCGGTTCTGTTCGTCTTCATCCAGGCGGTGAGCGTTGTGTCTTGTGAGGCTGCCCTTTGCATTACAGTGTTTATGTCCTCTTCTTCATCATAATACACAGTTTGTTCATTCTCCAAGTGTACCTGTAAGCGTTGATGTGCTGGGTATTCTTTATGAAGATGATAATGAAATAATCTCCAGCATGCCTCAGGGGCCGAAACGTATCTTGCGTCGAGGTACAGCTTGATTTCGTTTCTTTCCTCAAGAGTAACAGCTGCTCTATCATGACCCTTATAGACGTATTTGAATACGTACTTAATAGCATCTATTGAGGCACGTGACTCAACGTTAATGTGAGCATTGAACTTGCTAATAAGATATGAATTGTGCGGGACAATCCATCTGTTATCAATGCTTAACATTTGGTTTCCTCTAATCATTTTTAAAATTGAAGTGCTGTTGTTACGTCTCATGTATTCAGGATAACCTCCAGAAGCATTGACTTTTGTGTCAGGCGAGAATCTCTTGGGAAACTGCTTTGTAAATTCTCCATCTTTCATACAGGGCGAGTTTGGGTTGAGTACGCCACATGGACCATAAACCATATTCTTGGTAACAGTTTCATGGGCAAGGGGATGAATGTTTGGGTCAGGGATTTCGGCTGAGATCATAGCATCATAGTCTTCGACAGTAATTGGCTTATCATTAGGATGAAGAATAAAAAGCATATGAGCATGTGGCAAGCCACGCTTTTGAAACTCAATGGTGTAGACATATCCAACAACTCTACTAAATAAATGACCCTTTGTGATTTCCTCAGAAATTCGATTGAGCACAAAGATCTGGACGATGTGAAACTTTTTGTCTATTTTGAAGTTCTCGTTGGATTTGTGGCCAAGTTGGATTGCAGGTTACAGTAATGAAAAGATCTGGTTTACCGAAGCGACGAACAATGCTCATAGCATCTTGGTGGTTCTGATGCATGTGTCTTGGACCGCCAACAAAAGAAGAAGGCAAAATGATTCGTTGACCCAGTTGCTCCAAAGAAGTTGCACCGTCATTACTATTCAATGCATTTTCTAAGCCTTGATACGATTCAGATCGTAATTGCTTTTGATGGTGTCGAATGAAAGACAATCGACCTTGCTCCATTTTTGCGTACATGTCAACAATATACTTATGGAACAGTTTACCAAAAAGGTGAAGAAGGTTTCCCGTATTGGGTCTAACCATCAATCGAGAGCTACAGTATGCCATAGCCGATATTTTGTTGTATGGCTCAACAATACTTCTCGTCTCAATGTTCCCTGCAGCAGTTCCATCTGGATGCAGCAGGACGTAATGCAAAGAGTCATAAAACTGATTGGTTTCACTTATTATTGAAAGAGATCCATCACCTTTCAATTGAACAACTACACCCCGGTTTGTAGTAGTCTCGTTATTGGAATATCTTTCACCACCAACAGTAATGACCCCGATCTTAGAATCCCCAGTAGGCCTGTTGTATCTTCTTCTATTAGGCAAACCTTCAGCACGAAAGATTATCTTGACTTCATTCAATCCATTTAGGCCATTGTTATTGTTGTGTTGTTCTTCAGCAATTTGGAGCATATTTCTATGCAACTCAACAAATGGGTTCATAGTATGCATCAAGTCTTGAAGCTGTCTTAAAGTATCCAAATTCATTTCAGAAAAATTGGACGCTCTGTTTTGAAGCTCATTGGCCACATCGTGAATATAAATTTGAGCAAACTAGGGTGCTTCTCCATCCTCAGGGAGAGCAGATCCAATCAAGTGGTAGGGACTGCCTTGAATGCGAAAGGTGAGTTACCAGATCTCATGTTTGCAAGACTCAAATCAAGTTTTACACCCAATGAAGCAAAACTGAGAGAACTGTTGTATGATCTGATGTTCTCCTTGAACTCAATTGATTGTTGGTCACTTCCTGTCAACAAAGAAGCTAAAACTTGTGGTGTTGCACTTAATGGTTCAAGAACAGCTGATCCGCTACAACAACATAATTGAAATTGTGGGCGAATTTTACTTGAATGTGAAGTACGCTCCTCAATTTACATAAAAGCATTGCATTTAGAGCAAACTATATTAATCTGACCTAAATCGTCTCTCTCATTCGGAATCTTAGTTGGGTCTCGAGCTGCCATATGTCTACTGTGCTCATAAAAAGGACATCTACGACTTGTTTTGCGGCGATGAGTTGAGCTGCCACTGGAGTTACAAACGAATTGGTTAGAGATGCGTGTAGGGACTTCTTCAGCCTCGTCTTCTATGTGTTAAACCGACGTAACAATTTTAGAATTGTTGGGACAGGAATAGTGGGTGTTGAAGCGATGACCCTCTTGTCGACAGCTGACGCAGGTACGTTGGACATTAGCATCACAGTCGCGATGAGTGTGGCGTACATGGCCAGGATTGTATACAGTGAGGACAAATTCTTTCAGTCATTTTGTTTTTTTTTTGTATTCTATGCAAAGGGGGCAAAAGTTAGATAAATAGCTTCACGGAATGACTATCCTCAGACCTATTTGTTTGTGCTTGAAATATTAAAACGTTAGGTGGAGCCAAAAATCAGGTCCAAAAAGATATTATTGATTATTGTGACTGCGAACAGTAACTTTTTAGAGGGCACCATTATTTTAAATATATAGAGATGCACGTGGCTACAATACCGCTCCTGGCTTTGTATCAATGGGCGTAAACTTGGATAGCAGTGTCCAAAACTCTAGAGGTGGTGCATATGCATTCAGAATTCATGGAAACATTTACCATAGAATCGGATCCCTTCTTCCAGCTGAGAATGCAGTACCCGCTTTTGCTCAAATCTAGGTATTTGATGCAAGCAACGAGAATAACAATAGACACTCGGTTGCCAATCATCTCGATGTTCAAACATTAGAGCAGGTGTAAAGTCCTATGCATGACAATAATCCTATTGTTAAGGATTTCAGAACTATGGCCCAATTTGTTGACGAGAAATCCGGACCAAGTTAGTGGTGTTTCAATGGTCTTCACAGCTGAGGGTGCACCTGACCCTAAAAGATACAATGCACCTACCAATTCGACTGAGATTGGTATTCTTCTTCTGGGTAATGGTAGACGTCAAGAAGATGAGCAAGCCAAGCATAGGGATATAGTCATTCGACCTAAGGATGGAGGACTTCAAAGAATCAGTGAGTTGAATCAAATGTATGGCCCCTATGGCATATGTCTTGCTTTTCCCGGATGGTCAACATGGTTGTAATAAGGACTGTGTGTCATTGAGTGGAGTAAGAGTAACTGCAATGCATTATTACAGTTTTCGCCTTATGTATAGAGGCTCAACTCATCATCTTCATTTGTACGGAAAGCTTTTTCATCCAATACATTGTTGATATGTATGCTAAGATTGAGCAATTCTGATTGAATTTCATTCGTAACAACCAATCTAGCCTTCGAATTGAGTTATACCGTGGGCTCCAAGATGCAGTCGCTCATGACGATACCTAATGCCAACTCTCTCTGGTTTAAAGTCATTCTTCCGAGCACTTTCATTAGTGGACCTAGACACATGGCTCCAGCTTTACCAAGATTCAATGAGTATCGTAAGAAGGCTTGGCAAGCCAGACTACTTTATTACATTCACATTGCAACCCAACCTGGCTTGAAATCACGAATGAGCTTTTGTTCGGTCAAAGTGCTGCTGACAGACCGGATTTGTGTACTAGAGTCTTTCGTTTGAAAGTACAAGGAAGTTGATGAATGACCTTACGAAAAATCATATTTTGGGAAAGGTAATTGGTCATGTCAGTAGTCATTGAATTCCAAAAACGTGGGCTACCTCATGCCCATATATTGATTATTTTAAGACCTGAAGACAAGTTGAGAAATGCAGATGACTATGACAAAGTGGTTTCTGCTGAAATCCCTGATCGCAATCAGTCTCCTTTGGCACATGCCACTGTCTCAAAAAACATGATGCACGGCCCATGTGCCTCTCTCGATCTTAGAGCTGTGTTTATGAAAGACAGCAAATATTCGAAGGGATTTCCTAGGAAATTGGTTGAGGCCACTGTTACTGCTGAGTCCGGCTATCCGGTTTATAGAAGAAGAAGGGATGGTAAATGTGTGAGGAGAAGAAATGGTGTTTTGTTGGACAATTCTTGCGTATAACCCATAATATTTACTTATGTACCAAGTCTTATGCACATATCAATGTAGAGGTTTGCAGTACCGTCTTGGCTGTCAAATATATCTATAAATATGTCTACGAAGGTCATGATAGAGCAAATGTAGTCATCAATAATAACAGTCAACAACAAAATGCCGACAATCAGCATGCAATTGTGCATGATGAGATAAACAATTTTGTAGACGCACGTTATGTTTCAGCACCTAAAGCTGCATGGCATATCTTTAGGTTTTCACTTCACAAAGAGTATCCTCATCATCAACGTTTAGGTATACTTCTTCCAGGGCATCAGGCTGCGATTTTTACAAAGGCACAGATTTGCAAGACGTCTTGACATCAAATACTGCTACCAGAAATACGACACTTAGCGCTTGGTTTGAATGTAATTGAGTGGATCCTTATGGACGTCAATTTTTCTACCCTGAGTTTCCTAAATATTACACTTGGCACAAAAGGGAATGCAAATGGAAAGAAAGACAAAGAGGTCTACACGAAACGATCGGTAGAATTTACTCGGTATCTCCAAGAGAACCAGAAAAATTCTATCTTTGTATGTCATTGAACCATGTCCGTGAAGCAACAAGCTTCGAAGACATTAGAACTGTCAGCGGGGTATTGTATACCACTTTTTAAGATGCAGATTGAGCTAAAGGTCCATTAGCTGACGACGAGCAATGGGATCTTTGTTTGCTGGGTGCAAATACCTTCAAGTCTGGTGTAATGCCAAGAAAACTGTTTACTGTTATTCTTTAGTTTTGTGAACCAGCGGATCCATTTCGACTCTGGATCTCGCACAAAGATAATCTCTTAGACGACTATCTAATGGCTCAAAGATCTTATTTGACAGATGAGTTACCCGTTTTAACGGATGAAATGAGAAAGGTTGCATATGGCAATTCCCTCTTGGATATTGACGACATCTTGAATGCTCAAAATGCTTCCATTACAAAATTTAATGGATTTAAATTGCCTACTGTTGATACAAGAAATTGTCGTACATATGATGGCCAAAATATCAATAAGAATGAGCAAGAGCAACATAAACTTTGTCGGGAAGCAATGATGTCTCCGTTTGACCCCTCAAACTTGTCTTTTAACGAAAATTAGCGATTAATATTTAACACAATCATTGCTGCATTTGAAAGAGGCCAACGTATAGATGATGTCGCCCCAGTTCATCTTAGCAACAATCTTTTCTTCCTTGATGGTCCAGGTGGAACCGGTAAAACTTACCTTTTCAATGCTATGTTGCATGCCATTCGACGAACAAACAACTTCGCTCGTTCAATTGCAGTCAGTGGAACAACTGCACTCTTATTAAAGGGTAGTCGTACAGCACATTCCATGTTTAAAATACCTTCGGACTGTAGTATTGCTTCCATTTGCAATATGAGACCCAAGTTACCTGCGACTCATTAAGTAGCAATTTCCGCTCTAATCGTATGGGATGAAGCCTCAATGATTAGTCGTGATGTTCTTGAAACTGTCGATAGGTCATTCAAAGACATTAAGAAGCAAAAAGACGAAAGACTTGCCAATGTTCCTTTTGGTGGGAAACTCATTGTGTTTGGTGGTGACTTTCGACAAGTATTACCTGTTGTTCCCCGTGGAAGCAAAGAAGATATCATAGAAGCAAGTGTCTTGACCTCACCTCTTTGGAGTTATGTACAAGCTCTTAGACTTACTACTAATATGAGAGTACAACAGGCCATGTCTTCTGACGACTCAAACTTGGCTCAAACATTGCAAGAATTTTCTTCTTTTCTTGTTTCTATTGGTAATAGGTCTTATCCTGTCTTACCTTCTACAAGCTTTATTTCTATTCCAATTAGTTTGCTTTTACTTGGAAACAGTCTTTCTGATCTTTGTAAGTATGTGTATAACGATTTCGAACGAGCAGAAAACATCCATCCTGACAACTTGATACTGAGGGCTATTCTAACGCCAGCTAACGTCAATATTACTGAAGTCAAGACTTCTCTACTTGAAAAGTTTCCAGGTGACTATACCGAATACTTGAGCATTGTTGATGCTTTGAATGAAGATGATGCGTTAGAATTTCTTCCTAAATTTCTTAATTCTTTGGACTGTGGTAGCATACCACCTCATAGATTGAAACTAAAAGTTGGATCTCCTGCGATGATGTTGAGAAATCTTGCTCCTTCTCAAGGTGTGTGCAATGGCACCAGGTTGATTTGTAAGACTTTTATGCCTCATTTAATTTAAGTTGAAGTTGCAACAGGTCCTCACAAAGGTACGCCTTTCATCATCCCCAGAATTAACATCCATACAACCATTGAGCAAGTTGGTGTTGGATTTAAACGGTGTCAGTTTCCGATCCGTCCAGCTTTTGCCATGACTATCAATATGTCTCAAGGCCAAACTTTGGATTCAGTAGGTCTATACTTACCTGATCATGTCTTCTCACATGGTCAACTCTATGTTGTTCTCTCTCAAGTAAAAAAACCAGAAGACATCAAAATCGTAATCACTGCACCTACATCAACTCTGGCCTTTGGAGAAGGTCAATATACGTTAAATATTGTCTATACTGAAATCATTCGCAACTAACACTTCTACAATCCTTTAATTTCTATATGCTTATATCTTCTGAACCTTTTACAATGCCTCATGCAATTCTTAAAATTTTTCTCTATGCACCATACGATATGTAAAATACTATGGCCAATAAATTCATTATGCCATCTATGAATAGACATTTGATTCAACATAATATCTCAATGTCATTCTAAACTAAGTTTTTAAAGGCACTAAAAAGGTTAACTGAAATTCATATTGAGAAGCTCAATCCATTATCAAAAGATAAACTCGGATTTTTAAAGCTACCCCAGGACCCGTTTTTTTTTCACCAAAGCAAAGGTGTAAAATACACAAAGCGCTGCTTAGGGGCTATTTTATACCGTCGCGAAGGTCCAAAAAAAATTCGAGTGGGGCCCCCACATTGTCATGCTATTCGGATTAGGCAAAACAGCCCACTGCGAAGTGCAAGCCGGTTTCAACAGCGAAGCGGGCAAACCTTAGTGAAGGTTGAGAAAATTTACCATAGCGCAGCGAAGGTCAAAATTTTGTCACCGCAATGGCGGTTTGATTTGAAACAGGCTTGTTATACTTATAAATCTCTCTATTTAACTTGCCTTTATTTCTCGTTTGATGTCCGACAATCGTTACACTGGTGGAGAAGCTCCTATGGCCTATTCGGTCTCATCCTCGTCTGCTCATACTGCTCGACCAGACCTGATTGAAGGGGAGGAAGAAATTGCGGATCCTTCGTTTGAAATGAATAACTCACAAGCACAAGTACCTAGGATCCCAACGGATCAATCTCAACATCTTACAGGAGAGGTACCCGATGAAGAAATGGAACAAACCATAAATCATATGAAGTACGTGTATGGCAGAATGATGGTTTATACAACCAAGACAAGACCTTTGAAGATGCAAGAATTACAATTTTTGGCAGCTTGGCTGGCCTCGGTGAAACAATCCTTGGATCTGGTAAGCCCTGACAGTCGTCAAGCGCTGGTTGAAATGATTGGAGCACAAAGGCAAATGAGTCGGGAATCAGGGAGCAAATTAAGTTGCATGACAAAAGTATGGAGGATGCCCAAAAGTACATTGTAGGGGAGTTGGAGACTTTGGTGGCCGAATATCAGGCAAGGTTTTGTTACAGGATGACTGATTTCAAGTGACGAA